>JAITYX010000040.1:4912500-5452500 GCA_021018815.1 Talinum fruticosum
CGCCTTGTCTGGAATGCTTTGTAAGAAGAAGGTTCTCATCAGCAAGAAGCACGAAGACGTGCTTCGACTTTAGTTGGGTCACGAGAAAAGTTTTTGCGTGACCCATGGAACTCTTTGGCATATTTTTCAAAGAAGTTGTCGGCGACCTTATAAAAAGGAATTGGATTGCTTGTTCAAGAAGAGGAAGAAACTTTGAACAAACGATGGAGGAGAGAAGTATTAATTCGAACGAGTAATGCTTGAACTCCGGAGGTTAAAATTCCTTCGGAGCTGGAAAGATGAGTGTAAAACTCAAAGACGAGTTCAGGATAGATGAACTCGCTGAAACAAAGAAAGTTGTAAACCCCGATCGACTGAATGTGAGGCAACCACGAAAATTTTGTGGTTGGGAAGAATTTATCATCCAAAGTAAGGTCTTCGGGTGACAAGAGGTTTTGAATTTGAGGGGCCTTCTTGGCTTTTTGTGCGGGGTTTCTTTGTGGCGAGCCAAGAAAGTCAGGATGAGAAGCTCTTTTCGTCATTTTTATGGAGAAAAGAGAGAGTAGATGAGCTTTTAGAAATATGAGGTGAAAAGAGCTCGAAGAGAACGAAAGAGAAAAAGTAAAAGAGTATAAGAAGAAAGAGATTGAGAGCAACAGAGCTTACTTGAGATGTTCTTCACAAAGCTTGAGATCACCGAGTGTCGCTTTAGACGCGGAGAGCTTGTTCACGAAGTTTTGATTTCGAGAGAGAGAGTAAGGGAAAAGTAAAGTAACGAAATGAAGGAGAATAGGCGCCATTTATAAGAAAATAATCGTCCTTCAATATCCGTTCGACTCGGCTCTTTCAGCGGTTACCTCGGACCGGTGTGACTGTTCTCTACTTCAACGGTTAGAATTCCGGTGGTTATCTCCCAACGGCTAGTTGTCCGATCACGACGCGCGAGAAAGAGAGAGAGAAAAGAAAGATTTTGAAAAATAAATTCCGAAATTCTCCACTTGTCTAGAGATAATTTTAGAAATTTTATGTCCATTTTTCTCAAAGTCCGAGTCGACTCAACCGAGTTTCGAGTGACTTAGAAACCACAATCAAATAATAGTTCTTTAGCTCGAGTATCACTAGTTCAACTGAACTAATAGCCTATTAAAGCAAGTAATCACATAACACACAATCATGCAAAGAAGTTTCACAAAGAAAACACATAATTATGCATTTAACATACCAAGCTCATTCCTAATAAAGCAAAACTAATCCTCACTAAGTGGCTTAGTAATGATATCGACTAATTGAAGATTGGTAGGAATGAATTCAAGTTCAATATCACCTTTCACAGAATGGTCTCTTAAGAAATGATACATGACCTCAATGTGTTTCATCTTTGAGTCGTTGAACTGGATTTTTGGTGATGCTGATTGCACTACGATTATCACACTTGATTGGAACCGATTTGAAGGAAAGTCCAAGATCTCTCGGGTGTTACTTTATCCATAAAATCCGAGCACAACATGCCCTAGCTGCAATATACTCAGCCTCGGCAGTTGATAGAGCTACTGAGTTTTACTTCTTTAAGTGCCAAGATATTAAGGATTGACCCAAAAATTGGCAAGCTCTGAAGTGCTCTTTCTCTCAACTTTATACCCAGTGTAATCAGCATTTGAGTATCCAGGTGAGAGTCGGTTACGAGTCTCCGGAGTACCATAAACCTACATTCCGAGTCCGTGCAAGATATCTCGAATATTCTCTTCACCGCGAGTGAGATGTGGTTCTTTTGGATTAGCTTGTAATCTTGCACACGAGACAAACACTAAACATTATATTTGGCCTACTGGAAGTAAGATATAGCAAAGATCCAATCATACCTCGATAGAGCTTCGATCTATTGCTTTACCTTTTTCGTCTAAGTCCAGGTTTATGCTACTCGCTCATAGGCGTTGCTGCATGCTTCACATCTTGAAGTTTATACTTTTTCAACAACTCCTTGGTATACTTTGATTGATGGACATAGATTTCATCTTTGTATTGCTTGATTTGTAGACCAAGGATGAAATTGAGTTCTCCCATCATACTCATTTGGAATTCTGTCTCATTAACATAGAAAAATCTCGACACGAGAGATTCATTAGTAGCTCCAAAAATTATATCATCAACATATATCCGAGCGATAAGGAAGTCTTTCCTCTTGGTTTTTATAATGAGAGTCTTGTCAATCTAACATCTTCTAAAATCATTTTGAACCAAGAAATTGCTCAATCTCTCATACCAAGCTCCGGGAGCTTGTTTAAGACCATAAAGAGCTTTTTGCAGTTTATAAACATGATTTGGAAAATCTGAGTTCTCAAATCTAGGGGCTACTCAACATAGACTTCCTCTTCGATAAAACCATTAAGAAGCTGCGCACTTAACATCCATTTGATATAACTTGATATTCATGTTAGATGCAAATACCAACAGGATTCTAATGGCTTCAATCAGCTACTTGGTGTAAAGGTTTCTCCAAAATCAATTCCTTCTTCTTGATTGTAGCCTTGAGCCACAAGTCTAGCCTTATTTCGACTACTAACCCACCTTCATCCAGTTTGTTCTTGAAAACCCATTTGGTACCCATGACTGGGTGGTCGGAAGGTCGTTTGGTCAAAGTCCAAACTTGGTTTCTTTTGAATTGATTGAGTTCCTCTTGCGTGGCCTCTACCCATTCAGGTTCATTTAAGGCCTCTAGTACATTTCGGGTTCGGTTAATGGGATGAATGCAGTGAATGCACATAGATTACGAAGAGAGGAACGATTTCTTACCCCACTATTAATATCGGACAATATGTTTTCTACTTGGATGACTAGAAGCATACTTGAATGCTCTACCTGTTCTCTAGTTCACCGGATCTGTAGGCTGAATTCGTTGATCTTTAGAAGTTTGTTCCGAGTGAACCTGGTGATAAGTTTTTCCTTCGGCATTCGACCGGGTTCTTGAGTTGTCTCATTCCGAGTCATACTGTTACGAGTCGTTTCATTACGAGCTGGTTGGTTTTGAGTCCCGATCGGCTCGGTTTTATCAAGGTCATCATCTCTGCTGAGCTTCGAGTGCGAGAACGATGATTCACCTATCATTTCCTGTTCAATCTCATCAAACACAACGTGAATGCTTTCTTCCACTTTGTTAGTTCTCTTATTGAAAATGCGATAAGCCTTACTATGAGATGAATAACCCATAAAAATACCTTTATCCGACCGAGCATCAAACTTGGTCAGGTGATCCTTACCATTGTTGTGAACAAAACACTTACATCCAAAGGGTTTGAAATATGAGATATTAGGTTTCTTCCCTTTGGAGAGCTCATATGGTGTTTTCTTCTTGATGGGTCCGATGAGGCATCTCAGCCCGTAAATAGTAGGGTAGATTGTGTTCAATCATCATTGTCCTAACTATTTCCTCAAGAGTTCTGTTCTTTCTCTCCACCACTCCATTCTGCTGAGGAGTTCTTGGAGCTGAGAAATTGTGGGAGATTTATTCTTGTCACAAAACTCTGCAAATTCCGAGTAGTCGAACTCCCTTCCATGGTCAATTCGAATTCTCTTGATATGAGTCCGAGACTCAACTTGGATTTTCCTGCAGAGCTTGCTAAACTCTTTGAATGCTTTATTTTTGTGCTTAAGAAAACACACCCGGGTAAATCGTGAGTAATCATCAACAATAACAGTACATATGATTTACCTCCGAGGCTCTTAACGAGGATTTCACCACATAAGTCCATATGCAACGTTTCAAGTACCTTGGATGTGGAAACTGTCTTCAGAGATTTGAAAGATGATCGACATGTTTCCCTTTTGTGCATGCTTCACGATTCTATCTCTCTTAAATGCACAATTAGGCAATCCTCCGACTAAACCATGAGATGCAAGTTTCGTAATAGTATGCATGCTAACATGACCTAGTCTACGATGCCATGTCCATGAGTCATCATGAAGAGATGCTTTTAAACATGATAAATTCTGACTCGGGTCGAAAGAGGAATAATATACGTGTTACCTGATCTCTTACCTAAGAGCTTTATCTCCTTGGTAGCAACATCCGAGATATAACAATTGGTCCGAGTGAATCTTGAAGACTCGGACATCGCTCTATATCTTTCCGAGTCATGCAAAAGGAATCGGGTATAACGATGTCATTCATATAGAGTTTTGATTCCAAGGCATTCTCTCGTGTCTTATAAACATACTTGAATTAAATAGTATCCTTCCTATGCGATTCGGCCTTCACATATCTCTTTAATCGTTTTTTGTTAGCGACTCGTAAAAGTTGTTCTTTATTCCGAGTCCTTTCTCACTCGGAATCCGACTTGTGATTATTTACTCTATCGTTTGCATAGTCGGCATTCATAGTTCATTTCATGCTTAGTCTATATCAAGTTCTTTCTCACTTTGATATTTGCTCGTAGAACGTGTTTCTTTTCTTAAGACTAAGTCATATGGAATTCCGAGTATCATGGATATTAGACTCGAATATTCCATTTCCTTTCGACTCGGATAATCAATTGCGTAATTTCTCAAGATTATTTTGTTATCTCGTGTCTAACCTTGGACCAAAGTATTTTATACTTTGAGAACCAAAGTTGTTTTACTTTTGTAGGTTATTCAATCGAGGATATCTTTTCAAAACTACAAAAGTAGCCGGCTCGTAACGTCAAATCACCAGCGAGATATGGCTTTTCACCTTCCCTCGCTTTAGTCTCGTAAGATTGTGTCGAAGCCGTTCGCTTCAATATCCGAAAACCGGAACACCAAGCCTAACAAAGTGGTTTTCACCTCGGTTTTCAAGACACAACCGATGGTTTTGGGACTTCCAAGAGAGTTAAACCGTTGTCCAACGTTCATATTTCAACGGATACTTTCGAGTGACTCGGAAAGCCTTTCTCAACGGTCACAGAGGACTCTCGGTCGCGAGATGGAAATAACGGCTACTCGCCTGGTCTTATCTATAAGAAGAAGCCACTTCACAAGACTTGAAGGTTGCAGAACATATTGTCTATACACTTACTTGTTCAAAGTTATTCTACTCTCAATCTTCAACTTACAACTCCCACTCGTAATTCATTACTTTCGAGTTGTAAGGTCTTGTACTTCGTTACAAACACTTCTTACATTCTTTGTAAGGTCCCTTGACTAAGTCTGTAAAGGTTAACTCAGCTTAGTTGTCCCTAGCTGTAAGGGTTATCTCAGCTAGGAAGTACTAGATCGGATAAGGTAACTTCGAGTCTAGGAAAATCTGTATAGAGTTGTCTAAGGGAGCAACTCGGGTTCTCGTCAAGTTCACGGTATTTTGTGGACTCAAAATAGTGGATTTGACTTCGTGTCCGGATTGACACGGGCCGTGGTTTTCTGCCCGGGAGGGTTTCCACGTAAATATTTCGTGTTCTCTTTCTGAGTTCATTCTAGACTCGGACAGACATTAGTGCTCCCGCTTCTTCGATTCATTGCTTTCGAGTCCAATCTTTTCGACCCCGTGTTTAGACTCGTATTCTGTCTTCGTCACTTTTCTCGCACAAAAGTGTGTGTTTTCGCAAAGATTTTTCCATCACCCTATTCACCCCCTCTAGGGTGACTCGGACTCTCCCCGAGCAAACCTTCAAATCTTACCTCTTGACCTTTGTCACACAGTTGAGAGATGCTAATCGGATTATACTTTAACCCTTTAACAAGTATACTCGGGCTGACCGGATTGCTTCCCTTTCCAATCTTGCCAATCCCCGATTATCTTGCGTTTGCTGTCATCTCCAAATGTGACCTTTCCTCCTTTGTACTCTTCTAACTCGTAAAAGAGTTCGAATCTCCTAACATGTGGCGTGAGCATCCACTATCTAGGTACCAATGCCCTTTTGTTCTTTTCGAGTCACCTACAAGTCGGAATCAAACTAACCTTTCTCATTTCCTCTAACGAAACCAAGTAACACACATTACTCGTGGTCCTTTTCCGAGAAAGAAGATTTTTCGAACCCGGATTTGAATGACTTTGGGTTTGGTCCGATTCTCGAGTCTTCCATTTAGAGAACTGAGTCTGTGTCTCTTTCTTTTGAAAAGCTTTTCTGTTATAAACCGGTGGAGAAGGTTTTCTCCTATAAGCTGGTCCGGGTTCGGCCCTCCTCTCATTCTTATGAATGGGACCGTGCTCAACCTTCCCGAACTTCACAGCTTCGGAATCCTTTTGAAAAGATCTAAGTAGGAATTGGATTCCTCCTCTTTGTTAAAACCAAGACCTTCTTTTCGAAGGAGACACATTGAGATCGTAAGAGCATATCAAGGTTTTTCGACCTTGAGTAAACTTTAAAACAAGATCTTAAGACTCGTTGAGCTTTTGCTTTAGTTGCTCATTTTCTCTTCCGAGTGACTTAGACTCGGTCTCATTAGATTGAGCACTAGTCTTGAGTTCTCTCGAGAGTAAGTCTCAGCTTTTCCAACTCATTTTTTAAAGAGATGCTCTTAGAAGAAATTGACTCAAGTTGTTCTTTAAAGTGAGAAGAGTCAAAATTAGACTTCTCTTCCAAAGTGAAAATATACTTAACTAAATCAACTTTGGAGAACTTGAGAAAGTATTCAATTACCTCTTGAGGATTTGCTTTCTCATTGTCTCGATTGATCGGTGTCCGACTCTATTTCCACTTCGAGTCGAAAGTGCCTCGGACATTTTGAGTCATTTGAGTCCTCGTCATCTTCTAATGAGTCCTCGTCACTCTATGTGGCCATCATAGCCTTTTTCTTCTTTCTGTCCCTTTTTCTCCTAGGACAATCCTTGACTATGTGTTCCTTGCTGCCACATTCAAAACAATCGAGTTCTTAGTCAAAGATAACTTTTAAGGAGAGGAGTGTTTTCCTTTTCTGTCCTTCTTGTCTTTCTTGTAGAACTCTTCTCTTGGTTTCTTATCCCATCTCTTGTGCTTCATCATTCTCTTGAAGCCTCTAGCAATAAGTGCCATGGGATCTTCTTCTAAGTCGAGGAACTCAGATCCGCTTCTCTCGGTTTCGAGGCTTTCAGTGCAATGTTCTTTTTGGTGCCGACCTCTGCATCCTCCTCTTCCAAATGGATCTCATAGGTGAGAAGCTTCCCAATGAGTTCGTTTGGCTTCGTGAGTGACAGGTTCCGAGCCTCTTCGATAGCTGTCACCTTGGGACCCCATCTTCTCTTAGGTAGGCTTCGAGTATCTTTTGCACATTTCCTCGTGGGAAATCTTTCTACCCAGAGATTTGAAATTGTCGGTAATCTTAGTGAAGCGGATGAACATCCGAGTGATGTTTCCTTCGGCTCCATCTTGAACAACTCATACTTGTGAAGATATTGGCTTATCTTCGCTTGTCCGACCTAACTTGTGCCTTCATAAGTGTTGAGAAGTGTGTCCCACACTTCCTTGGTTGTGTCACCTGGTAGACACTCGGTTGTATTCCTCTCGAGCCGATAGCGCACATCGGAATGTTCATTGCCTTGAAGTTCTTTCCGAACTTCTCTGTTTCTTCAGCCGTGAACTCGGACTTTGCTTTCAGCACTAACCTTGTTTCTTCCAGACTTTGTTGGAATAAAGTTGCCTTCTCGTATGATGTTCCATACATCCTTATCATGATCCAAAAGAAAGCATTCCATAAGCTTCTTCCAAGTGTACAAAGTTAGATCTTTTGAACTTTGGTGGTCCGCTTGAAGATCTTCCTTCATCGAACTCTCCGTTGTTCCGAGCCATTTGATCTTTAGACCTTTGGATGGTTAGATCCTTTCCGAAAGGCTAGGCTCGATACCAATTGAATGTTAGCTCTTGGAGAGACTAAGTCACCCTAACGGGGGTGAATAGGGTAATGATGGAATTTGCTCGAAAGTTAAAATAGATATGACTCGTGAGCCGAGTGGGAGTCAAGGATGATCTCGGAAAAGCACCGACTCGGAATTCGAGTAAAGAATAAAGAAATAGATTAAACAAAACTTTAAAACTGTCTCGAGTCTAGAATGCACTCGGAAAAGTGATAATTGAGAAAGTACGTGGAAACCCTCCTGGGGCGAAAACCACGGAACGTGCTAATCCAAGCACGAAGTCAAATCCACTATTTTGAATCCACAAAATATAGTAGAATGACTCAACCCAAGTTGCTCCCTTATACAACTCCTTACAAGTTTTTCCTAGAGTCGAAATTCCCTTATTTGATCTAGTACTTCCTAACCGAGATAACCCTTACAGCCTAAGGACAACCGAGCTAAGTTAACCCTTACAGCTCGGTTAAGGGACCTTACTTAGAGAGTAAGAAAGAGAGTTTGTAATCGAGTATAAGACCTTACAACTCGGAGAAATATTTAATACAGAGTTGGAGTTATAAGTAGAAGATTTAAAATGAATACAAGTGACTTTTGCTCAAGTATGTGTATTAACAATTGGTTCAAGCAATCTTCAAGTCTTGAAAGTTGGCTTCTATTTATAGATGACCAAGCAGCTTTGCCGTTGTGTCCATCTTCGGATCGGAAGTCCTTTTATGACCGTTGTAAAGGATTTTCCGAGTCACTCGGAAAATATCCGTTGAGATATGAACGTTAAACAACGGCTCTTGACTCCTTTGGAAGTCCCGAAGCACTAGTGGTGTCTTGAATAGTAAGGTGGAAACCGCTGTTGAGCTTAGTGTTGCAGATTTCCAATTTTGAAAAGCAGACAACCCACGACACGATGTCCGGGGCTAGGTCGAAGTGGGAAAATCCTTGTCTGCTTGGTGATTTGACGTTTTTAAGCCGGTTACTTTTGCAATTCAAAAATAGGATAGCCTCATTTGAATCACCTACAAAAGTAAATCAATTTGGTTCTCAAAGTATAAAACAGTTTGGTCCAAGATTAGACACGAGATAATAACATAATTAAGATAATTAAGTGACTAATTATCCGAGTCGGAAAAGGAATGGAATTTTTTAAGTCTAATATTCATAATACTCAAATTCCATCCTAATTAGTTTAGAATATAATCAAGCCACAAGGAAAACATCGGAGTAGACAAACTTGATCTAGACTAAACAAAGTTCAAACAAGATATGCTTGACTTAGATGTATTTTTTGGAACATGAAGTCGGACTCGAGTTTACGTGCGTGAAAGAAAGTGTTTGAACATGCGATATACCTGAGTGTTGAGTGACTCAAAACTAAGTGTGAAGTGGCATATAGAAATATGCTTTCCGAGTCGATCGGAACAAATATAGTAGATTCTATAACACTCGGAGAAAATGCTATATCACTCAAAAAAAGTTTATAAGGCACGTAGAATGACTTGAAATCAAAACCCTATAAGAGATGAAGTCTTTACACCCGATTCCCGATGGAAGTCGAAACGTGTAAGTATAGAGTCCGAGTCTTCACCCTTGCTTTTTGTGAAAAGATTTTTATCAATCTGACCTCTTTTGAAATGATTTTTAACCAAGAAACTGCGTAGTATTTCATACCAAGCATTGGGAGCTTATTTAAGACCATATAATGCGTTTCGCAATTTGAAAGCATTATTTGGAAATTCTATGTTTTCAAATCTAGGGGTTGCTTAACATAAACTTCCTCTTGAATATAACCATTTAGAAATCCACATTTAACATCCATTTGATAAAGCTTGATGTTCATGTTAGATGAAATGCTAAGAGAATTTTGATTGCCTTAATCTTAACAATAGGTGTAATGGTTTCCCCACAATCAATTCCTTCTTCTTGGTTATACCCTCGAGTAACTAATCTAGCCTCGTTTCGACTACTAATACTTCCTCATCCAGTTTGTTCTTGAAAACCTATCTCGGTTCCTATTTCTAGGTGGTCGAAGGACGTTTAGTCGAGTCTAGACATGGTTTCTTTCAAATTGATTTAGCTCTTCTTACATGACCTCTACCCATTCATGTTCGATTACGGCTTCTAGTACATTTTTAGGTTCGATTAATGCTATGAATACTAAAAATGAACATAGATTCTCGCAAAGAGGAATGAGTTCTTACCCCACTGTTGATATTAGAAAGTATGTTCTCAGGTGCGTGATCTAATGCATATTTGAAAGCTCTACTCGTCCTCCGATTTACCAAGTTTGTTGGATAAATAGGTTGATCTGCAGTTGATTGCTCTTGATGAGCTTCGCATTGGCTTGTTCTTCATCATTCCGAGTTGACCCTTGATTTTTACATTCCGAGTCATAGCATTCTTAGTTGTCTCGGTTCTTCTATTTTGACTCTTTCTAAGCTTAGCTTCAGCAATGTCATCTCCATATCTCGTTAAGCTTAAGATCCGAGAAGGTGGACTCACGTATCCTGCCAAGATCAATCTCATCAAAGATAACATGGATACTTTCTTCCACTTTGTTAGTCCTTTTTATTAAAGATTCTATAAGCTTTACCATGAGATGAGTAACCCGTAAATATACCTTTATCTCGATCTAGCATCAAACATAGTCGGATGTTCATTACCATTGTTATGCACAAAGCATTTACACCCGAATAGTCCGAAATAGGAGATATTGGGCTTCTTTTCCTTGTACAACTCATAGGGTGTCTTCTTCGGGATGGGTCCGATGAAGCATCTATTAAGTGTATATCGCCTCAGCCCAAAAATAGTAAGGTAGATCATTTTCAATCATCATGGTTCTTCCTATTTCTTAAAGAGTTCTGTTCTTTCTGTCCACTGCTCCATTTTGTTGAGGACTTTTGGTACAGAGAAGTTGTGGGAGATGCCATTCTTATCACCGAAATCTAGAGATTCCGAGTAATCGAACTCTCTTCCATGGTCGGTTCGAATTCTTCCGATCTAAGTCTTAGACTCGCACTTTAATTTTCTAGATCTTAGTGAACTCTTTGAAGACTTCATTCTTGTTCCTCAAAAACACTCCCAGCTTGTCTAAGTGAACCTTACATGTTGGCCTTTGTCACATAGCTGAGATATGCTAAGGAGATTGTAATTTGCTATTATCTCGACTATCTTGCCTTTGTTGTTATCTTCAAATGTGACTTTTCCTCTCTTTAACTCTTCTAGCTATGAGAAGAGTCTTAAACCTCCTGGCATATGGCGTGAACAACCATTGTCCATATACCAGTGACCCTTTCATTTCTAAGTCACTCGCAACACAAAATCAAACTAACCCTTCCCACTTCCTCTTACAAATCTAATAACTGTCTTTACCATGGTCTTTGTCCGAGGAAGAGCACTTTTAGGAACCTAGATTTGAATAATTTTAGGTTTGGTCTGTTTTGAGTCTTCCTTTTAGAAAACTGTGTTTGTGTCTCTTTTCTTTGAAAACCTTTATTTTTGTGCATAGGTTGAGTAGTCTTTTTCCCGTAAACCGGTCCGGGCTCGGTCCTCCTTTCATGTGAGCAAATGGGACCATGCTCAGCCTTCCTAACCTTTATAGTTCCGGAATCGGTTTTGAAAGGACTTGAATAGGAATTAGATTCCTCTTCAACATTGTAACCAAGACCTTCTTTTCTAAATAAGACACACTGAGAGCCAAGTTAAAGATCAAGGTTTTTCTAACCTTAAGTGAGTTTTAAAACCATCTCTTGAGACTCATTGAGCTTCCTTTTAAGATGCTCATTCTTTGTTATGAGACACTCAAACTCGGTCTTATTTTCTAGAGCACTCGGTCTCAAGTACTTCCAAATTTTGTCTTAAGTTTTCTAAGTCATTTTTCAAAACAAGTACTCTCAGTAGTAAGAGACTCAAGTTGTTTCTTGAAATCAAAAAGTCGAATTGGACTTTTCTTCCAAAGAAAAACATATCCGGCAAGATCAGCTTTTAAAAACATAAGGAAGTATTCAATTACCTCTTGAGGACTTGTTTCCTTAGTATCCGAGTTGTGACTGTGTTACTCGGATCTAGCTTCTAAGTCTCGTGAGTGCCATTAGACGTTTTGAGTCATCCGAGTCATCATCTTTAGATGATTCATCATCGCTCCAGGTAGCCACCATAGCCTTTTTCTTCATTCTATCCTTTCCTATTTGGACAAGTCCTTGACTATCTCGCTCCTTGCTCGCTACACTCAATGTAACTAGAGTTCATAGTTAAAGACAATTTAGAAGGAAATGAGTGTTTAACTTTCTTGTCCTTCTTGTCTTTCTTGTAGAACTCCTCCTTTGACCTCTCTTGCCACTTTTTGTACTTCATCATCTTTTTGAAACCTCGGGCAATGAGTGCCATGGGATCCTCTTCGACTCGAGGAAATCAAACTTTGTCGTCTCGCTATATGAGGCCTTCGAGTGCAATGTTATTTTTGGTGCTAACCTCGACATCATCTTCTTCCGGATGCAACTCATGAGTATATAGCTTCCCAATGAGCTCATCCGGCTTCGGTTGAGAGAGATTCTAAGCCTCTTCAATTGTTGTCACCTTGGGACCCTATGTTCTCTTAGGTAGACTTCGAGAATGTTTTCTAACCATTTCCTCCTGAGAGATCTTTCTACCCAGAGACTTGAGATTGTTGGTAATCTCATTGAACCGATCATACATCCGAGAAATGTTCTCCTCGGGCTCCATTCCGAATAGCTCGTACTTGTGAAGATATTGACTTATCTATGCCTCGCTTCACTTGACTAGTTCCTTCATAGGTGTTGACAAGTGTATCCCATACCTCTTTGGTTGTGTCACGAGCGAACACTCTATTGTACTCTTCCGAACCGATAGCACACATCGAGTGTTCATGGCTTTGAAGTTCTTTCGAACTTCTCATTCTCTTCCGCCATGTGTACTCTACCTTCTCTTTAGGCACAAATCTTGCTCTTTCCATCTTCACTGGAATGAAATTTCCATTCGTGATGATGTTCCATACTTCTTCATCATTATCTAGTAGAGAGCATTCCATCATCTTCTTCCAAGTGTGCAAATTTTGAGCCCCTTGAACTTAGGTAGTCCGGTGGATGATCTTCCTTCATCGAACTCTCCATTGTTCCGAGCCATTTGATCTTTATACCTTTAGATTGTGAGATCGTCTTGAAAGGCTAGGCTCTTATAGCAATAGAAGGTTTTAAGTCACCCTAGATGGGGGTGAATAAGGTGATGGAAGTTTTTAGAAAAATGAAACTGTTTTTCACATAACACACTAAGAAACAGATTCTGAATCTAGATTGGACTCATAAAGTTAAACACACGTAAATACGTGGAAACCCTCCTGGGGTAGAAAACCACGGATAGTGCTAATCCAGGCACCAAGTCAAATTCACTAATTGAATCCTCAATTACAAAGGACTGACTCTAACCGAATTGTTCCCTTAGAGTATGAGTGATTGTAAGACTTTCTTTACAACTCCTAAAGTAAGATATTACAGATTAGGAGTCGTAAGTCGAAGATTGACTAAGAGTAGAATGTGTTCAATTCCAGCCATCTTCAATTCTTGTGGAGTGGCTTTTATTTATAAGCACCAAGGCATAATGATAATTGAGATTCGTTCCGGACTAGTGAGCTTCAATCGCCATTGTAACGGCTAGTCTCGAGTCACTCGAAAAAGATCCGTTGAGATGTGAATATTGTGTATTGATCCTTAGCTCAAAAAATGGTCCAACCGTCTAGTGGTTATTGAAATTTAGGGTTGAAAACAATTTAGACTCAAAGCTGCAGTTTTCCAGTTTTGTAAACAAACGATCTTGACTCGGTGATTGAGCCATGTTCGAAAGGGGTAATTTATGTCTCCTAGTTGTTAACGGCTAGAAATCGGCTGCTTTTGTATTTCAAAAGTAGATTACACTTGTTTAATCAACCTACAAAAGTAAGTCAAAGTGGTACTAAAAGTATAAAAACACTTTCGTCCAAGATTAGGCAAAGATAATAATTAATTCAAAGTAATTAAGCACTTAATAAATAATAGGACTACCCAAATTAATTCAAAGCAAGATAAGCTTCAACCTAAAAAAATGGAATTTTCTTAGTCTAATATTCATTATATTTAGATTCCATCTGGAGTCAATCCTCAAAATGATCAAGTTAGAAAGAATAAGATATTAGAATACATAAACTCGATCAAGTAAATAATTCTCAATAAATACATTGATCGAGAAATTAGAACTAACGTTCTAATTCATTTTCACTTGAAACATAAAGGTAGTGCTCGGAATAAAAGTGTTAGAGAAATTATTTACTTATGCGATTGTTCGAGTTGTGTCTCAATCGGTCATAAACACGGTTAAGAAATGTTATGCTTGATAAATGCTTTCTAAGTGGGTCGAACAGGATGAAAACTTAGATATGAGTTCCTATAAAGCTCATAATGACTTAGAATCAAAATCTAAGAGAAATAAAGAGTTATACTTAAAGTCTTTAGGATGCATGAGATGACGAACGTTGAGAGAATGGGATTGACTTAATATGGGCTGAGTACCCTGTTCAAGCATTCGACAAGTAAAAGTCTATTAGACTTTTCTAATGGCTGTTGTGGCCTCATCTGCGACTCGCATTACCACCTTTTCAGGTTTGGGGATAAGTAATTGTGTCTCGTGCCCCAAGAGTTTGATGTTATTCTAGGCATCCAACACCGTACCAAACCCATTATGCTCAAGTCTTCCGAGAATATACATTAAACCTACAAACGCATTCTAAAGCCGAGCAATAGGAATCTAGGTTGGATTCTTATTGCGGACTAGGTGGACCTAGGGCTGGGCAACGGGCCGGGCGGGCCGGGCCAGGGTTGGCCCATTACTATAAAGGGTCGGGCCGGCCGAGGAAAAATTAAATGGGCTGGGCCGGGTCATGGGCCAGCTGACCCTGACTCCGCCCATGGGCCGGAGCTAAACATGAAAATGTCAAGTGTAGGACTCGTTAAACCTCGTTTTTATCGGTTTTTAATGCATTATTTAACCCAATTCCGTGATGATTTCAATGATATTTATTTAGTTTTGGGTTAGATTTTGCTCATTTTCTCTTTATCGTCACCTAAGCTCATAAATATTTTTATTACGGGTTTTGGGCTTAAATTTGAGAGATTTGAGGTAAATTTGATGAAAAGCGGTGAAGAGAAGAGTTCGGGCCCGAGAGGAGGCAAGAAAGAAGCCTAAAACACATCAAGAGAAGTTGCACAGCCTATCAGTGCAAAGCCGCACAGCCGTGCGGATCATCGTGCGAAAGGCCCGAAGTCAAGAAAGGTTGCACGGTCCCTCGTGCGCCTATTGCACGGCCATACGAGAACGCGCACGGCACCACGTGCCTAAGTAGCACGGCCCGTGCAAGTGAGGCGAAAAGTTCAGGCATTTCGCACGGCCCCCGTGCGCGTTACACACGGGCGTGCGATAAGGTGCACGGTCCGTGCAAGTGAGGCAGAAAGTTCGGGCATTTCGCACGGCCTATCGTGCGTAACTTGCACGGCCGTGCAACATCTGCTTTCGGCGGCTTTATAAGCGATTTTTGTCTAGCTTTTTTGGCAGTTCTTTTCTCCATAAAATTTTAGGGTTTCTAGGGTAGTTTCCAACCGTCAAATCCCTTTAGATTGAAATTTAATATTTTGAATAGATATACCAACAACTTTCAAGTCGAGTCTAAAATAATGTTGCCCAAATAAGCAAGTTGGCATGACGAAATTAAAAGTAGACTACACTTTGGTCAAGTTGAATTAGCCTCGAAATCGAAATCGTAAAAGGACAAAGGATGCTCGTGATATTCGTTGGGCATTAATAGGCTCATAATTCATATCTTCAACACATTAGTACAAATTTAGTATTTACTCCCATCGACCAAAAAGTTTGACAAATTCATAGAGCAATATAGTTATTGTCATTGGAGAACTCATAAAACTGTCAACTCAAGATTTATGTTACATGTAATTCAACATTAGGACAGGGGAGATATCGTCCATATGACAATGTTTCGGTTTGATAACGCCGCAAATAAGCACCTCAAACAATCAACCTTCGCGATCCCCACTCCTCCGTCTTGTATCATCATCCTCTTCGTGATTGGTGGAATATGCATAAAAAATTAATTAAAACAATTTAGATATATAAATATAATCTACTACAACAATTAAAAAACTTAATTGCTTAAAAGAATTTAATTACCTAAAAGAAGATACTTGTATCATCATCCTCGTCCCCTCCATCTTCATCCGAATTAGAATCATTGACAATTGCTAGAGTTGTATCATACCGTGCACGTTGCCAATCCCGAACACTTACGAGTGCTTGTACGGTCACAGGCTTCAAAGCACCACGAGTAGGGGAGATGGTTTTTCCACCAAGACTAAAGGCGGATTCCGATGCTACGAGTACTAACTCGGGATTGTCAACGGATCTCGTGCCATCATAGAAAGCTCCGGGTATCTCACCGAGCTCTTGTGCCAAAAATCCAAAACATCTAACTCCAAATTCAAATCAAGACCTGGCTCCTCCAAGTATAAATCCAAATGGGACCTCCCAGTTTGGGGCATAGAGCTTCTACCACTAAAACTACTACAATCATCAAAGTAGTCATCCCCGATAGCACTAACAGTAGGAGAAGGATTAATGATAGGTGAAGTTGATGTCGAGTGTAACTTGTACTCATTGTATAAGGAACGCAAAGTGCTTAACACATTATCAACACGTTCCGTAACTTCATCAAATCCAAACAACTTACTAAAGCAATACTCAACAAATTTAACTTTACACCAAGGATCCAAAATGACAAGCACATGACAAGTATAAATTATATTCCGACCAATACTTGTCAAATTTTCCAAGCATTTCATTTTCCATATTAGCTAGATAATCATAAGGACCTTGAGCTGTCTCAAGCAAACGCCTATGAACCATCCATGCACCCTTGAAAAACAAGTTAGATGTTGGGGTCTTCACAAGCACTAAACATGCAAGTTACCTCATAAAATAACTTGAGAAACTTATGAACCATACTAAGTTTCTCCCACTCCTCCTCTAAAGGCACATAGGTTTTCAACGGAGAATTAGTTGATCTCAAGTAGAGAAACACATTCTTGTAATACAAGACATTATCAAGCAACTTGTAAGTGGAATTCCAACAAATTTGCATGTCCAAATTCAGTTTTCTTTTGACATCCAAATGAAAGATCGTTTGTGCACTTTTATAAAATTCTTTACCTCTAAGAGAAGATCTACTAATCAATTTCACCAAATTTCGAATCTTTTCCATAATTTCCTCAATCGACTTTAGACCTTCTTGCACAATAAGATTCGGGATATGTGCACAACATCGTACATGAAAGAATGCACCACTACTTATCAATCCACTTCTAGGAACAAGACACTATTTTAGATTAGCCATCATCACATCATTGTACTTAGCATTATCCACGGTTATGGTAAGTATTTTGTCCTCGATATTCCATTGAGTAAGAAATAAAAGCACTTCATTTGCTATGCTTTCACCATCATATGGAGGTGTCGGTGCTCTAAACCTAAGGATTCTTTTGTGCAATTTCCAAGCACTATCTACAAAATGGGCTGTGATGCAAATGTAGTGTTGATAAGTATGATTTGACCTCTAATTATCGGTTGTCAAACAAATCCTACCAGGGATTTTCAATAACATATCTTTCAACTTATCTCTCTCCTCCCCATACATAGACATCAGTCCTCTCTTAGCCGTTGAACGACTAAATGGCACAAAACCCGGGTTAGCTTTAGACATCATCCGTCTAAAAGCTTTTTCCTCAATAGTCATAAAGGAATAAGCTCCTTCAACTATATAAAGAACAATTTCCTTGCGAAGCTCACTCATATTAAACTCAAATTCCACATTATCATCATCACTATCCCCTTCACCGCCTTGAAACCCACTAGGTCTCACTGGACATCTCTCCAAATGACGCTTTAAATGAGAAGTCCCACTCCCCTTAGTAGCGGATAAAGACATTTTACAATGCATGCAAATTGCGATTGGCTCACCTTGTGGATTAGTGTCTTCCTTGAGCTCTCTCCATACGTTGGACTTTTTCTTCCTTTTAGCTTGTGGAGCATTATACTCACTATAACCATCTTCCGTTACTTGCCTAGAAGGCATTCCTTCACTATCCATCCCTAACATAAGAGAACAAAAGCATTATTAATCACATGAATATCTTTCATACCCTCCGCGTAATTTCCTTTTTACAAGAAAATCAAGCAATTTTTCACAAATCATTTGTGGGAAAAGGGGCTTATATTTAGCAGGTATTACTTTTTCATTTGTTGGAAAGATTGACAAATTCAATTTCAAGCATGCATAGTCCCGCCATTTTTCACAAATCACCTAATTCATTCAATGACACTCTGTGATTTTGGATATGCATTAGGATATTCATCCTAATTATAGAGAGTGATACCGATGGCGTAACACCTGTCTACTTCCCGGACAGAGAGTGAAACAACTATATATGCATCTTTTCAAGTTATGATAAATACTTAAATAAATATTTATTACTGAAATATGTTGAAGCATATTGAATTATGTTAAACTGGTAATTAAGCCCTAATTGTAATTAAGTCGAGAAATGTATTTACAAAGTTGTTTGAATGTGGGAAAATGCTTATCTTCTTAAAGGAAAATAGTATTTCTTGTCAAGGCCCTTAGACTGGATGCTTGGGTTGGAGGATGACTCGTCAAGCTTAGGAATGAGATTATTCAACTTACGGGGTATTGCTACTGCTATGTCTTGGTTGGAAGCTTGTTAACTTCATGGAAAGGTTCAGGTTCAAAAGGGTTACAACCTTTTTGTGCCCCACAGCCTCATGTCTTTTGGTGGAAAATTGTCCGGAAGAGCTGGGGGTGGAACACACATGCATTTGTTATGTGGCTTGCTATGCATAATAGATTAACGACTCGGGGTTTTTCGAGAATTATAGGCATTTTGGCTGATGATTCCTGTGTATTTGGTTCCGAGATCGGTGCTGATAATGTCTCACATATTTTCTTTGTCTGTCATTGAATAGATTGGAGGAGCTTGCAGTGGCAGCATCCGATATTAATTGTGCGCATTGTTTGCAGTTACACAATATATTAAGTATCAAATCTTAATATATATGCATCGAAGCCTATGCCTCGAGTATCTTATCGATTAAGCTAGCCAAACATCAAACCCTAACTTCAAGCACAAATTGTCATTGTCAACCAAGAGACTTAGATGGATTTGTCTTACGGAGGAACAAGAGATCAGAATTCCTCACCTTATCCCACCACTTAGAAATTTTCACACCTTTCTTATACACCCCTCCTTTACTCCCCGAAAGCAAGCCTCGGCATTCAAACCCTATGATCATCCCTCATTTTCAACACACAGTGAGCAAGCTCCCCGCCTTCCTTTTCATGAACATAGACTCGGAAGCTAACCCTTTGTTCTCCTCAACAAGAGCATTCTAAGACTACATATGCTCAAATCCGCATTTTATCAAACAGTTGGCGGGCACTCCACGAGGGATTATATACCACGACAAGCAGAGCAAACCAGATGGGGAAAATTAGGAGAGAGGCAAATTCCAACCCACGTGCACAAACTTGGGTTCAACTACAACTCTAATGGCAGCTTGTAAAACAAGAGGGAAAGAAGTATGACTCCTAAACTCACAAACCCAATTCAAAACAACTAAGAATGAGTTCAACTACAATTCAAATTTCAACAAAATACAAAGCAAGTACCCGAGGAGTGGCAGCGAGAACACTATGGACAAAGAGACAGAGCGAGATGGAGGAAGAGCGACGGCGAGAGAGACAAGGTGTGCGAGAGAGAGAGCAATGAAAGCGAGAACACGATGGACAGAGAGAGCGACGGTGGCAGAAGGCTTCGGGCTCCGGTTCACCGGCGACAGTGGCTAGATGGCGAGAAACAGGCGTACGAGAGATACAGAGAGCAATGGCAGCAAGATGTTGATGGACAGCGAGAGGGACAGGGCTTGCGAGAGAGAGGAGAGACAGGGCGTGCAAGAGAGAGCGCCGACCCTTTTGCTTTGGCCCGTGAAAAGCTCGCGTCCGACCCGTTAACGGCCCTTCTTCCATTGACCCTTTTAGCCCGACCCTTTTGTTATTTAAAATGGGCTTCGACCCTTTTTTGGGCTCGGCCTCGCTGGCTTAATGGGTACCCTACCCATTGGCCAGCCCTAGGTGGACCTAATGAATCGATGAACCAAGTACCACCCGATGTATTTGTCGATAGAATATATCATTATTCCTAAACGCAAGGCGATCATCACTTATCTAATAGGTGGTTTCTTACTAGTAGGAGGCCACAGGGATATGGCGTCTGCGGCACTACCGAGCTTTGTTGAGCAACTAGAAGATTATTGTTTCTCGACACCGTTGATAGTCACTAAGACCATATTAGGACTGGACCAGTCTGAAGCCAATCCAAACGAAAACATCGTTTGGAGCCCCTGTTATTACAAGTAAGCAAAAAAAAAAAAGAATTAGGGACCACCGGTGAATGGCGCTCGCCATAGGGCGATAGTCCTACACCGCCAAGGTTGAGAAGCCTCTAATTTTTACCCAAAGTTTTGGTTTTTCGTCCTATTTTTTTTTAATTTTCCTACTTGTTCGGCCACAAATAAGGTTGAATTTGACCATGTAGGACTCTTATGATTGTTTTTTATCTATTGGAGCACCAGCGACTGCTACATGAGCTCCTACGGATGTCCACTTGTATCCGGTGACACACTTCTATCGGTGGAAACGGTTAGATGTGGTCACCGATCATCTTGCTTCCTGGTGGGAGGATTACCTTAAAAACCATAGTAGTACAATTGAATGGTACATTCAATAGTGAAAAGTGTCCCAATTTAAGACACATACCGGACAACAAGCCTTTGTAAGCTCGCTGCGCCTAAAAACAGTACCTATTACTTCCCGACCGTGTGTTGCGGCAAATGGGGCGGGAGTAGGTGATCCATCATCTACACTATGTTTAGCCTCGCTACTTTTGAATCTGTTCAATGGCTTTGGCTGTTCTATACAAGTTAAGTCATGGTTGGAATATTTGATGAACCGGCCAAAGTTAATGAAACTCGTAGACGAGCATACCACCATAGTATCCGCATTATCCGGAATGGATAATGGAAGTAGACCCCAAACGTCACAAAGCATTGAAGGCTCAAGAGCTGAATCTCGAATAAGCTATTCCTTCTGCTACATCACTCCAAATACGCGAAGTAAATCCTCGGATTGATGAACGAGCCCGCATAAGGGAGTCCGAGGCTAAGGAAGTCGAAGAGAGGAGAGCTCGCGGAATTGAAGAGTCTAGTGATCCGAAATGGAAAAAAGTGAAAATAGACTAGGAATTTATTTTTAGAGAGAATTATTAAGAGAAAGAATAAAGGAAATTTTGAAAATTAGTTTTGCCTCTTTAGAACAAGTACTAGGGTAAGTTGTAGGCTCACATTTTATTAAATAAAATTAAAAAGTATGTTTTATGCCGACTTTTATGCTTCAATTTATTTTTAATCGGTCACCTAAAGAAGTAAATAACATGTGACCGTGTAATTGGACCGCCTAAACAACAATTAATTAGATAAGCGGACCAGTCCGATTGGATAGTCAAAATGTGTAATTACTTAACTAAGACTAAGGAGGTTATTCGACCCACCCAACCCACGCCCAACCCACCGTTGTCCGACCGGTGGCGGGCACCTGCCATAGCGTAGCCTAGTAGGGCTAAGCTTGGCCCTTTGTTTAGGATCATGCTAGACGTATATTTCTTCGATTGATCCAAGTTTGTAAACCGAAGGATCTCTTCACCATCCAAATCAGTCAAATTTTTCTATTCACTCCCTGAAGTATTTGACTAAACACAAATGGACCTTGCCAATTAGGCCTAAATTTTCCTCGGGGATCCTACAAGTATAAAATGGATTCTTCCAAAAGTATAAAAAATCGATAGGGCAAGCTCTAATGAATAACGAGAAGTTGGTCCACAATTGAGACGATCCAACCCTCCTTACACGGGTCGATTTTGATAAGCACGAAAATGTTGTAGGTGATAATAAAGCTCCCTTTAAGAGCTATGTTGGTGCCACAACCTGCACATACGTAAACATAAATTATAGAAAATGCAACAATGTCCCCGATTCCATTAAGGACAACCTATGGAATGATTTTCAAGTAAATGCACTTAGTATTGCATTCGTTGCTAATGCATATCGTTCCAATGTTTCGGAAAACATTTAACTTGGACGATAATGAATCCGAGATCCCCTTCGTGAAACATAAGACCCTTATGTCGGCGGCATAAAAGATTAGAGACTTCAAATCTCGCATTGCCGCTATTTGGGTGTATAAAACAAAACAGATAAAACAAGAAGGTAGACCTTGGGAGGTCTACAATTGTATCACCGAGGAGGACTCGGAGATCGTTTGAATCACATGTCACCGCTTAGAACTACATGGTAATTTATCATCCTCCTTTGTTATGTTCTTTCGATTTAAGTCTTATGCACTCGATATTTTTGTTGTCTTAATTACTTGCACGAGCGATAGGTCGAGCCAACCAGAAGAGGATTAAGAGCAATGCGTACACTCATGTGATGTCTTGTGGGGGATATACGAAGTTTGAGGAGAGGTTGTACAAGTAAAAGCTTGAACAACTTCAATCCACATCCGGTGAAGGTTCCACCATAGATACTTCATAACTCGTTATTGATAGGGATGAGTTGTGGGTCAAAGGCAAAAATAAGAAAGATGGAACCTTCACTACGGCCGATGTAGAATCTATTGCTCAAAGACTCGTGAGTGTTTTCATTATATTTCCTTTATTTATTTTGAAAACTTATCGGTTTTACTATTTATGAATTGTCAAATGATAATTTTTTTGTTCTTCTTACAAGAGTCTTTGTCGCAGACATCGACTTTAAAAGTCACTCGAAACCACCGGGAGGAGGGATAAGCTAGCCTTGGCCTTAAAAAGAGATGAGCATCCCGGTCGCGTTCGAACCGTCATTGGCAGGGTGCGGATAGTTTAGCACTTTGAGGCTAGGAAGAAGCACCCTATCTCTTCCAGCCAAGCACATATCAAGGCCCAAATGCAGTCTAAAATGTTATTCGAAATGCAGTCCCAAATGTCCTAAATAGTGGCTACACGAGATGGCTGCATAGATGGAAGAGATGAGGGCTCAAATGCAGACAGAGATGCGAGCCCGGACGTATGCCCAAATGCATGCGCAGATGATGGCATACATCACAAATATGGGTATGCCGATATCTAACAACTTGGATGATTTACCTCCGTTCTCACCCTACGGACCGACGAGCATGAACGCGAGCTCACCCGTCGACCGATTTGAAGTTACTGCAGAGGTAATTCACATTTTTAAATGTAATTATATTTACATGCATGTTTATACTTTGACTAATTGGTGTATAATCTAGTTGAATAATTACTTATACTATGTTTTTGTTGTTTCAATGGCGGTGTCGTTATTTACATGCACGTTTGTATCTTGACTAATTGGTGTTTATTCTCGTTGAATGAATCGTGTATATTGTATGGTTGTTGCGTAACTCCGACGTTTGGCCATTGAATAATTACTTATTTAGTATGTTTTTGTTGTTTCGGATGAGGGTCTGTTTATCCTGAGAAAATGTTTAGTTTTAAGGGGAACCTCTATCCATTTATTTTCAAGATTTTTAGGTTTTTTAACTTCTATGTCAAAGGTTATCCCATGATTGAAATTTTTATACTTATTCTTATGCAGCCGAGTGAAGTGTAAGCTAGCTTCTCATCACCCTCCCCTAGAGCATGTTCCGGCATTTGGGTTTATCTTTCCCGTGGAGGTCGGATATTGTCGTTCACGGGGCACCCCTTGGAGCTGATGAGGTGATTGTGAGTGTGAAAGAGGTCATGCATGAGAAAGGCAAGTGTAAATTGCCGATCCGAGCACTCGGACCTCCACATTGTTGACGACGCAGTCAACACTCTTTTCGTTGGCTCAAGATTTTGGTCATCCTCTCTACGGTGATTCATTTTTTAAAATATTAGATTTAGCTGTTGTTAATATCACGTATATAAATTTCTCATTTTATATTGATTATTCAATAGGATATTGGGGACAAGAGTAGGATGAAGGGCGCAAGTGGCACAAGCAAATGTTCACTAGCGCCCGTTCGTCGTCCGAAGAAGTCTCCTCTCGTATCCAATGAAGAGTCCCACAGAGATTGGTGTGCTACTCTGGAAAGTCATGTGAAGACTACGGAGGAACTGTTCATCTATAGCGCACCGAGTCACGTGTTTGGGCAATGTGAAGAGGATATGACCATCTATGACTTCCCGGATGACATACTATAATTTTTGCAGATGGAGGATATCAGTATATCCGCTATTATGCTTGGCATTTTATGAGTTAATATATTCATAATAAGTTCATATTTTTACTATTAATTTTAATTTCTAACTATATATAATTAATATATAAGGTGGTTGCACAAGATTGGAAAGGAATTCATTTAGTTTCTCAACCCTAATTCTATTTAAGGAGTTGGGCAGAAACTTGAAGAATGAGTCACCTATATCTTCAATGTCATGAAACATAATATGCAAGATAAAACATGGTACTTAGCATCGTTCAATGAGAGGTAAGTGTACAAATAACAAACTAATTAATTTAAGTTTTTATATGATGTTATACAAACTTATATAAAAATGTGTTACTTGTGGTTTTGTAGCCACCATTGGATGCTTGCTGCCTTATATCCAAGGGTTAATATCTCCTACTGGCTTGATCCTCCGGGTCATGATGTCGTGGAAGATATCAAAGAAGTCGTCGAGTCATGAGTTCATACTTTTAATCATTTTATGTTGTTTTGTTAGCTAGTAATAATTCAATTGTATTTCTAACTTGAATAGTATTTTTCTTATTGAAAAATATTGCTCTAATGCACTATTATTATGGCAGAGACGTCAAAGATAAACGAGTGAAATCAAAGCCACTTATTGTCCCCTGTCAAGGTGAGGTTCTTCCGGTTATTGGAATCTACTTTAATTGTTTTTCATTTTATATTACTTGCAAGCTACATAAAGTACTAATTAATTCTCTATGTGTTGGGAATCTATTTTATTATTGTAGTGCCATATACAACTAGGGAATGTGGACTGTGGCTTCTTCATTCTCCAAGTACATAAAAGAGATTGTGATCGAACTCGATTTAAAATCTAGTCGCAAAGAGGTATACTTGCACTTGCACTTGTAATTGATTATATTCTTTTTTCAGCTTGATTAACACTTGTACTTTACCTAATTAATATGTCATTTACAACATTGGTTACAATATTTCTCGGGAAAGAAGCCACCTGAAGGTTTGCTCTTGGAGAGTATAAATCGCCCTAGAGGGAGCTGAATAGGGTGATAAGGAAATTTGCTTCTAAATTTAAAATATATATGAATCCGAGGTGAGTGAGAGGCAAGGATGAACTCGTAAAAGCATTAACTCGGAATTCAGTGCAAAGTAATGAAGCAGATTAAACAAGCACTTTAAAACTATCCGAGTCTATAATGAACTCGGAAAAATAATAACTCAGAAAGTACGTGGAAACCCTCCACGGGCGGAAAACCACGGACCGTGCTAATCCAAGCACGAAGTTAAATCCACTATTTTGAATCCACAAAATACAGTAGACCGACTCAACTCGAGTTACTCCCTTAAACAACTCCTTACAAGTTTTTCCTAGAATCAAAAGTTTCCTTATTTGATCTAGTACTTCCTAACCGAGATAACCCTTACCGCTAGGGACAATCGAGCTGAGTTAACCCTTACAGCTCGGTCAAGGGACCTTACTAAGAGAGAAAGAAAGAGAGTTTGTAATCGAGTACAAGACCTTACAACTCGGAGAGATATTAAATATAGAGTTGGAGTTATAAGTAGAAGATTGAGAATGAATACAATGACTTTTGCTCAAGTATGTATATTAACAATTGGTTCAAGCAATCTTCAAGTCTTGAAAGTTGCCTTCTATTTATAGATGACCAAGCAGCTTAGCCGTTGTGTCCATCATCTTACTCGGAGGTCCCTTTATGACCGTTGTAAAGGATTTTCTTAGTCACTCGTAAATTATCCGTTGAGATATGAACGTTAGGCCACGGCTCTTGACTCCTTTGGAAGTCCCAAAACCACTAGTGGTGTCTTGAAAAGTAAGGTGGAAACCACCGTTGAGCTTAGTGCTGCATATTTCCATTTCCGGAAACGAGACAATCCTAACACAGATGTCCGGGGCTAGGTCGGAGGTGGAAAAAGCCTTGTCTCGCTGGTGATTTAACGTTTTGAAGCTCGGTTACTTTTGTATTTCAAAAAGAGTAGCCTCGTTTGAATCACCTACAAAAGTAAATCAATTTGGTTCTCAAAGTATAAAATACTTTGATCCAAGATTAGACACGAGATAATAACATAATTAAGATAATTAAGTGACTAATTATCTCGAGTGAAAAAAGAAATGGAATTTTCCGAGTCTAATAACCATAATACTCAAATTCCATCATAGTCAGTCTAGAATATAATCAAGTCAAAAGGAAAACATCAGAGTAGACAAGCTTGATCTAGACTGAACAACGTTCAAACAAGATATGCTAACTTAGAATAATAAATTAGTAATGTAATTTCGGAACATGAAGTCGGCCCGGGTTTCGCGTGAAAAGAAAGTGTTTGAACATGTGATATATCCGAGTGTTGAGTGACTCGGAACCGAGTGTGAATTGGCATGTAGAGATATGCTTTCCGAGTCGAGTCAAAATCAAGTGGAAACATATATAGTAGATTATATAACACTCGGAGAAAATGCTATATCACTTAGAAAAGTTTCTAAGGCACATGGAATGGCTTGGAATCAAAACTCTATAGGTGATGAAGTCTTATACCCGATTTCCTGATGGAACTTAGAAACGTGAAGTATAAAGTCGTTTTCACCACCCACTCCCTATACGGATGAAGTGCTTAATAAGTTAAAATAAGGGTTGGCGAGTTTGTATATAACAAGTATAAAGAAATTGGTATATATTTACAATCATTCTTTATTGTTTGATTGGTCAAGTTTGTGATTTTAATAGTCATACACTTATATGTATATATGTACATAGGTATATATATTTTTACACTGTCTTGTACCATATACAAAATGTGATGATGAGTATGTTGTTTTGTATATATTCGGTGAAGAGTATATTAGATTATGGTTTATATATTCTGAATGAGTAAGGTTGTATACGAATTTATACCGTACGAGAGGGAAGCAAACATGAGAAAAATTATTTTTAAAAAATTAGACCTATTACTACAATTCTTAAGGCGTAACCGTAGTAAAAGGTCCGATTGGAGGCCTATGACTACGGTTCTTCACGTGAACCGTAGTCATATGCTTCTTTATGACGACGATTCTTCATCTAAACCACCGTCATAGGTGCTCTGTAATAATTTTTTCAACTACGGAGGAAGGGCTATGACAACAGTTCAAATTAAGAAACCATCATCATAGATTCATCTATGACTACGATTTTTCCATCTAAACTCGTAGTCATATAGTGACTTATTACTATGGTTTTGAACCATAGTAAAAGATGGTATATACAATGACGACCACATATACGACACCGGTTAACCGTAGTTAACCGTCGTTTTTAACCGTAGTTATTAAAAGTGTATATTGTAGTAGTGACCTCTCCTTATAAATAGAGAGCATTGGCTCTCATTTTCCGCACGACTTTCTCCTATGTGTTATGTTGTAGAAAGCTAATCGAAGGCTTATTCTTAACGTTACGCTATCGAAATTCGACTACGAGCTATCGAATACTCCTCTTTGTATCATGATCTCTATTACCACTCTACTTTCCATTCCAACCCACATCCGAACTAGCATACTCCATCATTGATCTTCTTACCTACACTCAAAACTCACAAAAACCCTTTTCTTGATTCACCACTGTCGCGTCACCGGATCCAATACAAAGATCCAAATCGGCAGGTGGGACAACCTGAAGGCATCAATTCAGCCTTCAAACGGTTATTTATTTTATGTTTTTTATCGCTTTCCGTATTGTGGAAAAGATTTGTATCATTTTTGTTTCCTCCCGCCCGACGTAATCCTTTAAATTTCTTGCTTTCTTTTATTTTTCGCTTTTCTTTTCTTTCGTTTTTACTTTCTTTACCTCTTTCCTTTTCATTTGCTTTTTAATCGCTTCCATTCATGTTTTGGTTGCTTTGATTCCGTTTAGCATGTTTTTGCTTGTGTTTAGTAGGTTAGTATAATTCCCTACTCAAACTAGTGATGGTCGTGTTCGGACGGGCGAAAAAGGAATGACTTATCCCTACGTTTCACACCATTGCCTCAAATCCGATTCTCGTTTCTAGACCGATGGAGTCACTTTTTAGACTCTTTTAGTTTTAGTTTTCCGACACTAAGATTGGGAGAGCAAATTTCATTTATTATGTTTTTGTTAGTTTTTCTTTCCTAAAAGCCGACTCACAACTCCTCTTTTTGCTTTATTTCTATTCAAATTGCATCTTAGCTTGTTCCGAATGCAAGCAAACATTTAGGGCTTCGAACCTACTAGCCAAGCCAAACTCCGAGGCTGATTTCTTCAACCATGGCTTGTGGTAGGTTGCCTTGACCACTAGGTGTTGGCTTCGACCAACACCGATTGGACAACGACCGTGGCTTGGGTCTAAACAGGTGTTTTTACACCGGTTTGGCCCTAAAGCCTCACCACATATTTGAAATCCTAGTCTTTTAATTTGTTCGGTTATGAAATAACATCACGAGACTTCGAAAATAATTTCTAAAATGAAACAATTAATAAAAGTGCCAATCAATCTAATCTAATTAATCTTTAACCTAATTTAATAAAATTCAGAACTCTAACTAAGAAGTTAATCTCCACTTTAATAAAAGCGCCAATCAATCTGATTTAATAAAAGCGATCAATCCTTAAAATCATTTTCACCCCTTTTCTCTCCATGAAATTTAAAAACCTACGCTAACCCGTGGGGAAGTTCGCTGAGCCCCGCTGGTCATGGTTCCTACGAGTGGTGACTCCGCTCGGGATAAATCACTTATTGAGAGGGCGAAATCTAAAAATTTGATTAGTGAGTTTTAGTGATGTATTTGCATTACGCATCCTGCATTTGGCAACCTTTGAACATAGTTTATTACTCGTTATTGCACCATTAGGTTTTTTTACCCCTTGTTAAACACTTCGGTGAGAGGCTATTATTGCGTCCCAGGGCGGGCCCAATAAGGCTTGATAGCCATTGGAGTCGGTAGCTCTTCCCTCATAGCACGTGCTCTTGGTTTACCGAGAGGGACCAAGGATTCTAGTATTTTTCTTGCCATGCCCAACATGGAAGAGTAAATCCTCGAACTATGAGTCACCATGTATCCTACCCAGTCTTAACCTCTTTTGACCATAGATCTTTTTACTATAGGTTACACTCAAGGTTTGCTCTTGGAGAGAATTAGTCACCCTAGAGGGGTGAATAGCGTGATGAGGAAATTTGAACAATAAATGGAAGATTAAAGTTTAAAACAAACTTTAAGATTGTCCGAGTCTAGATTGGACTCGGAAAAGTGCTAACTCGAAATTACGTGGAAACCCTCATGGGGTAGAAAACCACGTCCAGTGCTAATCCAAGCAACAAGTCAAATCCACTATTTTGAATCCACAAAATACCGTAGAAGTCTCAACCAGAATTGCTCCCTTAGATAACTCCTTACAAGATTTTCCTAGACTCGAAGTTCCCTTATATGATCTAGTACTTCCTAGCTGAGGTAACCTTTACAGCTATGGGCAATTGAGCTGAGTTAACTCTTACAGCTCAGTCAAGGGACCTTACTCGGAAAGTAAGAAAGAAGATTTGTAATCGATTATAAAACCTTACAACCCGGAAAGATATTAAGTACGAGTTGGAGTTGTAAGTAGAAGATTGAGTATGAATACAAAGACTTTTGCTTAAGTATGTGTATTGAAAATTGTTTCAGCAATCTTGAAGTCTTGAGAGTTGGCTTCTATTTATAGATGACCAAGCAGATTAGCCGTTGTGACTATCTTCTAAATAGAAGTCCTCTCGTGACCGTTGTAGTGGCTTTTCCGAGTTGCTCGTAAAAGATCCGTTGAGATGTGAACATTGTGCAACGGCTCTTGACGTCTTAGGATGTCCCAATCCACTGGTGGTCTCTAAAAAGTATGGTGGAAACCACCGTTGATCTTAGCATTGAAGATTTCTAGTTTTAGAAATAGACAACCCTAACATAGTGTCCGGGCTTTGATCGAAGTAGAAAAAGCCTTGTCTCGTTGGTGATTTGACATCTTGAAGTCGGCTACTTTTGTAATAGAAAAGTAGGATAACCTCATTTGAATAACCTATAAAAGTAAACCAATTTTGATTCTCAAAGTATAAAGTACTTTGGTCCAAGATTAGACATAGATAATAATTTAATTAAGATAATTAAGAGCATAATTATCCGAGTCGTAAAAGAATGGAATTTTCCGAGTCTAATTTTCATTATACTCAAATTCCATCCGAGTCAATCTGGAGAAAGATTAAGTTAGATAAAGAATATCGAGTAAGAATACTTGATCTAGTTAAATATGGTTCAAACACCAAGTCGACTTAGAAAGATGAATTAACACTCGTAATTCACTTGAACTTAGGATATGAAGTCGGACCTAAGTTTAAATGTGTTAGAGTGAATGTTTGAACATGCAGTAAGTCGAGTCATGTCCGAGTGACTCGGAACTATAAGTGTGAAACGATAGACAAGAATATTCTTTCCGAGTAAGTCGAATCGGATGAAAACATATGCAATAGTTTACGTAACACTCGGACAAGGTCCTGTACTACTCGGAAAAGTTTCTATAGCACTTAGAATGACTTGTAATCAAAACTTACAAGAGATGAAGATTGTACCTGATTCCTTGATGGTACTCAAAATGTTACACATGCAATGTCCGAGTCTTCAATCTCCCCTTTTTGATGAAAGGCATTCTTTACTCGGATAGAAACATTGTTAGTGTTACATCCCTAAGTTTTCATTCTTTCTCAAAAAAAATGTTAGAGTATAAAATCGCATAAAATAGCTGAGTGATTCAAGCTTAGATTTTATCAAAGCTAAAACAAAAACAAGGGAAAAAAAACTGAAATGACGCATAGAAATGAAGTGAATTGAGCTTAGAGTAGTGCTTATATAAGAGCAAGATAAAATGACTGAGTTCATGCATCGAGTAAAAAAATATGTAACCGAGTTGATATAATAGGGCAAGATGAACTCGGAAAATAAATTGAAACTCATAAAACAATTATACTAATAGGTAAATAAGCATGAAATAGAAACTTTATTAATATTTACATAGAAAGAGTATATACACAAAAGAGTGAGAGAAAAACTCCCCTAAACAAGACAACAAATTTTCTAACTATTCTCCCCTTGCCTTTCAAAGAAAAAACAAACAAAGGAAGAATGTATCAAGAGGATACAAATTTGTATGTATGGACAAAATAAAATAAAAGAGTATCAAGAGCGATCCGAGTCGAGGTGGATGAACGGGTAGTGCGCCTTCGCTGGTAAGAGCGGATGATGTTAAAGATTGAGGCGAGGGCAGCACTGGTATTTCCGGGATGTGCTCAACCCCGAGTGGCTAACCCAAAACCAGGTCGTCCAGAGGTTCATCTTCTTGGAACTCGACCGAGGATGGTGCTTGCTCGGGTTGGACTGCTGCCGACCGACCTTTGTCGACTGGGTCGTCCGACCCACTCAGATTACTCGTCCGAGCTATCGGTTCTGGTTGTGCGGGAGCACCGTGTCCCTCATCTGCTATCGTTCCTTCTACTTCTTCCTTCTCTTCTTCGTCCTTCTCCCCTTCCTCCTTCTCCTCGGATGGAACTACCTCAGCCGCAATTTCCTCATTTTTCTATTCTTCTTCCTCCCCTTCGAGAGGGATTTGGCCGAGCTCCGGGATTCTTCGGATGTGTCTAAGTCAACCGGATCTCGAGCAGCCTTGGAGCGCCTTTCCTGGAGGAGCTATATCATCTCAAGAAGCACATCTTACTCGCTTTTGATTTGGGATTAAGTAGTCTTTTGATTGATGGTCATAGACTAGAGGACGAGTCTTGAATAACCGGAGGGTGTCCTTGAGTTTAGTGGACACCGAGGAGATCTTGTCCATTATTATGGCGAGTGGACAAGGCAGAGGAAAGAACCCGAGAGACACCTAAAGTGGAGGACCCAGGTAGAAGAGGTAAAGAGAGCGGAGTTTGTTTCGGGACCGAGGCGGAGAAGGTGGCCTCGGTTCCGAGCTATGGACCTAAACACCCGATTGGGTCTCCTGGTATACATAGCCAATGAGTTCTTTTCTACCAACAACAATGGTAGCCTCGAAACCGCATCAAGATCCGAGGGGATAGGAACTTTGAATTGCTTAAAGATAAAGGTAAGAAGAGCCACGAAAGGACGAGGGTTGGATTTCTTTGACGAGTCCGAGCTAGCACGACGACCATCTACTCAATGATAGCAAGAAAGAGGTATACTTCGTAGCCCTTAAGGATATCAAAAAGAGCTTTGAGGTGCTTGGAGTTTGGGTTCTCCTTACTCGAATGCTCGAGAGAAGAAGGTTCCCATCAGCAGGAAACACAAAAGTCGGGCTTCGATTTTAGTTGAGTCGGGGAGAAGTTTTTGCGTGACTTAGGAAATTCTTTGGCATACTTCTCAAAGAATTCATCGAGTAACCTCGTTGAAAGGTATAGGGTTGCTGTTGAGGAAAAGAGAAGATACTTTGAAAAGGCGATGGAGGAGAGACACGTTGATACGGACAACAATTTCGTGAACTCGGAGGTGAGTATACCCTCGAGCTAGAGAGATTTGAGTAAAACTCAAAAACGAGTTCAGCTAGATGAACTTGCTTGAAACAAAGAAAATTATAAACCCTAGTGGTTTTGATATTGTTCAACCACGAAAACTTGGTGGATGGAAAGAACTTGTCATCCAATGTTAGATGTTGGGTGACAGAGATTTTAGAGGGGTTAGAAGGACCCTCTTGGCTTTTTGTGCGAGGTTTCTTGGTTGCGGAACCAAGAAAGTGCAGGTGGGAACCTCTTTTTGGCATGTTTGGATGTGAAAAGAGAGAAGATGAACTTTGAGGGAGAAAAAGAGATAGCTCAAAGAAAGAGAGTGAGAGTATAAAGTGAAAAGAAAATAAAAGAGTTGAAAGAGAGCTGAGAGTGATCGGTGCTTACTTGAGATGTCTTTCACTTAGCTTGAGAGAGACGGTTCGTTCTTCGAAAATAGTGAACTTGCTTGAGATGTAGTAAGCGAGAGAGAGAGAGGGTATGTAGATAGTGAAGTAGTGTAACAAAGGAAAAAAGATGTTATTTATAGAGAAAGAATTATCCTTCGATATTCGTTCTAACCCAACTCTTCAACAGTCGCCTTAGGCCGGTGTGACTATTCCGCTCTCTCGATGGTTAGAATTCCAGTGCTTGTCTCTCAAAGGCTAGTTCTCCGATCGATGTGTGCGGGAGATAGAGAGAAAAGGAGAGATTTTAAAAGAAATTTCTGAAATTCTCCACTAATCTAGAGATGATTTCATAAGTTTGATGTCCATTTTTCTCAAAATCCGAGTCCGACTCGGTGAAATTTCTAAGTGACTCAGAAAATGCAAAAAGCAATAACTCATAGCTCAATATCACTCGCTCAACTAAACCAATTGTTATTAAGGCACGTAAAAGAGATATTTAACACATAATCATGTAAAGTAATTCTACTCGAAAAGCATACAATTATGCATTAATCATGCCAAGCACATTCCTAATAAAGCAAAACCGATCTTCACTAAGTGGCTTAGTAAAGATATCAGCTAATTGAAGTTTGGTAGGAATGAAATCAAGTTCAATATCACCTTTCTCATAATGGTCTCTTAGAAAATGATATCTAACCTCAATATGTTTTGTTTTTTAGTGCTTGAACTGGATTCTTAGTGATGCTGATTGCACTTTGATTGTCACACTTGATTGGAATTGATTTGAATGTAAGTCCAAGATCCCTCAAGTCTTGCTTGATTTATAAAATTTGAGCACAGAGCATGCTCCAACTGCAATGTATTCAGCTTCAGCGAGTTGAGAGAACTACTGAGTTCTACTTCTTTGAGTGCCATGATATAAGGGATTACCCGAAACTGGTAGGCTCCTGAAGTGCTTTTTCTATCAACTTTGTACCTAGCATAGTCAGCATCCGAATATCCAGTCAGAGTCGGTTCTAAGTCTCTTGACTACCATAGACCTAGATTCCGAGTCCCTACAAGATATCTAAAAATTCTCTTCACCGTAGTGAGATGTGATTCTTTTGGATTAGCTTGAAATCTTGCACACAAACATACACTAAACATTATGTCCGATCTCATCGGAAGTAAGATACAGTAGAGATCCAATCATACCTCGATAAAGTTTCGATCTTCTACTTTACCTTTTTGTCCGAGTCCAATTTTATAATGTCTGCTCATTGGTGTTGCTCCATGTTTTGCATCTTAAAGTTTGTATTTCTTCAGCAGCTCCTTGGTATACTTTGATTGATGGACATAAATGCCATCTTTATCTTGTTTGATTTGTAAACCAAGGAAGAAATTGAGTTCTCCCATCATATTCATTTGAAATTCCTGTCTTATTAACTCAAAAAAATCTCGACATAGAATTTCATTAGTAGCTCCAAATATTATATCATCAACATAGATCCGAGCAATTAGAAAGTCTTTCCCCTAGGTTTTTATAAAAAGAGTCTTGTCAATCTAACCTCTTCTAAAATCATTTCAACCAAGAAATTGCTCAATCTTTCATGCCAACTCTGGGAGCTTGTTTAAGACCATAAAGAGCTTTTTGCAACTTGAAAACATTATTTGGAAATTCTGAGTTTTCAAATCCAGGGGTTGCTCAACATAGACTTCCTCTTCAATGAAACCATTAAGGAAAGCACATTTAACATCCATTTGATATAGGTTGATATTCATGCTTGATGCAAATGCTAACAAGATTCTAATAGCTTTAATCCTAGCAACAGGTGCAAAGGTTTCCCCATAATCAATCCCTTCTTCTTGATTGTAACCTTGAGCCATAAGTCTAGCCTTATTTCTAACTACCAACCCACTTTCATCCAGTTTGTTCTTGAAAACCCATTTGGTTCCTATGATCGGGTGGTGAGAAGGTCGTTTGGTCGAGTCCGAATTGGTTTCTTTCGAATTGATTAAGTTCCTCTTGCATGGCCTCTACCCATTCTGGTTCATTTAGGGCCTCTAATGCATTTATGGGTTCGAGTTAATGAAATGAATGCAGTGAATGCACATAGATTTTGTAGAAAAGAATGAGTTCTTACCCCACTGTTGATATCGGACAAAATGTTCTCGAGTAGGTGGCTTGAAGCATATTTGAATGCTCTACCTGTCTTCCGGTTCACCAGATTTGTAGGTTGAATTGGTTTATCTTCGAAGTCTATTCCGAGTGAGCTTGCTCATCCGATTGTCCTTTAACATTCCGAGTTGGCTCTTGAATTGTCTCATTCCGAGTCGACTTGTTCCGAGTTACCTCATTATGAGTTACCTTTCCTTGACTCTTTCTAAGCTCATCTCACTAAGATCACCATCTCGGCTGAGCTTCGGATCCGAGAATGTTGACTCACTTGGTTTTCCCTGTTCAATCTCATCAAAGATAACGTGGATGCTTTCTTCCACTTTGTTAGTTCCTTTATTGAAAATTCGATATGCTTTGCTATGAGATGAATAGCCAAGAAAAATACCTTCATCTGACCGAGCATCAAACTCGGTCAGGTGATCCTCATCGAAGACTCGGACTCTTACTTACACGTTTCGGGTTCCATCGAGAAGTCAAGTATAAGACTTCATCTCTTATAGAGTTTTCACTTCAAGTTATTCCATGTGCTCTAGAAACTTTTCTGAGTGATATATCATTTTCTCCGAGTGTTATAGAAACTATTTTAATGTTTTAGCCTGACTCGATCGACTCGGAATGCATATCTCTACATGCCATTTCACACTTAGTTCCGAGTCACCCAACGCTCGGATTTATCGCATGTTCAAACACTTGTGTTCATACACATAAACTCGAGTCCGACTTCATGGTTCGAGAATTACATTACTCCTTGTCGGCATGTTCTGTTAGAATATTGTTTAGTCTAGATCAAGTTTGTTTACTCCGATATTCTTTATCGACTTCATTGACTACTAGACTCGACCCGGATGGAATTTGAGTTTCATGGATATTAGACTTATAAAATTCCTTTTCTTTTCCGACCCGGATAATTATCTCTTAATTATCTTAATTATAATATTATCTCGTGTCTAATCTTGGACCAAAGTACTTTATACTTTGAGAACCAAATTGATTTACTTTTGTAGGTTATTCAAACGAGGCTATCCTAATCCGAAACACAAAAGTAACCGGCTTTAAAACATCAAATCACCAGCGAGACAAGGCTTTTTCCACCTCGACCTAGCCCCGGAAGACCGTGTCGGGGCTGTCTAATTCCAAAATTGGAAATCTGCATCACCAAGCTAAACGGTGGTTTCCATCTTACTTTTGAAAACACCACCGAGTGGTTTTAGGCACTTCCAAGGAGTCAAGAGCCATTGTCTAACATTCATATTTCAAACGGATATTTTCTAAGTGACTCGGAAATTCCATTACAACGGTCACAAAGGACTCTCGGTCACAAGATGGACACAACGGCTATGCTCGCTTGGTCATCTATAAATAGAAGCCAATTCTCAAGACTTGAAGATTGTTGAACCAATTGTAAAAATACATACTTGATAAAAAGTCATTGTATTTATTCTCAATCTTCTACTTACAACTCCAATTCCGTATTTCATTATATTCTGAGTTGTAAGGTCTTGTACTTAGTTACAAACTCCTTTCTTACTCTCTAAGTAAGGTCCCTTGACTGAGTTGTAAGGTATAACTCGGTTCGATTGTCCCTAGCTATAAGGGTTATTTCAACTAGGAAGTACTAGATCGAGATAAGGGAATTTCGAGTCTAGGAAAACACTTGTAAGGAGTTGTCTAAGGGAGCAACTTGGGTTGAGTCGAGTCTAATGTATTTTGTGGATTCAAAATAGTGGATTTGACTTCGTGCTTAGATTAGCACAGTCCGTGGTTTTACGCCCCGGGAGGGTTTCCACGTACTTTTTGTGTCACCGGTTTTCGAGTTCATTCTAGACTCGGATTGTTTATTTGTTCGAGTCTATTCCGCTTCTAAATTCTTTACTGATTTCGAGTCGAGGTCTTTTCTAAGTTCATCCGTGACTCCAACTCTACTCGGACGAATTTATTCTTTAATCGAAGCAAATTTCATCATCACCCTATTCACCCCCTCTAGGGTGACTTAGTCTCTCCAAGAGCTAACTTTCAATTGGTATCAAAGCCTAGCCTTTCGGAAAGGATCTAACCATCCAAAGGTCTAAAGATCAAATGGCTCGGATCAACGGAGAGTTCGATGAAGGAAGATCTTCCAGCGAGACCACCAAAGTTCAAAGGATCCAACTTCGTGCACTTGGAAGAAACTCATGGAATGTTTCCTACTTGGATCATGATGAAGATGTTTGGAACATCATACAAGTAGGCAACTACATTCCCATGAAGACAGAAGAAACAAGACTCGTTCCCAAAACAAAGGCCGAGTTCACTCATGATGAAGCGGAGAAGTTCGGAAAGAACTTCAAGGTAATGAACATTCCGATGTGTGCCATCAGCTCGGAAGAATAAAACCCGAGTGTCCGCCTATGACACAGCCTAAAGAAGTATGGGATACGTTAGTCAACACCTATGAAGGCACAAGTCGGGTCGGACAAGCAAAGATAAGCCAGTATCTTCATAAGTATGAGCTATTCAAGATGGAGCCGAAGAAAACATCACTCAGATGTTTATTCGATTTACGAGATTACCAATAATCTCAAATCTCTGGGTAAAAAGATCTCCCACGAAGAAATGTGCAGAAAGATACTCGAAGCCTACCCAAGAAAAGATGGGGTCCCAAGGTGACAGCTATACAAGGGGCTCGGAACTTATCTCTACTGAAGCCGGACGAACTCATTGGGAAGCTTCTCACCCATGAGATCCACCTAGAGGAGGAGGATGCGAGAGGTCGGCACCAAAAAGAATATTGCGTCGAAAGCCTCGGAAACCAGAGAAGCGGATCTGAGTTCCTCTAACTCGGAAGAGGATCCCATGGCACTTATTGCGAGAGGCTTCAAGAGAATGATGAAGTACAAGAGATGGGATAAGAAGCCAAAAGAAGAGTTCTACAAGAAAGACAAGAAGGATAGAAAAGGTAAATACTCTTCTCCTTCAAAGTTATCTTTGACTAAGAACTTTGGATGCTTTAAATGTGGCGGGAAGGATCACATAGTCAAAGACTCGTCCAAAGAGAAAAAGGGAAAGAAAGAAGAAAAAGGCTATGATGGCCACATGGAGTGACGAGGACTCATCGGAAGATGACGAGGACTCGGATGACTCAAAGTGTCCGATGGCAATCTCGACTCGGAAGCCGAAACAGAGTCGGACTCGGACTCGAACAATGAGGAAACAAATCCTCAAGAGGTGATTGAATATTTTCTCATATTCTCCAAAGTTGACCTAGCCAAGTATATTTTCACTTTGGAAGAAAAGTCCAATTCTGATTCTTCTTATTTCAAAGAACAACTTGAGTCAATTTCCTCGAGAGTATTTCTTTAAAAATGAGTTAGAAAAGCTGAGACTCACACTCGGAGAACTCAAGACTAGTGCTCAAATCAATGAGACCGAGTCCGAGTTACTCGTAAGAGAAAATGAGCAGCTAAAGCAAAAGCTCAATGAGTCTCAAGATCTTGTTTTAAAGTTTACTCAAGGTCAGAAAAACCTTGACATGCTCTTGGGATCTCAATGTGTCTCCTTCGAAAAGAAGGTCTAGGTTTTAACAAAGAGGAGGAATCTAATTCCTACTCGGAGCTTTTCAAAAGGATTCCGAACCGTAAAGTTCAGGATAGCTGAGCACAGTCTCATTCATAAAAATGAAAGAAGGACTGAGCCTGGACCAACTTTTAAGAAAAACCATCTTCATCGTTTTCCAAAAGAAAATCCTTTCAAACGAAGGAAACACGGACACAGTTCTCTCGAACCGAAGACTCGAAATCGGACTTAATCCAAAGTCATTCAAATCTAGGTTCGAAAAACCTTCTTCCTTAGAAAAGGACCACAGTAAAGAGTGTTACTTGGGTTCGTTAGAGGAAGTGAGAAGGGTTAGTTTGTCTCTGTTTTGCAGGTTACTCGGAAAAGATCAAAAGGACATTGGTACCTTGACGGTAGATGCTCATGCCATATGTCGGGAGACTCGGGACTCTTTTCCGAGTTAGAAGAGTACAAAGGAGGAAAAGTCACTTTTGGAGATGACAGCAAAGGCAAGATAATTGGGATAGGTAAGATTAGAAAGGGAAGCAATCTGGTCGGCCCAGTTTACCTTGTCAAGGGGTTAAAGTATAACTCGCTTAGCATCTCTCAATTGTGCGATAAAGGTCAAGAGGTAAGATTTACTCAAACCAATCTGTTACATTTCGATGACACTACCAAGGAGATCAAACTCTCGGGTAAGAGATCGGGTAACACATACATTATTCCTCTTTCGACCCGAGTCAGAATTTATCTTGTTTAAAAGCATCACTTCTTAATGATTCATGGACATGACATCGTAGATTAGGCCATGTTAGCATGCATACTATTAAGAAATTGGCATCTCATGGTTGAGGTAGAGGTTTGCCTAACTGTGCTTTTGAGAAGGATAAAGTTTGTGAAGCATGCACAAGAGGGAAACAAGTCGGATCATCATTCAAATCTCTGAAGACAGCTTCCACATCCAAAGTGCTTGAACTGCTACATATGGACTTATGTGGTGAAATCCCAGTTAAGAGCCTCGGAGGTAAATCATATGTACTCGTTATTATTGATGATTATTCACGATTTACCCGGGTGTGTTTTCTCAAGCATAAAAATGAAGCATTCAAGGAGTTCAGCAAGTTCTGCAGAAATATCCAAGTTGAGTCTCGGACTCGGATCCGGAGAATTCGAACCGACCATGGAAGGGAGTTCGACTGCTCGGAATTCTCGAGTTTTGCGACAAGAGTGGTATCTCTCACAACTTCTCAGCACCACGAACTCCTCAACAAAATGGAGTAGTGGAAAGAAAGAACAGAACTCTTGAAGAAATAGCTAGGACAATGATGATTGAGCACAATCTACCTTACTATTTATGGGCTGAGGCAGTCAACACGACCCAACTACACGTTGATCAGATGCCTCATCAGACCCATTCTGAAGAAAACACCTTATGAGCTCTGCAAAGGGAAGAAACCCAATATTTCCTATTTCAAACCCTTTGGATGTAAGTGTTTTGTTCACAACAATGGTAAGGATCACCCGACCAAGTTTGATGCTCGGTCGGATGAAGGTATTTTTCTGGGTTATTCATCTCATAGTAAAGCTTATCGCATCTTCAATAAAAGAACTAACAAAGTTGAAGAAAGTATCCACGTTGTGTTTGATGAGATTGAACAGGAAAAACCCAGCGAATCATCATTCTCAAATCGAAGCTCAGCGAGAAGATGATGATAAAGCCGAGTCTGTCGAGATTCAAACCCAACCAGCTCGTAATGAAGCGACTCGAATAATATGACTCGGAACGAGACAACTCAAGAGCCCGCTCGGAATGGTGAAGGACAATCTAATGAACAAGATCACTCGGAACAAGCTTACGAAGATCAAGCGAGTTCAGCCTACGGATCTTGTGAATCGGAGAACAGGTAGAGCATTCAAGTATGCTTCTAGTCACCCACTAGAGAACATATTATCTAATATCAACAGTGGGGTAAGAACTCGTTCCTCTCTTCAGAATCTATGTGCATTCACTGCATTCATATCATTAACTAAACCCAAAACGCACTAGAGGCCCTAAATGAACCCGAATAGGTAGAGGCCATGCAAGAGGAACTCAATCAATTCGAAAGAAACCAAGTCTAGACTTCGACCAAACGACCTTCGACCACCCAGTCATAAGAACCAAATGGGTTTTCAAGAACAAACTAGATGAAGGTGGGTTAGTAGTCGAAACAAGGCTAGACTTATCGCTTAAGGTCACAATCAGGAAGAAGGGATTGATTGTGGGGAAACCTTTGCACCTGTTGCCATAATTGAAGCCATTAGAATCTCGTTGGCATTTGCATCTAGCATGAATATCAAGTTATATCAAATGGATGTTAAGGGTGCCTTTCTCAATGGTTTTATCGAAGAGGAAGTCTATGTTGAGCAGCCCCTTGGTTTTGAAAACTCATAATTTTCAAATCATGTTTTCAAACTTCAAAAGCTCTTTATGGTCTTAAACAAGCTCCCGGAGCTTGGTATGAAAGACTCGAGCAATTTCTTGGTTCAAAATGATTTTAAAAAGGTCAGATTAACAAGACTCTCTTCATAAAAACCAAAGGGAAAGATTTCCTTATCGCTCGAGATATATGTTGATGACATAATTTTTGGAGCTACTAATGAGATTCTCGTGTCGAGACTTTTCCGAGTTAATGAGACAGGAATTCCAAATGAGTATGATGGGAGAACTCAATTTCTTCCTTGGTCTACAAATCAAGCAAGACAAAGATGGAATCTATGTTCATCAATCAAAGTACACCAAGGAGCTGCTGAAAAATATAAACTCCAACATGCAAAGCACGCAGCTACACCTATGAGCAGACAGCATAAAACTTGACTCGGACGAGAAAGGTAAAGCAATAGATCGAAACTCTATCAAGGTATGATTGGATCTTTACTATATCTTACTTCGAGTAGACAAGACATAATGTTTAGTGTCTGTCTATGTGCAAGATTTCAAACTAATCCAAAAGAATCACATCTCACCTGCGGTGAAAAGAATATTTAGATATCTTGCAGGGACTCGGAATTTAGGTCTGTGGTACTCAAGAGACTCGAACCGACTCTCACCTGGATACTCGAGATGCTGATTACGCTGGATACGAAGTTGATAGAAAGAGCACTTCATTAGCTTGCCAATTTCTAGGTCAATCCTTAATATCTTGGCACTCAAAGAAGCAAAACTCAATAGCTCTATCAACTGCCGAGGCTGAGTATATTGCAGCTGGAGCATGCTGCGCCTCGGATCTTATGGATTAAGCAACACTTGATAGATCTTAGACTTTCTTTCAAATCGGTTCCAATCAAGTGTGACAATCGAGTTCAATTAGCATCACCAAAAATCCAGTTCAGCACTCAAAGATAAAGCACATTGAGGTCGGGTATCATTTCTTAAGAGACCATTATGAGAAAGGTGATATTGAACTCAATTTCATTCCTACCAATCTTCAACTAGCTGATATCTTTACTAAGCCTCTTGGTAAGGATCAGTTTTGTTTTATTAGGAATGAGCTTGGTATGATAAATGCATAATTATGTGCTTTCTATGTGAAAATCTCATTACAAGATTATGTGTTATATGTTTACAACTCGTTGACAACCACTAATTCGATTGATTTAGTGATACTAAGCCGATAGTTATTATTTACTTCTAGTTTCGAGTCACTCGAAACCAAGCTGAGTCGGACTCGGACGATGAGAAAAATGGATGACAAATCTCCGAAATCATCTCTAGATAAGTGGAGAATTTCATAATTTATTTTCAAAATCTTTTTCTCTCTCTCAAGCGCTGTGATCGGATAACTAGCCGTTGGGGACAACCGCTGGAATTCTAACCGTTGAAGAAGAGAACAGTCACACCGGTCCGAGGTGACTCGATGAAAGAGCTGAGTCGAACGGATATTAAAGGACGATTATTTTTCTATAAATGGCAACTATTCTCCTTCATTTCGTTACTTTACTTTTCACTTACTCTCTCTCTCGAAATCAAAACTTCGCGCACAAGCTCTCTACGTCTATAGCGATTTTGGTAATTTCAAGCTTCGTGAAGACCATCTCAAGTAAGCTCAGTTGCTCTCAACTCTTTCTTCTACTCTTTTATTTTTTCTCTCTTCGAGTTCTTCGCTCCTCATCCTTATCAAGCCTTCCTACTCTCTCTTTTCTCTCAAAGATGACAAAAAGAGGTTCTCATCCCGACTTTCTTGGCTCCGCCACAACGAAACCCCGAACTAAAAGCCAAGAAGGCCCCTCCAATTCTAAACCTATTGTCGCCCGAGCATCTTGCGTTGGATGATAAGTTCTTCCCAACCACAAAATTTTCATGGTTGCCTCACATTCAAACAACTCGGGGTTTATAACTTTCTTTGTTTCAGCAAGTTCATCTATCCCGAACTCGTATCCGAGTTTTACACTCATCTCACCAGCTACGAAGGTGTTCTAACCTCCGGGGTTCGTAACATAACAATTCGCATAAACACTTCCCTTCTCCATCGACTGTTCAAGGTCTCTTCTCTCTTCTTGAACAGCAATCCAATTCCTTTCACCGAGGTCGTCGACGACTTCTTTCAAAAGTATGCCAAAGAGTTCCCTGGGTCACGCAAAAATTTTTACGTGAATCAACCGAGGTCGAAGCACGTCTTCGTGTTTCTTGCTAATGAGAACCTTCTTCTCTCAAGCACTCTAGCAAGGAGAACCCCAACTCTAAGCACCTCAAAGCTCTGTTTGACATTCTCGAGGGCTACGAAGTAGACCTCTTTCCTTCCATAATTGAGCAAATGGCAATTGTGCCAGCTCAACTCCAAAACAAGAAGAACACCCCTCTTCCTTTCGGTGCTCTTCTCACCCTTGTTTTCAAACAATTTAAAGTTCCTCTTCCCTCGGACCCAAACACTATTTACGAGGTCTGTCGTTGTTGTCGGCAAAAAGGAACTTCGGGGTACGGGTACCAGGAAGCCGAACTCGGTATCCGGGTACACGGCTCGGAGCCGAGGCCATCTTCTTCACCTCAAACTCGGAAAGATGCCCCCTTTCTCTTCCTGCCCCACCTGGTGGTGCTTCCACCTCAGGTGCTTCTAAGACTCTCTCTTCCATTTTGTCCTTCGCCTTCATGGACAAAATCAGCTCTGTGTCCTTGGAATTCAAGGACATACTCCGATCATTCAAGACTGTCTTTCGATCTATGACCATAAACCAGAAAACTGCTCAGTCTCAAATCCAAGAGCGAGCAGAACCTACTCATTGAGATGAAGGCCCTGGTGAAGGAGCAGCGGGAGATGATAGAGCTTCTCTAGGAGAGGGGGTCCAAGGCAGCTCAGGATCAAGGCGACTCGGACACATCCGAAGAGTCCTCAAGCCCGGCCAAGACCTCCTCGGATAGAGGCGAGGATAAAGAAGAAGATCGAGAAGAAGCGAAGCCGAGGAGCCTGCGGCCGAGGCAGCTCCTTCCGGCCAAGGGGAAGAACAAAAGGAAGAACAAGGAGTAACAGACTGAGGGTCCAAGTGCTCCTACAGCTCAACCGGAGGTGATCAGCTCGCATGCCAGCCTCGAGTGGGTTAGAAGACCTTGCTTGCACAAGGACAATCAGCAGCGAGTCGGCTCGAGCGGACCCCTCCAGCTGATGAGTTTCAAGAGGATGAACCTCTGCATCCCCTCGTTCGGGTCGGCCACTCGGAACTAAGCCTTTGCCAGAGATTCTGTCCTCCCTCCGCCGCGCTCAAGCACATCGTCAAGATCCTATAAGCGGCGGCGCTCCACTCGTCCTTCCTCTTCAACTCGGACAAACCCATCTCCTTCTTAATTTCTTCTCTTATTTACGGTTTTCTTTTTTGTCCGGACATCAAACTTTTACTTCCTGTTGTATTCTTCCCATTTTTTTTGTTTTTCGTTGAAAGACAAGGGGAGAATATATATAGAAAAATTTTTTGTCTTCTTTATCTCTCTCACTCTCTGTAAATATTCTCTTTAAATTCAATGAAGTACTGCATTTCGTTACAATTCTTTCTAAGTCCGATAGTTAATGCAAGTATTTACGAGTTTCCATCTAATATGTTTTTTGATTAGCATCATTAACAATTATTGTTCCGGACCTCTCTTACTCTTATATCTATGAAAATTTAAGTTTCTTTTCTAAGCGAGGTTACAGATTCAATATCTTATCACTAACAAAGTTTCTGTCTAAGTATGGAATGCCTTTCATCAAAAAGGGGGAGATTGAAGACTCGGACTCTTACTTACACGTTTATGGGTTCCATCGAGAAGTCGGTATAAGACTTCATCTCTTATAGAGTTTTCACTTCAAGTTATTCCATGTGCTCTAGAAACTTTTCTGAGTGATATATCATTTTCTCCGAGTGTTATAGAAACTATTTTAATGTTTTAGCTCGACTCGGCCGACTCGGAATGCATATCTCTACATGCCATTTCACACTTAGTTCTCAATCATCCAACGCTCGATTTATCGCATGTTCAAACACTTGTGTTCATACACATAAACTCAGGTCCGACTTTATGGTTCCGGAATTACATTGTTCCTTGTCAGCATATTCTATTAGAATATTGTTTAGTCTAGATCAAGTTTGTTTACTCGATATTCTTTACCTGACTTGATTGACTACTAGACCGACTCGGATGGAATTTGAGTTTCATGGATATTAGACTCAGAAAATTCCTTTTCTTTTCTGACCTAGATAATTATCTCTTAATTATCTTAATTATAATATTATCTCGTGTTTAATCTTGGACCAAAGTACTTTATACTTTGAGAACCAAATTGATTTACTTTTGTAGGTTATTCAAACGAGGCTATCCTAATCGAAATACAAAAGTAACCGGCTTCAAAATGTCAAATCACCAGCAGACAAGGCTTTTTCCACCTCCGACCTAGCCCCGGAAGATCGTGTCAAGGCTGTCTGTTTCCAAAGCGGAAATCTGCATCACCAAGCTAAACGGTGGTTTCCACCTTACTTTTGAAGACACCGCCGAGTGGTTTTAGGCACTTCCAAGGGAGTCAAGAGCCATTGTCTAACGTTCATATTTCAAACGGATATTTTCCGAGTGACTTAGAAATTCCATTACAACGGTCACAAAGGACTCTCGAGTCACAAGATGGACACAACGGCTATGCTGCTTGGTCATCTATAAATAGAAGCCAATTCTCAAGACTTGAAGATTGTTGAACCAATTGTAAAAATACATACTTGATAAAAAGTCATTGTATTCATTCTCAATCTTCTACTTACAACTCCAATTCTGTATTTCATTATATTTTGAGTTGTAAGGTCTTGTACTCGATTACAAACTCCTTTCTTACTCTCTAAGTAAGGTCCCTTGACTGAGTTGTAAGGTATAACTCAGCTCGGTTGTCCCTAGCTGTAAGGGTTATCTCAGCTAGGAAGTACTAGATCGAGATAAGGGAATTTCGAGTCTAGGAAAACACTTGTAAGGAGTTGTCTAAAGGAGCACTCGGGTTGAGTCGGTTCATCGTATTTTGTGGATTCAAAATAGTGGATTTGACTTCGTGCTTGGATTAGCACGGTCCATGGTTTTCTGCCCAGTGAGGGTTTCCACGTACTTTCGTGTCACCGGTTTTCGAGTTCATTTTAGACTCGGATTGTTTATTTATTCAGTCTATTCTACTTCTAAATTCTTTACCGATTTCGAGTCAGGTCTTTTCTAAGTTCATCCGTGACTCCAACTCTACTCGGACGAATTTATTCTTTAATCGAAGCAAATTTCATCATCACCCTATTCACCCCCTCTAGGGTGACTTAGTCTCTCCAAGGGCTAACTTTCACTTACCATTTTTGTGAACATAACACTTGCATCCAAAGGGTTTGAAGTATGAAATGTTGGGGTTTCTTCCCTTTGTAGAGCTCGTATGGAGTTTTCTTCAGGATAGGTCCGATGAGGCATCTATTCAATATGTAGTTTGCCGTGTTGATCGCCTCGACCTAGAAATAGTAAGGTAGATCATGTTCAATCATCATTGTCCTTCCTATTTCTTCAAGAGTCCGGTTCTTTCTCTTCACAACTCTATTTTGTTGAGGAGTTCTTGGTGCTGAGAAGTTGTGGGAGATACCATTCTTATCACAAAACTCTGCAAATGTTGAGTAGTTGAACTCCGTTCCATGGTCGGTTCGAATTCTTTTGATATGAGTCCGAGACTCAACTTGAATTTTCCTGCAGAGCTTGCTGAACTCTTTGAAATTTTATGCTTAAGAATAAAAACCCCAGTAAATCGTGAATTGTCATCAACAATCACAAGCACGTATGATTTACCTCCGAGACTCTTTTCACCACATAAGTCCGTATGCAGCATTTCAAGCACTTTGGATGTGGAAACAGTTTTGAGAGATTTGAAAGTCCGACTTGTTTCCCTTTAGTGCAAGCTTCACAAATTTTATCTTTCTTAAATGCATAGTTAAGCAATCCTCCGACTAAACCATGAGATGTAAGTTTCTTAATGGTGTGCATGCTAACATGACCTAGTCTACGATGCCACATCCAAGAATCATCATGTAAAGATGCTTTTAAACAAGATAAATTCTAACTTGGGTCGAAAGGGGAATAGTGTAGGTATTACCCGATCTCTTACCCGAGAGCTTAGTCTCTTTGGTAGTTTCATAAGAAATATAATAGTTGGTATGAGTGAATCTTACCTCTTGACCTTTGTCACACAATTGAGAGATGCTAAGTAGATTGTACCTGAATCCCTTGACAAGGTAGACTGGGTTGACCAGATTGTCGCCTTTTCCAATCTTGCCTATCCCAATTATCTTGCCCTTGCTATCATCTCCAAATGTGATTTTGCCTCCCTTGTACTCTTCTAACTCAGAAAAAGTCTTGAATTTCTTAACATGTGACATAAGCATCCACTTGTCCGGTACCAATGCCCTTTTGTTTTTTTCGAGTCACCTGCAAGTCGAAACAAACTAACATTTCTCACTTCCTCTAATGAACCAAGTAACTCCCTTTCTTGTGGTCCTTTTCGAGGAAGAAGACTCTTGGGAACCTAGATTTGAATGATTTTGGGTTTGGTCCGATTCCGAGTCTTTCTTTTAGAGAATTGAGTTTGTGTCTCTTTCTTTTGAAAATCTTTTCTTTTATAAACCGGTAGGGAAGGTTGTCTCCTGTAAGCTGGTCCGAGCTTAGTCCTCTTTTCATTCTTATGAATGGGACTATGCTCGGTCTTCCTAAACGTCACGGTTCGGAGTCATTTTTAAAAACCTCCGAGTAGGAATTGGATTCCTCCTCCTCGTTAAAACCAAGTGCTTCTTTTCCGAAGGAGACACATTGAGACCCTAAGAGCATGTCAAGGTTTTTTTACCTTGAGTAATCTTCAAAACAAGTTCTTGAGACTCTTTAAGCTTTTGCTTCGGATACTCATTTTCTCTTCCGAGTGACTCGGACTCGGTCTCATTAGATTAAGCACTAGTCTTGAGTTCTCTTAGAGTAAGTCTCAATTTTTCTAATTCATTTTTCGAAGAAATGCTCTCGGAGGTGATAGACTCAAGTTTTTCTTTAAATTGAGAAGAATCGAATTGGACTTCGTTCCAAAGTATAAATATATTTAGCTAGATCAACTTTGGAAAACTTGAGGAAATATTCAACTACCTCCTGAGGATTCATTTCCTCGGTGTCCGAGTGATCCGAGTATGACTCAAATTCAGCTTCGAGTCCGACGGTGCCATCGGACACTTTGAGTAGTCCGAGTCTTCATCTACTTCGGATGAATCTTCATCACTCCATGTGGCCATCATAGCCTTCTTCTTCTTTTCTGTCCCTTTTTCTTCTTGGACATTCTTTGACTATATGATCCTTGCTACCACATTCAAAACAACCAGATTTCTTAGTTAAAGATAACTTTGAAGGGGAAGAGTGTTTACCTTTTCTATCCTTCTTATCTTTCTTGTAGAGCTCTTCTCTTGGCCGTTGGTCCCATCTCTTGTGCTTCATCATTCTTTTGAAGGCTCTAGCGATAAGTGTCATCGGATCTTTCTCCGAGTCCGATGAACTCAGATTTGCTTCTCCGCTTTACGAGGCCTTCAACGAAATATTTTTTGGTGCTGACCTCTGCATCCTCCTCTTCCGAGATGGATCTCATGGGTAAGTAGCTTCCTAATGAATTCGTCCGGCTTTAATAGAGAGAGGTTCCGAGCTTCCTCGATGGCTGTCACCTTCGGACCCCATCTTCTCTTAGGTAGACTTCGAGTATCTTTCTGCACATTTCCTCATGAGAAATCTTTCTACCAAGAGATTTGAGATTGTTAGTAATCTCAATGAAGTGGATGAACATCCGAGTGATGTTTTCTTCCGGCTCCATCTTGAACAACTCGTACTTGTGAAGATATTGGCTTATCTTCGCTTGTCCGACTTGGCTTGTGCCTTCATATGTGTTGACAAGAGTGTCCCACACTTCTTTGGCTGTGTCACAAGCCGACACTCTGTTTTACTCTTCCGAGCCGATGGCACACATCGAATGTTCATCACCTTGAAGTTCTTTCGAACTTTTCGCCTCTTCAGTGGTGTACTCGAGCTTGCTTTAGGCACGAGTCTTGTTTCTTCCAACCTCATTAGAATGTAGTTGCTTCTTGTATGATGTTCCATACATCTTCATCGTGATCAGTAGAAAATATTCCATGAGCTTCTTCCGAGTGAACGAAGTTTGATCCTTTAAACTTTGATGGTCCGCGGGAAGATCTTCCTTCATCGAACTCTCCATTGTTCCGAGCCATTTGATCTTTAGACCTTTGGATGGTTAGATCCTTTTTGAAAGGCTAGGCTCTAATACCAATTGAAGGTTTGCTCTTGGAGATAATTAGTCACCCTAGAGGGGGTGAATAGGGTGATGAGGAAATTTGAACAATAAATGGAAGATTAAAGTTTAAAACAAATTTTAAGACTATCCGAGTCTAGATTGGACTCGGAAAAGTGCTAACTCGAAATTACGTGAAAACCCTCCTGGGGCGAGAAAACCATGGTCGAGTAGAAAGACTCAACCAGAATTACTCCCTTAGACAATTCCTTATAATATTTTCTTATACTCGAAGTTCCCTTATCCGATCTAGTACTTCCTAGTTAAGGTAACCTTTACAGCTAGGGGCAACCGAGGTGAGTTAACCCTTCATCGCTCAATCAAGGGACCTTACTCGGATAGTAAGAAAGAGATTTGTAATCGATTATAAGACCTTACAACCCAGAAAGATATTAAGTACAGAGTTGGAGTTGTAAGTAGAAGATTGAGTATGAATACAAAGACTTTTGCTTAAGTATGTGTATTGACAATTGTTTCAGCAATCTTGAAGTCTTGAGAGTTGGCTTCTATTTATAGATGACCAAGCAGATTAGCCGTTGTGACTATCTTCCGAATAGAAGTTCTCTCGTGACCGTTGTAGAGGCTTTTCCGAGTCGCTCGAAAAGATCCGTTGAGATGTAAACGTTGTTCAACGGCTCTTGACTTCTTAGGATGTCCCAATCCACTCGGTGGTGTCTAAAAAGTATGTTGGAAACCACCGTTGATTTTAGCGTTGAAGATTTTCAATTTTGGAAACAGACAACCCCGAGACGATTAGTCCGGGCCTTGGTCGAAGTAGAAAAAGCCTTGTCTCGCTGGTGATTTTACATCTTAAAGCTAGCTACTTTTGTACTAGAAAAGTAGGATATAATAATTTAATTAAGATAATTAAGATTATAATTATCCGAGTCGGAAAAGAATGGAATTTTCTGAGTTTAATTTTCATTATACTCAAATTCCATCCGAGTCAATCCGGAGAAAGATTAAGTTAGATAAAGAATATTAGAGTAAGAATACTTGATCTAGTTAAATATGGTTCAAACACACCAAGCTGACTTAGAAAGATGAATTAACATCTGTAATTCACTTGAACTTAGGATATGAAGTCAAACCTAAGTTTAAATGTGTTAGAGTGAATGTTTGAACATGCGAGTAAGTTAGAGTCATTTCGAGTGATTCGGAACTATAAGTGTGAAATGATAGACAAGAATATTCTTTACGAGTCGAGTCACAATCAGATGAAAACATATACAATAGTTTCTATAACACTCGGACAAGGTCTTGTACTACTCGAAAAGTTTCTATATCACTTAGAATGACTTGTAATCAAAACTTACAAGAAATGAAGGTTGTACCTGATTCCTTGATGGTACTCATAATGTTATACTTGCAAAGTCTAAGTCTTCATACACCTTGTCTTCATTTGCATGCTTGGATGAGTGTAAGCTGTTATAGGATTTAATCTTCTATTTGTAAGCCTTTAGGGATAGGTGAAGACTTCTAATTAGCACTTGCACGAGTGCAAATAAAATACTTTAACAATTTCCTAGGGTTGGTCCATTATGTGCATTTAGCCAAAAGTTAAATTACCTTTTCCTTTTAGGTCATTCCATTACATGCATTTCCGAGTCATACTAAAATTTTCTTCAGGCGGTTCTAAGTAGTTACTACCAGTTAGTCCAAAAGGGTCCTACCAAGGTCCCCTCTATCTTTTAGTCCGTCGGTTCATCTTTTTGCCTTCTTTTTACATTTTCATTTCACAATCCCGTTTTGTATTTCATTTAGCCTAAATAAATTCATCTCAAATTAGGTGAGTCCATTTTGCATTTTATTTAGCTAAAATAGGTGAGTCCATTTTGCATTTTCATATTTTATTTAGTCGAATAAATTCATCTCAAATTAGGTGAGTTCGTTTTGCATTTTCACATTTCATTCGGACAAAATAAATTTATTTCAAATTAGGTGAGTGAGTTTTGCATTTCCATATTTCATTTAGCCAAAATAAATTTATCTCGAATTAGGTGGGTCGATTACACATTACCACATTTTCAATTAGAAAAAATAAATGCATTGTCCATTTAGGAATAATCATTCATACATTCTAATTATGCATTAGAAAAATCATAAAAATCATCCCTGAATTAAGTCATAAACATCATCGCATACACTCCATTTTTCTGTGCCTTCCTTATGTGTATCTAAAAGAAAAGCATTCTTAGTCTCTTTGGGTCTTTCGCTTAAATCCCTTCCTCCCAAAAGAGGTATTCTTTCACATGGTCCTAAACCTCACCCTTTGGGTTGCAGAATAGAGAAGTCTACTGCAATTGAGTATCATCGGAATCCAAGCTCCAAAAGATTAGAATGCCTCAATAAGGAGTCCGGTACATCTTCTCCTCACTCTGCGCCACCTTCTACTTTGTGGTTTACGCTGGTGTGACATATTTTGGTGCATAACACACCAGTTCGAGTATATTTTTCGTTGTGGGACAATACCTACAAAGAATTCCCTTCCAATGGATTTAACCCTGAACAGTCTCCTATTCTTGCTTTGTTTAATAAGAACTCAGCTAGGATAGATGCTCGGGATAAGAAGATAATGTCTTATCAAGTGATATTAAGGCTAGCCTAAAAGCTATTGAGGACGAGTAAGAAAGACGAGGAGGCAAAATGATTAAGAACAAGAGGAAGACTAGGTCCTCCACTTGTCACCTAGTATATCTCCTCCAAACAGATCCTAAATAGGAATCCCCTAAGAATGAATCCAAACCTCAACCTAATCCATGCATAGATCATATGAACAAATGTTAAGGGAGCATCCATGTTCATTAACCGCTATTTTGATCATAAGGGATTCACTTCAATCCCTAAAGGGAAACTACCCCTAAGTTTACAATGCCCAACATTAAATATCGAGGTTCCGAGAATCCCCATCACCATGTTCGCAACTTCATAGGAGCAACGACTCTTAAGAATATACCGGAAGACACTTACCACATCATCTTCCCATGTACTTTCGATACTTGCAGTAATGAAATGGTGTAAAGCAATCGACCCACTCAAGGTCGCCAAGCTGGACCGATCTATGCGAGGAATTCCTACATCGGTACTCCTATAACACCGATTTACCGGTTACTCTTAGAGACTTGGAGAAAGAAAGCTTCACATACTTCCCGACCAGATGGAGACAAAGGTTGCCCACATGGTAGACCGACCTTTCGAAAAAAACCAAGTCGGGATCATAATGAAGAACCTTCGACCTACCTATAATCAACATCTCAAGTTCCTACCGATGATGAGCTTCTCAACTCTTAAAGACGCTGGCATGCTGATAGAAGAAGAGTTATCCACCATAATCAGAAAAGTCATGATGGGGTATAGAGGTAATTATCAATCCAAAGATAAAAAAAACCTCCAATACATGCAATACTAGCAGGGGTGTAGATGTCAATGCCCTCAACAGGTATACTAACTATACTCCTATTGATACCACCTACACTCAAGTCTTTGACCATCTATTGGCTAAAGGAATGATAGAATTGCCACCCATTAAAGCAAATTAGAAACCGCGAACCAGTCTAAAAACTAGGACACGGGAAAATTTTACAAATACCTTCCTGCACGAGGACACGACACCGAGCAATGTTGGACATTCAAGAACAAGTCGGAGAGTATGTTCCACAATGGTCAACTTCATCTACCTAAGGCTTCGCAAAACCAAGTAATAATAAGAATCCTTTTAGTGGTACCTTAGCTATTTTTACTGAACTCATTTCAGGTTAGTGGAACTAGTCTGTCTTCATTCAAGACATTGATAAGTCCAAACCACTTCTTGGAGTGACTCCTTTACATGATGAAGTCCATGGGCTCCGGGAAGTTATGAAAAAGATGTCCGTGAAACAAGAAACAATAGTGACGACAACGACAATTGAAGGTTTGCTCTTAGAGAGGTTGAAAGTTAGCTCTTGGAGAGACTAAATCACCCTAGAGGGGGTGAATAGGGTGATGAAGAAATTTGCTAGAAATTAAAGATAAATAAGTCTCGAGCTGAGTTGGAGTCGTGGATGAACTCGGAAAAGATCCGACTCGAGTTCGAGTAAAGAATGTAGAAGCAGATTAAACCGAACTATTAAACTATCCGAGTCTAGAATGTACTCGGAAAAGTGATAACTCGGAAAGTACGTGGAAACCCTCCTGGGCCGAGAAAACCACGGATCGTGCTAATCCAAGCACGAAGTCAAATCCACTATTTTGAATCCACAAAATACGATAGCCGGACTCAACCCGAGTTGCTCGCTTAGACAACTCCTTACAAGTTTTTCCTAGACTCGAAATTCCCTTATCCGATCTAGTACTTCCTAACTCGAGATAACCTTTACAGCTAGGGATGACTTAGCTGAGTTAACCTTTACAGACACAATCAAGGGACCTTACTTAGAGAGTAAGAAAGAGAGTTTGTAATCGAGTACAAGACCTTACAACTCGGAAAAATATTAAATACAGATTTGGAGTTGTAAGTATAAGATTGAGAATGAATACAATGACTTTTGCTCAAGTATGTATATTAACAATTGGTTCAGCAATCTCCAAGTCTTGAAAGTTGCCTTCTATTTATAGATGACCAAGCGAGCTTAGCCGTTGTGTCCATCTTCTGACTGGAAGTCCCTTTATGACCGTTGTGAAGGATTTTCCGAGTCACTCGGAAAATATCCGTTGAGATATGAACGTTGGACAACGGCTCTTGACTCCTTTGGGAAGTCCCAAAACCACTCGGTGGTGTCTTGAAAAGTAAGATGGAAACCACCGTTGAGCTTAGTGTTGCAGATTTCCATTTTTGGAAACGGACAACCCCGACACGATGTCTAGGGCTAGGTCGGAGGTGGAAAAAGCCTTGTCTCGCTGGTGATTTGACGTTTTGAAGCCGGTTACTTTTGTATTTCAAAAAGAGTAGTCTCGTTGAATCACCTACAAAAGTAAATGAATTTGGTTCTCAAAGTATAAAATACTTTAGTCCAAGATTAGACACGAGATAATAACATAATTAGGATAATTAAGTGACTAATTATCCGAGTCGAGAAAGAAATGGAATTTTACGAGTCTAATATCCATGAAACTCAAATTCGGTCTAAGTCGAGTCTAGAATATAATCAAGTTAAAAAGGAAAACATCGAGTAGACACACTCGATCTAGACTAACCAAAGTTCAAACAAGATGATCCGACTTAGAGTAATAAATTAGTAAAGTAATTCCTGGAATATGAAGTCGGATCCGGGTTTCTGCGTGAGAAAGAAAGTGTTTGAACATGCGATATATCCGAGTGTTGAATGACTCGAACCGAGTGTGAAGTGGCATGTAAAGGTATGCTTTCCGAGTCGGTCGAATCAGCGGAAACATATATAGCAGATACTTGGAACACTCAGTGAGAATGCTATATTACTCAAAAAAGTTTCTAAGGCACAAGGAATGGCTTGGAATCAAAACTCTATAAGTGAGAAAGTCTTATACCCGATTTCCTGATAGAACTCGTAAATGTGAAGTATAAAGTCCGAGTCTTCAATCTCCCCTTTTTTATGAAAGGCATTCCATATTTATAGAGAAACTTTATTAGTATTATAAAACTAATTTTGCGAGACTTGCATAGAGAATAATTTGAGTTTGCATAGCAAGAACTAAAGTAACAGGGCATGAAGCAAGATAAATTCGAGATAGATACTCAATAATTATTAATGAAATGTATTACTTCATTAAATTTAAGTAAGGAGATATTTACGAGATGGTGAAAAAAACCCCTAAATAAGACACCAAACATCTAACTATTCTCCCCTTGCCTTTCAGCAAAAAAACAACAAAAAATGGGAAGAATACAGACAAGAAAGGTCGATTAATGTCCGGACAACAAAAAAAAACTTAGAAAAATGCGGAAGAAAAACTAAGATTGAGGAGGAGCGAGTCTAGGTTAAGGAACATGGACGAGCGGTGCGCCGGCGCCGATAAGATCTTGACGATGTGCTTGAGCGCGGCGGAGGAAGGACAGGGATCTCTGGCAGTGGCTCGCTTCGAGTGGTTGACCCGAATGAGGTCGTCCGGAGGCTCGTCCTCCCGGAACTTGTCGGCTAGAGGGGTGTGCTCAAGCCGACCCGCTGCCGACTTATAGAACTTGTCGGCTCCTTGTTCTTCTTTTCTTCCTTCCCTTGCCCGAAGGAGCTGCTTCAGCCGCAGGCTCCTCGGCTTCGCTTCTTCTTGATCTTCTTCTTCATCCTCTCCTCTCGTCCGAGGAGGACTTGGCTGGGCTCGAGGATTCCTCGAAGTGTCCGAGTCTCCTTGATCCCGAGCTCCCTTGGATCATCTCTAATGGAGGAGCTCTATCAACTCCCTCTGCTCCTTCACCGAGCCTTCATCTCAAGGAGCAAGTCCTGCTACTCTCGGATTTGAGATTGGGCGGTTTTCGGTTGATGGTCATAGGCTGAAAGACAGTCTTGAATGACCGGAGAATGTCCTTGAATTCGAAGGACACAGAGGAAATTTTGTCCATGAATGCGAGAGGACAAAAGGGAAGAAATGGATGAAGAAGCACCTGAGGTGGAGGCACCACCAGGTGGAGCGAGGAAGAGAAAGAGGGGCATCTTTACGAGTCCGAGGCAAAGAAGGTGCCCTCGGCTCCGAGCCGTGAACCCAAACACCAGGTTGGGTTTCACGGTATCCGTACCCCGAAGTTCCTTTTTGCCGACAACAACGGCAGCCTCGAAACAGCGTTTGGATCCGAGGGAAAAGGAACTTTGAATTGTTTTAAAATAAGGGTGAGAAGAGCACCGAAGGGAAGGGGGTGTTCTTCTTGTTCGAATTTGAGCTGGCACAGCTGCCATTTGCTCAATGATGGAAGGAAAGAGGTCTACTTCGTAGCCCTCAAGGATGTCAAAGAGAGCCTTAAGATGCTTGGAGTTAGGGTTCTCCTTGCTGGAATGTTGTGAGAAGAAGGTTCTCATCAACAAGAAGCACGAAGACGTGCTTCGAGTTTAGTTGCGTCACGTAAAAGTTTTGCGTGACCCGGGGAACTCTTTAGCATACTTTTCAAAGAAGTCGTCGGCGACTTTAGTGAAAGGAATTGGGTTCGTTGTTCAAGAAGAGGAAAAAGACTTTGAACAGGACAATGGAGAAGGGAAGTAATGATTCGAACAATTATGTTATGAACTCGGAGGTTAGAATACCCTCGGAGCTGGCAAGATGAGTGTGTGAAGACTCGGACACTTCTCAACGCATTTACGAGTTGCATTAAATGAATCGGGTATAACCATCTCATACTTATAGAGTTTTGATTCCAAGGCATTCTCCGTATCTCGAAACTTCTTTGAGTAAAATGGTATCTTCTCTAAGTGATACAGCTCTTACTTCTTATATTTCTTGCTTATCCGTAAGTGACTCGAAAAGCGGTTCTCGATCCGAGTCCCTCATCACTCAGATTTATCGCAGATTGAATAGACTAGTATTTTGTCTTTTCTCACTCGGAATCTAACTTCGGTTATAAGCTCTATTTCATTAGAGTTAGTACCTCTAGTCTGTTTCATGCTTAGTATATATCAAGGTATATCACTCGATGTTCTTTACTTAACTTGATTCTTTGCTCGGACTAGCTCGATGGAATTTTGAGTTACATGGATATTGGACTCGGAAAATTCCATTCCTCTTCGACTCGAGATATTTAGCTGATTAATTATCATAATTATTTTATTATCTCGTGTCTAATCTTGGACCAAAGTATTTTATACTTTGAGAACCAAAATTGATTTACTTTTGTAGGTTATTCAATCGAGGATACACTTTTCAAACTACAAAAGTAACCGAAGCTCGAAACGTCAAATCACCGGCGAGACATGGCTTTTCACCTTCTCTGCTCCAGGTCCCGAGTAGATTGTGCCGAGGCATGTCTGTTTCCAAATCTGGAAAACTGGAACGCCAAACTTAACGGTGGTTTCCACCTTATCTTTCAAGACACCGCCAATGGTTTTGGGACTTCCAAGAGAGTTAAGCAGATTGTCCAACGTTCACATTACAACGGATACTTTCCGAGTGACTCGAAAGCTTCTATCAATGGTCACGAGAGGACTCTCGGTCAGCGAGATGAAGATAACGGCTACTCTGCTCGGTCATCTATAAATAGAAACCACCTCACAAGACTTGAAGATTGCCGAACATATTGTTAATACACATACTTGCTCAAAGTCATTGTATTTATTTTCAATCTTCTACTTACAACTCCCACTCTATAATTCATTACTTTCGAGTTGTAAGGTCTTGTACTCGATTACAAACTCCTTCTTACATTCTTTGTAAGGTCCCTTGACTGAGCTGTAAGGGTTAGCTCGGCTTAGTTGTCCCTAGCTGTAAGGGTTATCTCGGCTAGGAAGTACTAGATCGAGATAAGGGAATTTACGAGTCTAGGAAAACTTGTATAGAGTTGTCTAAGGGAGCAACTCGGGTTCGATCAGTTCATGGTATTTTGTGGACTCAAAATAGTGGATTTGACTTCGTGTGCGGATTGACACGGTCCAGTGGTTTTCTGCCCCAGGAGGTTTTCCACGTAATTTCTAAGTGTTATCTTTACGAGTTCATTCTAGACTCGGACGGTCTTTTACTCTTGCTTGACTTGCGTGTTTGTTCGTGATAGCATTTCTAAGTCCAAGCTTTTCTAACCTTGTTGTTTGACTCGGAACCTGTCTCTGTCTCTTCGTTAACAAAAGAGCGAACGTTTCCATGAAAAACTTCTATCACCCTATTCACCCCCTCTAGGGTGACTCGAGACTCTCCCGAGCAAACCTTCGATTGGTATCGAGCCTAGCCTTTCGGAAAGGATCTAACAATCCAAAGGTCTAAAGATCAAATGGCTCGAGAACACTAGAGAGTTCGACGAAGGAAGATCTTCCAACAGGCCACCAAAATTCAAAGGATCAAACTTTGGGCACTTGGAAGAAGCTTATGGAATGTTTCCTTATGGATCATGATGAAGAGGTATGGGAAATCATACAACAAGGAAACTACATTCCAATGAAGACCGATGAATTCAGAATCATTCCCAAGACAAAAGCCGAATTCACTCCGGGAGAAGCGAGAGAAGTTCGGGAAGAACTTCAAGGCAATGAACATTCCGATGTGCGCCATTAGCTCGGAAGAATACAACCGAGTGTCCGCTCTGTGATTCAGCAAAGAAGTGTGGGACACCCTTGTCAACACTTACGAAGGCACAAGCCAAGTCGGACAAGCAAAGATAAGTCAATATCTTCACAAATATGAGCTTTTCAAGATGGAGCCGAGAAGAGAACATTACTCGGATGTTCATTCGCTTCACTAAGATTACCAATAATCTCAAATCTCCGGGAAAGAAAATTTCCCATGAAGAAATGTGCTTGGAAAATTCTTAGAAGCCTACCCAAGAGACGATGGGGTCCAAAAGTAACTGCCATAGAGGAGGCTCGGAATCTTACACGGCTAAAGCCGAGATGAGCTCATCGGAAAGCTTCTAACACACGAAATCCATCTAGAAGAAGAGGATGCTGAGGGCGGTTCCAAAAAGAACATAGCACTGAAAGCCTCGGAATCTAAAGAAGCAAATCCGAGCTCCTCGACTCGGAAGAAGATCCCATGGCGCTTATTGCAAGAGGCTTCAAGAGAATAATGAAGCACAAAAGATGGGACAAAAGGCCAAAGGAAAAATTCTACAAGAAAGATAAAAGAGACCGGAAAGGTAAGTATTCTTCCCCTTCTAAGTTATCTTTATCTAAGAATTCTGGATGTTTCGAGTGTGGAAGGAAAGACCACATAATCAAGGACTCGTCCGAAGAGGAAAAGGGACAGAAAGAAGAAGAAGGCCATGATTGCAACATGGAGCGATGAGGACTCATCAAAGGATGACGAGGACTCGGACAACTCGAAGTGTTTAATGGCAATGTCGACTCGAAGGCGAAAGAGATTCGAGACAATGAGGAAACTAATCCTTAAGAGGCAATTGACTATTTCCTCAAATTCTCCAAATTCAATTTAGCTAAATACATTTTTACTTTGGAAGAAAAGTCCAATTCGACTCTTCTTATTTCAAAGAACAACTTGAGTCAATTTCTTACGAGAGCAATTCTTTGAAAAACGAATTGGAAAAACTAAGACTCACACTCGAGAGAACTCAAGACTAGTACTCAAACTAATGAGAGCGAGTCCGAGCTGCTCGAGAAAGAAAATGAGCAACTAAAAGGAAGCTCTCTAAGTCTCAAGATCTGGTTTTAAAGTTTACTTAAGGTCGAAGAACCTTGACATGCTCTTAGGATCACAATGTGTCTCTTTTCGAAAAGAAGGTCTTGGTTTCAACAAAGAGGAAGAATCCAATTCCTACTCGGAATTGTTCAAAAGGATTCCGAAGCTGTAAAGTTCGGGAAAGTCGAGCACGGTCCCATTCACATAAATGAAGGGAGGACTAAGCCCGAAGCTGTTTACAAAAAGAAACCATTCTCTCCTGTTTCAAAAGGAAAAGTTTTCAAAAAGAAAGAGACACGGACTCGATTCTCCGAGAGGAAGACTCGAGAATCGGACAAAACCCAAAGTCATTCAAATGCGGGTTCAGAAACACCTTCTTCCTCGAAAAGGACCACGAGTAAGGAATGTTACTTGGGTTCATTAGAGGAAGTGAGAAGGGTTAGATTCTCTCTATTTTGCGAGTCACTCGAAAAGATCAAAAGGACATTAGTACCTGGACAGCGGATGTTCACGACACATGTTAGGTGACCAAGGACTCTTTTCGAGCTAGAATCATACAAAGGAGGAAAAGTGACTTTTGAAGATGACAGCAAAGGCAAGATAGTGGGTATTGGCAAGATTGGAAATGGAAGCAATCCGGTGAGCCCAGTCTACCTTGTCAAAGGACTAAAATACAATCGCTTAGCATCTCCCGGCTATGCGACAAAGGTCGGGAGGTAAGATTCACTCAATCTAAGTGCTACATCTCGGATGAGACCACCAAAGAGGTAAAGCTCTCGGGTAAGAGATCCGGTAACACTTATATCATTCCTCTTTCGACCCAAGCCGGAATTTATCTTGCTTAAAAGCATCTCTTCATGATGATTCATGGTCTTGGCATCGTAGATTAGGTCATATTAGCATGCATACTATCAAAAAGCTGGCATCTCATGGTGCTAGTTAGGGGTTTACCTAAGCTGTGTTTTTGAGAAAGATAAAGTTTGTGAAGCATGTACAAGGGGAAACAGGTCGAGATCCTCATTCAAGTCTCTCAAGACTGTTTCGACATCAAAGGTGCTTGAGCTGCTACATATGGATCTATGTGGTGAAATTCCAGTGAAGAGCCTCGGAGGTAAATCCTACATTCTTGTCATTATTGATGACTTTTCAAGATTTACACAGGTGTGTTTTCTCAAGCATAAAAATGAAGCAATCAAGGAGTTTAGCAAACTACGTAGAAAGATTCAAGTTGAGTCTCGGACTCAGATTCAAAAGATTCGAACCGACCATGGAAGGGAGTTCGACTACTCGGAATTCTCGAGTTACTGCGATCAGAATGGAATCTCTCACAACTTCTCGGCACCAAGAACTCCTCAATAGAACGGAGTAGTGGAGAGAAAATACGAGAACCCTTGAAGAAATAGCAAGGACGATGATGATTGAGCACAACTTGCCTTACTATTTGCAGGCAGAGGCACTCAACACGACTAACTACACTTTGAACGAGATGCCTCATCGGACCCATTACGAAGAAAACACCCTACGAGCTCTACAAAGGGAAGAAGCCAAACATCTCATACTTTAAGCCCTTTGGTTGCAAGTGTTTTATTCACAATAATGGTAAGGATCACTGACCAAGTTTGATGCTAGGTTAGATGAAGGTATTTTTACGGGTTACTCTTCACATAGTAAAGCTTATCGTGTCTTTAACAAAAGAACTAACAAAGTGAAAGAAAGCATCCACGTAGTGTTTGATGAACTCAAACAGGAGAAGCCAAGTGAGTCGTCATACTTAGAGCTGAAGCTCGGTAGAGATGATGACGAAGCCGAGCCTACAAAGACTCGGACTCGACACTGCTCAAAATGAGGTCACTCGAACGAGGAAACTCAGAATGAGACAACTCAAGAGCTCACTCGGAACGAACAAGCCAATGAAGAAGATCACTCAAAACAAGTTTCGAAGATCAAGCGGTTCAACCCACAAATCTCGTGAATCGGAGAACGAGGTAAAGCATTCAAGTTTACTTCTAGTCATCCACTAGAGAACATACTCTCGACATCAACACTGGGGTAAGAACTCGTTCCTCTCTACATAATCTATGTGCATTCACTGCATTCATTTCATTAAACGAACCCAAAAATGCACTAGAGGCCCTTAATGAACCTGAATGGGTAGAGGCCATGCAAGAGGAACTCAATCAATTCGAGAGAAACCAAGTACGGACTCGACCAACCGACCTTCGACCACCCGGTTATAGGAACCAAATGGGTTTTCAAGAACAAAGCTGGATGAGGGTGGTGTGGTAGTCGAAATAAGGCTAGACTTGTGGCTCGAGGATATAATCAAGAAGAAGGAATTGATTGTGGGGAAACCTTTGCACTGTAGCCAGAATTGAAGCCATTAGAATACTTGTTGGCATTTGCATCCGGCATGCATATTAAATTATATCAAATGGATGTTAAGTGTGCATTTCTCAATGGTTTTATTGAAGAAGAAGTCTATGTCGAGCGACCTCCTGGTTTTGAAAACTCGGAATTTCCAAATCATGTTTTCAAACTTCAAAAGGCTCTCTATGGTCTTAAACAAGCACCTCGAGCTTGGTATGAAAGAGCTGAGTAGCTTCTTGGTTCAAAATGATTTTAAAAGAGGTCGGATCGACAAGACTCTCTTCATAAAGACCAAGGGAAATATTTCCTTATTGTTCAAATCTATGTTGATTATATTATTTTCGGTGCTACTAATGAGTTTACGTGCCGAGAATTTTCTAAGTTGATGAGTCAAGAATTCCAAATGAGCATGATAGGGGAACTTAATTTCTTCCTTGGCTTACAAATCAAACAAGACAAGGATGGGATCTTTGTTCATCAATCTAAGTATACCAAGGAACTGCTGAATAAAATACAAATTTCAAGATGCAAAGCACGCATCTACTCCCATGAGCAGCGGTATAAAGCTTGACTCGGATGAGAAAGGTAAAGCGATAGATCGAAACTCTATCGAGGTATGATTGGATCTTTACTTATATCTTACTTCAAGCGGAGCGAGATATAATGTTCGGTGTTTGTCTATGCCTAAGATTTCAAGCTAATCCAAAAGAATCACATCTCACTGCGGTGAAGCGAATATTCGAGATATCTTGCGAGTACTCGGAATTTAGGTCTATGGTATTCCGGAGACTCGGATTTGACTCTTCTTGGATACTCGAGACGCGGACTACGCGAGGATACAAAGTTTATCGAAAGAGCACATCCGGAGCGTGCCAATTTGCAGGTCAATCCCTAATATCTTGGCACTCGAAGAAGCAGAACTCGGTAGCTCTATCAACTGCTGAAGCTGAATATATTGCAGTTGGAGCTTGTTACGCTCGGATTCTATGGATAAAGCAACACTTGAAAGATCTTGGACTATCATTCAAATCGGTACCAATCAAGTGTGACAACCAAGCGCAATTAGCATCACCAAGAACCACGTCCGGCATTCGAAAACAAAGCATATCGAGGTCGAGATATCACTTCCTATGCGATCACTCAGAAAAAGGTGATATTGAACTTGAGTTCATTCCTACTAATCTTCAATTAGGCGATATCTTTACCAAACCTCTTGGTGAAGATCGGTTTTGCTTTATTCGGAATGAGCTTGGTATGTTAAATGCTTAATTATGTGTTATTCTTATTCATTGCATAATTACGTGTTATGTGCTTTCACCATTAATAACCATTAGCTCGGTTGATTCGGTGATCTTGAGCTGGTAGTTATTTCGTGTTTACGAGTCACTCGAGAAACCTATACGAAGTCAAACTCGGACGTAGAGAAACTTGGACTTCAAATTTTCTAAAACTATCTCTAGATCGGTGGAGAGTTTCGGATCATATTTTCAAAATCTTTTCTCTCTCTTTCTCTCGAGCGCTGTGATCGGATCGATAGCCGTGGATCTCTAACCACTGAAATCTTAACCGTTGAAGAGAACCGTCACACTTGGTCTTCGGTGGCTGATGGACAAGCCGAGTCGAAACGGAGTTATACTTAACGGATAGTTGACGAGCTTCTATTTTTTTTAAATAGTGCCTATTCATCTTCATCTCGGTATTCTATATTCCATTTCTCTCAAACGAAACTTTTCGCGGAAGATTTCTACGTGAGCAGTCATCCTTGAACTTACGCGAGCGTCTAAGAAGCCATCTCTCGTAAGTTTCGAATGCTCTCATCTTTTTCTTCTCCATCTTTTCGTTTCTTCTCTTCTACATCTCCTTCTCTTTCCTACTCGAAAGTTTCATCTTTCCTTCCTTCTCTCAAAATGCCTAAAAGAGGTAACCATCCCGACTTCCGGGTCTCCTCCTCTTCCAAAAGCCTCGCACCAAAACGCCGAAAGCTCAGCCCCTCCAAACCCATTGTCACCCGGCACCGTGCGGCTGGACGACAAGTTCTTTCCTACAACCAAATTTTCTTGGTTGGCTCACATTCAAACCACCGGAGCATACAACTTCATGTGCTTCGGCGAGTTCATCTATCCCGAACTCGTTTTTGAGTTCTACACTCACCTCACCCACTCCGAAAATGTTCTAACCTCCGGGGTTCGAGAACATAACCGTTCGCATCAACACCTCTCTCCTCCACCGCTTATTCAAGGTCTCCTCTCTCTTCTTGAACAGCAACCCCATTCCTTTCATTGAAGTCGCGACGACTTCTTTGAAAAATACGCCAAAGAGTTCCCTGAGTCCGGAAAAACTTTTACGTGACTCGGTTGAAGTCGAAGCTCACCTTACGTGCTTTACTGCGATGAGAACCTTTTTCTCACGGCATTCCAGCAAGGAGAACCCCAACTCTAAGCACCTCAAAGCTCTCTTTGACATTCTTGAGGGCTACGAAGTAGACCTCTTCCCCTCCATCATTGAGCGGATGGCCGCTGTGCCGGCTCAACTTCAATCTAAGAAGAACACCTCCCTCCCTTTCGGTGCTCTTCGACCCTTGTCTTCAAGCAATTCCAAGTTCCTCTCCCCTCGAACCCAAACATTGTGTGCAGAAGTTTGCCGTTGTTGTCGGCGAAAAGGAGCTGCGGGAGTACGGATACCAAGACACCGACCACGGTGTGCGGGTTCATAACTCGAAGCCGAGGCCTCCCTCTCCGCCTCGGACTCGGAAATGCACCCCTCTCTCTCTCCCTCTCACCTGGTGGTGCCTCCACCTCGGGTGCCTTAAAATCTCTCTCCGCTCTCTTGTCCCCGTTTTTATGGACAAGATCGGCTCCGTGTCCTCGATTTCGAGAGACATGCTCCGGTCTTTCAAACTTGTTCTCCAAAATCGACCATCAACCAAAAGACCGGTCAATCCCAAATCCGAGAGCGGCGAGTCTCTAGTTCTTGAGATGAGGAAGCTGGTAAAGGAGTAGAAGGAGCTGGTCGAGCTCCTCGGAGAGAGAAGGTCCAAGGTGGCTCGGGACCATGATGACTCGAGACGCGTGCGAAGCGTCTTCGAGCCCGAGTCTAACCTCCTCGGACGGCGGGGATGAAGAAGAAGAAGGCTGCGGATGCGGAAGCGGCGAGACGCCGAGGACCCTACGGCTGAGGTAGGTCCATCCGGGCAAGGGAGAAACACCAAGAAGAAGCGGTGGGACCTGCTGAGGGTCGATCTACTCCGCAAACTCAAATAGGCTGTACTCGGCTCAGACGAGCGATGCGGGTGGGTCGGAGGACCTAGCTACACCGGCGGGTCGGACGGAGCGGCCCCCTCCGGCTCCCGAGGTTCCAAGGGAAGAACCCCTCGATCCCCTCACTCCGGGTCGGCCACTCGGAGCTGAGCCCACGACGATCATACCGGTTCTCCCTCCGCTGCGCTCAAGCACATCGTCAAGATCATATCGGCGTCGGCGAACCTCCGCTCCCTCCGCCTCCACTCGAAATCCCCTCTCCCTCGTAGGCGCCATGCACTATGGCACAATTCCAAAGTCTGCCGGATTCTTCTTCCGAGAGAGATTTTTATTTCTATTTCTTTTGTCCGGACATCTAAGTTGCACTATTTGTTCTTTTCTTCCCTTCTTTTTGTTGTTTTTCTTTGAAAGGCAAGGGGAGAAATAGAGTCGAGAAAACTTGTTGTATTGTTTAGGGGAGTTTTCCCTTTTAATCCTTGTAATTTCTGTTGAGTTCAATGAATTAATGCTTGTCTCTTACATGATTTACGTGTTTATAATCTTTACGAGTTTACATTATTTCATTGCTAAGCATTTTTACTTTATGCTCGACTATATACCTCTTGCTCTAATACACTGAGAATTCTTTACTCAACTTTCCTCATGAGCAACTACTCGAGTCAGATTTTTTCACTAACAAAGTTTACTGTCTAAGAATGGAATGTCTTTCATCAAAAGGGGAGATTGAAGACTCGGACACTTCTCAACGCATTTACGAGTTGCATTAAATGAATCGGGTATAACCATCTCATACTTATAGAGTTTTGATTCCAAGGCATTCTCTGTATCTCGAAACTTCTTTGAGTAAAATGGTATCTTCTCTAAGTGATACAGCTCTTACTTCTTATATTTCTTGCTTATACGTAAGTGACTCGGAAAGCGGTTCTCTGATCCGAGTCCCTCATCACTCAGATTTATCGCAGATTGAATAGACTAGTATTTTGTCTTTTCTCACTCAGAATCTAACTTACGGTTATAAGCTCTATTTCATTAGAGTCGGTACCTCTAGTTTGTTTCATGCTTAGTCTATATCAAGGTATATCACTCGATGTTCTTTACTTAATTTGATTCTTTGCTCGGACTAGCTTTGATGGAATTTTGAGTTACATGGATATTGGACTTAGAAAATTCCATTCCTCTTCGACTCGAGATATTTAGGCTGATTAATTATCATAATTATTTTATTATACTGTGTCTAATCTTGGACCAAAGTATTTTATACTTTGAGAACCAAAATTGATCTACTTTTGTAGGTTATTCAATCGAGGATACACTTTTCAAACTACAAAAGTAGCAGAAGCTCGAAACGTCAAATCACCAGCGAGACATGGCTTTTCACCTTCTCTGCTCCGGTCCCAGTAGATTGTGCCGAGGCTGTCTATTTCCAAATCTGAAAAGCTGAAACGCCAAGCTAACGGTGGTTTCCACCTTATCTTTCAAGACACCGCCGATGGTTTTGGGACTTCAAGAGAGTTAAACGGATTGTCCAACGTTCACATTACAACGGATACTTTACGAGTGACTCGAAAGCTTCTATCAACGGTCACGAGAGGACTCTCGGTCGGCGAGATGAAGATAACGGCTACCACTGCTGGTCATCTATAAATAGAAACCACCTCACAAGACTTGAAGATTGCCGAACATATTATTAATACACATACTTGCTCAAAGTCATTGTATTTACTTTCAATCTTCTACTTACAACTCCCACTCTGTAATTCATTACTTTACGAGTTGTAAGGTCTTGTACTCGATTACAAACTCCTTCTTACATTCTTTGTAAGGTCCCTTGACTGAGTTGTAAGGGTTAACTCGGCTTAGTTGTCCCTAGCTGTAAGGGTTATCTCGGCTAGGAAGTACTAGATCGAGATAAGGGAATTTCGAGTCTAGGAAAACTTGTATAGAGTTGTCTAAGGGAGCAACTCGGGTTCGATCAATTCACGGTATTTTGTGGACTCAAAATAGTGGATTTGACTTCGTGTCCGGATTGACACGGTCCGTGGTTTTCTGCCCCGGGAGATTTTCCACGTAATTTCTAAGTGTTATCTTTACGAGTTCATTCTAGACTCGGACGGTATTTTTACTCTGCTTGACTTGCGTGTTTGTTCGTGATAGCATTTTTAAGTCCAAGCTTTTCGACCTGCTTGTTTGACTCGGAACTCGTCTCTGTCTCTTCATTAACAAAAGAGCGAACGTTTCCACGAAAAACTTCTATCACCCTATTCACCCCCTCTAGGGTGACTCGGACTCTCCCCGAGCAAACCTTCGGTGTGAAACTCATAAAGGAGTTCGGGATAGATGAACTCGCTTAAGCAACGAAAATTGTAAACCCAGGTTAGCTGAATATAAGGCAACCACGAGAATTTTGTGGTTGGGAAGAATTTATCATCCAGCGCAAGGTGCTAGGTGACAAGGGGTTTTGAGTTTGAGGGGCCTTCGGGCTTTTAGTACGGGGTTTCTTTGTGGTGGAGCCAAGAAAGTCAAGGTGAGAACCTCTTTTCATCATTTTTGAGGAGAAAAAGAGAGTAGAAGAGCTTTAGAAAGATGAGGAGAGAGGAACTCGAAGAGAGTGAGAGAGAAAAAGTAAAAGAGTAGAAGAAGAAAGAGTTTGAGAGCAACCGAGCTTACTTAAGATGTTCTTCACGAAGCTTGAGATCACCGGATGTCGCTTTAGACGCAAAGAGCTTGTTCACGAAGTTTTGATTTCGAGAGAGAGAGAGTAAGCAAAAAGTAAAGTAACGAAATGAAGGAGAATAAGCGTTATTTGTAAGAAAATAAACGTCCTTCGATATCCGTTCGACTCGGTTCTTTCAGCCGTCACCTCGGATCGGTGTGACTGTTCTCTTCTTCAACGGTTAGAATTCCAGCGGTTGTCTCCCAACGGCTAGTTGTGTGATCACAGCGCGCGAGAGAGAGAGAGGAAAAGAAATATTTTGAAAATCAATTATAAAATTCTCCACTTATCTAGAGATGATTTCGGAGAGTTGGTGTCCATTTTTCTCTACGTCCGAGTCCGACTCGGCTAAGTTTCGAGTGACTCGAAGCGAAAATGTATAATAACTATCGGCTCAGTATCACTAAATCAACTGAACTAATGGTTGTTAAAGATATGAAATCACATATCACATAATCATGTAAAGAAATTTTCACATAGAAAACACATAATTATGCATTCAACATACCAAGCTCATTCCTAATAAAACAAAACCGATCCTCACTAAGAGGCTTAGTAAAGATATCGATTAATTGAAGATTGGTAGGAATGAATTTGAGTTCAATATCACATTTCTCATAATGGTCTCTTAAGAAATGGTATCCGACCTCAATGTGTTTCGTCTTTGAGTGCTGAATCGGCTTTTTGGTGATGCTGATCGCACTCGATTATCACACTTAATTGGAATTAATTTGAAAGAAAGTCCAAGATCTCTTAAGTGTTGCTTTATCCATAAAATCCGAGCACAACATGCTCCAGACTGCAATATACTCAACCTCGGCGGTTGATAGAGCTACGAGTTTTGCTTCTTTTAGTGCCAAGATATTAAGGATTGACCCAAAAATTGGCAAGCTCCCGATGTGCTCTTTCTATCAACTTTGTAACCAGCATAATCAGCATCCGAGTATCCGAGTGAGAGTCGGTTCGAGTCTCCGGAGTACCACGGACCTAAATTCCGAGTCCCTGCAAGATATCCGAATATTCTCTTCACCGCAGTGAGATGTGATCCTTTTGGATTAACTTGAAATCTTGCACATAGATAGACACTAAACATTATGTCTGGCCTCACTGGAAGTAAGATATAGCAATGATCCAATCATACCTCGATAGAGCTTCGATCTATTGCCTTACCCTGTTCGTCCGAGTCCAGTTTTATACTATTACTCATAGGTGTTGCTCGCATGCTTTGCATCTTGAAGTTTATACTTTTTCAGTAGCTCCATGGTGTACTTTGATTGATGGACATAGATTCCATCTTTGTCTTGCTTGATTTGTTGACCAAGGAAGAAATTGAGTTCTCCTATCATACTCATTTGAAATTCATGTCTCATTAACTCAGAAAAATCTCGACATAGAATTTCATTAGCAGCTCCAAAAATTATATCATCAACATATATCCGAGCAATAAGGAAGTCTTTCCCCTTGGTTTTTATGAAGAGAGTCTTATCAATCTGACCTCTTCCGAAATCATTTTGAACCAAGAAATTGCTCGATCTGTCATACCAAGCTCTGGGAGCTTGTTTAAGACCATAAAGAGCTTTTTGTAGTTTATAAACATGATTTGGAAAATCCGAGTTCTCAAATCCAGGGTCCGCTCAACAGAGACTTCCTCTTCGATAAAACTATTAAGAAATTCACACTTAACATCCATTTGATATAACTTGATATTCATGCTAGATGCAAATGCTAACAGGATTCTAATGGCTTCAATTCTAGCTACGAGTGCAAAGCTGTTTCCCCACAATCAATCCCTTCTTCCTGATTGTAACCTTGAGTCACAAGTCTAGCCTTGTTCCCGACTACCAACCCACCTTCATCCAATTTGTTCTTGAAGACCCATTTGGTACCTATGACTCGGGTGGTCGGAGGGTCGTTTGGTCGAGTCCGGACTTGGTTTCTTTCGAATTGATTGAGTTCCTCTTGTATGGCCTCTACCCATTCAAGCTCATTTAGGGCTTTTAGTGCATTTCGGGTTCAATTAATGAAATGAATGCAGTGAATGCACATAGATTATGAAGAGAGGAACGAGTTCTTACCCCACTATTGATATCGGATAATATGTTTTCTAGTGGATGACTAGAAGCATACTTGAATGCTCTACCTGTCCTCTCGGTTCACCAGATCTATCGGCTAAATTGGTTGATCTTCGAGCTTTATTCCGAATAATCCTGATCATCGGCATTACGAGCGGGTTCTTGAGTTGTCTCGTTCGAGTCATATTATTACGAGTCGCTTCATTCCGAGTTGGTTGGGTTTGAGTCCCGATAGGCTCGGTTTATCATCATCATCTCTGCTGAGCTTCGAGTCCGAAAATGATGATTCACTTGGTTTTTCCTGTTCGATCTCATCAAATACAACGTGGATACTTTCTTCCACTTTGTTAGTTCTCTTATTAAAAATGCGATAAGCTTTACTTGTGATATGAATAACCCGGAAAAATACCTTCATCTAACCGAGCATCAAACTTGGTTAGGTGATCCTTACCATTATTGTGAACAAAACACTTACATCCAAAGGGTTTGAAGTATGAAATGTTGGGTTTCTTCCCTTTGTAGAGCTCGTATGGTGTTTTCTTCGAGATGGGTCCGATGAGGCATCTATTTAGTGTATAGTTTGCCGTGTTGATTGCCTCAGCCCAGAAATAGTAGGGTAGATTGTGTTCAATCATCATTGTCCTGGCTATTTCTTCAAGAGTTCTGTACTTTCTCTCCACCACTCCATTTTGTTGAGGAGTTCTTAGTGCTTGAGAAGTTGTGGGAGATGCATTCTTGTCACAAAACTCCGCAAATTCGAGTAGTCGAACTCCCTTCCAGTGGTCGGTTCGAATTCTCTCGGATCCGAGTCCGACACTCAACTTAGATTTTCTCGCGAGCTTGCTTGAACTCTTTGAATGCTTCATTTTTGTGCTTCGGAAAACACACCCGGGTAAATCGTGAGTAATCATCAACAATAACAAGTACATATGATTTACCTCCGAGACTCTTAACGAGGATTTCACCACATAAGTCCATATGCGGCATTTTAAGCACCTTGGATGTGGAAACTGTCTTCGAGAGATTTGAAGGATGATCTTACTTGTTTCCCTTTTGTGCATGCTTCGGAGACTTTATCTTTCTTAAATGCAAAATTAGGCAAACCTCGACTAAACCATGAGCTGCAAGTTTCTTAATAGTATGCATGCTAACATGACCTAGTCTACGATGCCATGTCCATGAGTCATCATGAAGAGATGCTTTTAAACATGATAAATTCGACTCGGGTCGAAAGAGGAATAACATAAGTGTTACTTGATCTCTTACCCGAGAGTTTGATCTCGTTGATGGCATTATCGAAATATAGCAATTGGTCCGAGTGAATCTTACCTCTTGACCTTTGTCACACGATTGAAAGATGCTAAGCGGATTGTACTTTAATCCTTTGACAAGGTATACTTGGGCGACCGGATTGCTTCCTTTTCCAATCTTGCCAATCCCGATTATCTTGCCTTTGCTTGTCATCTCCAAATGTGACTTTTCCTCCTTTGTGCTCTTCTAACTCGGAAAAGAGTCCCGAATCTCCGACATGTGGCGTGAGCATCCACCGTCCAGTACCAATGCCCTTTTGTTCTTTTCCGAGTCACTCGCAAGTCGAAACAAACTAACCTTTCTCACTTCCTCTAACGAACCCAATAACACCCTTGACTATGGTCCTTTTCGAGGAAGAAGACTTTTCGAACCCGATTTAAATGACTTTGGGTTTAGGCTGATTATGAGCCTTTCGTTTAGAGAGCTGAGTCCGTGTCTCTTTCTTTTGAAAGGCTTTTCTCTTATAAACCGGATGAGATGGTTTTCTCCTGTAACCTCGGTGCAGGCTCAGTCCTCCTTTCATTCTTATGAATGGGACCGTGCTCAGCCTTCTCGAACTTCATAGTTCCGGAATCCTTTTGAAAAGTTCGAGTAGGAATTGGATTCCTCCTCTTTGTTAAAACCAAGGCCTTCTTTTACGAAGGAGACACATTGAGATCCAAGAAGCATATCAAGGTTTTTCGACCTTGAGTAAACTTTAAAACAAGATCTTGGGACTCTTTGAGCTTTTGCTTTAGTTGCTCATTTTCTCTCCGAAGTAACTCGGACTCAATCTCATTAGATTAAGCACTAGTCTTGAGTTCTCTAAGAGTGAGTATCGGTTTTTCCAATTCATTTTTCAAACAGATGCTCTCGGAATTGATTGACTCAAGTTGCTCTTTAAAATGAGAAGAATTAGAATTAGACTTTTCTTCCAAAGTGAAGATATACTTAGCTAAATCAACTTTGGAGAACTTAAGAAAGTATTCGATTACCTCTTGAGGATTTGTTTCCTCGCTGATCCGATTGATCCGTGTTCGACTCTGTTTCCACTTCGAGTCGGAAAATGCCATCGGACATTTTGAGTCATCCGAGTCCTCGTCATCTTCGACGAGTCCTCGTCACTCCATGTGGCCATCATAGCCTTTTTCTTCTTTCTCGTCCCTCTTTCTCCCGGGACGAGTCCTTGACTATGTGTTCCTTGCTCGCCACATTCAAAACGACCCGAGTTCTTAGTCAAAGATAACTTTGAAGGGGAAAAGTGTTTACCTTTTCTATCCTTCTTGTCTTTCTTCTAGAACTCTTCTCTTGGCTTCTTATCCCATCTCTTGTGCTTCATCATTCTCTTGAAGCCTCTAGAATAAGTGTTATGGGATCTTCTTCGAGTCGGAGGAACTCAGATTTGCTTCTCCGGTTTCGATGCTTTCAACGCAATGTTCTTTTTGGTGCTGACCTCTTCATCCTCCTCTTCTAGGTGGATCTCATGGGTGAGAAGCTTCCCAATGAGTTCATCCGGCTTCGGTAATGAAAGGTTCCGAGCCTCTTCGATTGTTGTCACCTTGGGACCCCATCTTCTCTTCGGTAGGCTTCGAGTATCTTTCCGCACATTTCCTCGTGGGAAATCCTTTTATCCAGAGATTTGAGATTGTTAGTAATCTCGGTGAAGCGGATGAACATCCGAGTGATGTTTTCTTCGGCTCCATCTTGAACAGCTCATACTTGTGAAGATATTGACTTATCTTCGCTTGTCCGACCTAACTTGTGCCTTCATAAGTGTTGACAAGTGTGTCCCACACTTCCTTTGCTCGTGTCACAAGCGGATACTCGGTTGTATTCTTCCGAGCCGATGGCGCACATCATAATGTTCATCGCCTTGAAGTTCTTTCGAACTTCTCTGTTTCTTTAGTTGTGTACTCGGCCTTTGCTTTAGGCACGAGCCTTGTTTCTTCCAGCTTTGTTTGAAAGAAGTTGCCTTCTTGTATGATGTTCCATACATCTTCATCATGATCCAATAAAAAGCACTCCATAAGCTTCTTCCGAGTGCACGGTTAGATCCTTTAAACTTTGGTGGTCTGCTTGGAAGATCTTCCTTCATCGAACTCTCCATTGTTTTGAGCCATTTAATCTTTAGACCTTTGGATGGTTAGATCCTTTCCGAAAGGCTAGGCTCGATACCAATTGAAAGTTAGCTCTTGGAGAGACTAAGTCACCCTAGAGGGGGTGAATAGGGTGATGAAGAAATTTGCTAGAAATTAAAGATAAATAAGTTTGAGCTGAGTTGGAGTCGGGGATGAACTCGGAAAAGATCTAACTCGGAGTTCGAGTAAAGAATGTAGAAGCGATTAAACTGAACTATTAAACTGTCCGAGTCTAAAATGTACTCGGAAAAGTGATAACTCGAAAGTACGTCGAAACCCTCCCGGGCGGAAAACCACGAGACCGTGCTAATCCAAGCACGAAGTCAAATCCACTATTTTGAATCCACAAAATATAGTAGATCGACTCAACCTGAGTTGCTCCCTTAGACAACTCCTTACAAGTTTTTCCTAGACTCGAAATTCCCTTATCCGATCTAGTACTTCCTAATCGAGATAATCCTTACAGCTCAATCAAGGGACCTTACTTAGAGAGTAAGAAAGAGAGTTTGTAATCGAGTACAAGACCTTATAACTCGGAAAAATATTAAATACAGATTTGGAGTTATAAGTAGAAGATTGAGAATGAATACGATGACTTTTGCTCAAGTATGTATATTAACAATTGGTTCAACAAACTCTAAGTCTTGAAAGTTGGCTTCTATTTATAGATGACCAAGCAGCTTAGCCGTTGTGTCCATCTTCCGACTGGAAGTCCCTTTATGACCGTTGTGAAGGATTTTCTAAGTCACTAAGAAAATATACGTTGAGATATGAACGTTGGACAACGGCTCTTGACTCCTTTGGGAAGTCCCAAAACCACTCGGTGATGTCTTGAAAAGTAAGATGGAAACCACCGTTGAGCTTAGTATTGCAGATTTCCATTTTTGGAAACGGACAACCCCGACACGGTGTTTGGGGCTAGGTCGGAGGTGGAAAAAGCCTTGTCCGCTAGTGATTTGACGTTTTGAAGGCGATTACTTTTGTATTTCAAAAAGAGTAGTCTCGTTTGAATCACCTACAAAAGTAAATGAATTTGGTTCTCAAAGTATAAAATACTTTGGTCTAAGATTAAACACGAGATAATAACATAATTAGGATAATTAAGTGAATAATTATCCGAGTCGAGAAAGAAATGGAATTTTCGAGTCTAATATCCATGAAACTCAAATTCCATCTAAATTAGTCTATAATATAACCAAGTTAGAAAGGAAAACATCGGAGTAGACACACTCGATCTAGACTAACCAAAGTTCAAACAAGATGATCCGACTTAGAGTAATAAATTAGTAAAGTAATTCCCGGGACATGAAGTCGGATCTAGTTTTCTGCGTGAGAAAGAAAGTGTTTGAACATGCGATATATCTAAGTGTTGAATGACTCGGAACCGAGTGTGAAGTGACATGTAAAGGTATGCTTTACGAGTCAATCGAGTATCAGCTGAAACATATATAGCAGATATCTGGAACACTCGGAGAGAATACTATATCACTCGAAAAGTTTCTAAGGCACAAGGAATGGCTTGGAATCAAAACTCTATAAGTGAGAAAGTCTTATACCCGATTTCCTGATAGAACTCGGAAATGTGAAGTATAAAGTCCGAGTCTTCATAAGGAAAGTTGTCTCTTTCTCTTAGAAATTTTCCATTCGGGATATAAGGAAAGGGCTTAATAGAGCGAACTGTGTTTGGTGCAATCCTCTTCACTCGGACTTCCCACTTGGCTTGAGCTATTTCCTTAGTGGTAGGTTGATAGACTAGCCCAAAGTCGTAATTGTTAGTGGGTTCAAGGGGTGGAAAAATAGGGTGGTATGCCCTTCGACTGCAGCAAGACACTGGAAAATACCCCTTCTTCCTAAGCATCGATTGGACACTAGTGTTGCTTGAAAGAGTTAAAGGTTAAAGGTGTTTCATCCACTTCTAACGTAGCGACAATTTCAAATCCATAAAGTTCCTCATCATTAGCATCATGCTCGATCTCCACTACGAGACTCTTTGGAAATGATAGTAGCACAAAGATTATCCCCATTACTGATTATGACCTGACCTTTGATGATCATTTTGACCTTCTAATGCGAGTGTAGAGGTCACTGCTCAATGATCGTGCAACCAAGGACATCCTAGAAGTAGATTGAAAGTTACTTTCCCATTTTATAATCCTTCTATGTTTGGTATGTTTCTTATGGAAAAGTTGTTGCTTTAGGTACCTGAATTTTATAGATCAACCAAAACTCAATGATATGGCTTTTGAAGTAGTTGATTCAAAATGTGCATACATGATTATGACAAGTTTTTTAAGTAAACAAGTGATTTATACCCTTTTGGTTGCTAATCTCAACTCCCGCTTCTCAATAAGGAATTTTTTGTATTAATTCGGATGAAGTGATTTATACACAAAGTTCCTTGTTGAGAAGTGGGAGCGAGAATAGCGACCAAATGTTACCGATTGATATCCCTTTCTAATTTATGATCCTTCTATGTTTGTTATGTTTCTTGTGGATAAGTTTTTGCTTAACACTTTCCTCAATTTTTATGTGGACAAGAACTCTAAGCAATGTATTCATGAGAGGAGCATCACTTTGGGACCATGACTAAGGAAATAGAGATTGTTGGTGAGATGTCCTATTTTTGTATCCCTTTTTCAATACTTATGCCAAAAAGTCCATCTCTTCCTCCTTAAACTTTGTGGTTTAAATGATTTCAATATTTATACCAAATAGTTCATCTCTATTTACCCAAATTTATGTTTTTTAGTAGATTGAGTTATGTGTTTGTCTTTATGAATATATTGCTTGCTTGGAGTTTGTGCATTGGTAACGTGAGCAGCCAATATGATGTATATATATTGTCCAGGCTACCAAGTACAATAGATAAGGGATCTTCTGCGCCTAGGAAAAACTTGTATAGAATTGTCTAAGGGAATAATTATGAGAGTCAGTCCTTGTATTTTGTGGATTCAAAGTAGTGGATTTGATTTGGTATTTAGACCGACACCGGACGTGGTTTTTTGTCCCGGAGGGTTTCCACGTAAAATATCTTGTTCTTATATTTTCTTAGTTCAATCTAGACTTAGCACATCTTTTCCGAGTTCGACTTGTGCATTGAGTTTCAATATTTTCGCAAAATTTCCTTCACACCCAATTCATTCCCTTTATAGGGTTATTCAGCTCTCTAAGCTCAAACCTTCAATGGAGGTGGAGAGGAAGAAGGAAGAAGAAAGGACCCCCGGGCGTTTAAAGAAGAGGAAGAAGATGATCGTTCAAAGGGGAGAATTACAAAGAAAAAAATCATTCTTTTAGGTTAAAACAATGGCAATATGGGTATTCAAGTCAAATATTGAAATTTCCTACTCAAACAAGTTGAAGAAATCAATCTCAAGGTCGGGAGTTGACCTATAAAATAGTTGGCTCAATTATTTGAGGCGCCTTAAAATAGTTTTTGATAATTATGGGTCCAAAAATAGTTGGTCCAAAAGTTAAGGTATCTTGGAGGGTTTTTTTTTTTTAACAACTTGCATGTATTTCAATAGCTTAACTCAAGTATATGTGATATATTCGTTATATGTCTTTGCCTAGTTTGCTAAATTGCCTCACGACCTCTTTAAAAAAAAAATTATCTTAAGTTACTTATATCTTGGATTTGTATCCGTTCTCCCTCAAAAATCATTTTATTAATTGACTACCTACTTGATCATTAGTATGATTTTATGAAGTTTAGTTTGGCGATTATTAAGTTGAATTTTGTATATTTCACTTGCTAATTTATGCAGAAGTGAAATTGTCATTCTTTCTCACTCTATTTATATCATAAAGAATTTTAATGTTTACAGAATTTTAGGGTAAGTTTACAAAATAGATTTTCTCTCACCATATTTTTGTCATTGTATGTGAATGTTTATAACAGTGAATTTATTTTTTAATAAATTTCCTTATTCCTTTTCGGATGACTAAGATGTTACAATCGGAGAGCGAGATATAACCGCAAATTCGGCTTTGGTAGTGCTACAAGTAAAGCTGAAATATATATATCTATTTCACAAGCTGAGTTGGATGGGGAAATGACTCGGGAATATAATTAATTTAAGGATGCAAATGTGAGAAGATAAGAGGTGGAGTCTCAACTTAAAGTTATTTATGATTAAACTTCTACCGTTTATAATCTCTTAAGGAGGATTAAAGAATGTAGAAAGGGATTGTCTTTTTGTGCAAAGATAGGGAAGAACAGATAAATCATCATATTCACCCCGAAAATTGAGATCCTATTATGAGTAGATTTGTACCTTTTACGGTTTGGTATAATATTTGAGTCAATGATATTTTAATAGCTTGGATATAAATATTTGTCTAGATGTCAAGTAAAATTAGTGTTGACTTTGTAGAGAGTTCCGCAATGTAAGTTTGATATTCTTTTATTGATTTGGAGTACTTTGTACTCGTAATGTTTATTTGTAATACAATGATACCTATTGTCATTTGTGGATTGTCTAATTCAATTTATGTCAATCATATACTATTCATTTTTCTACTAATATTTATCTTTTGATACGCAAACATATTGCTACATTCGTTTCTATAACTCGTTGAGCGAGGTTTGTTTAAATTATTTAATTATTGGAGGGAATTGACTTCTCAATTTGTAAATGATGAGTGTAATCTTAAAACATTGATGATATTTTTTTCAATTGCTTTTTTGTTTTATTTTTTAGATTCTTTAGAAATTTAGAATGATTGAAAGATGAATGTGCTTTGGGCTATGATGATTTTTATGTGTTGAGATCTAATAAATTTGATGCAACACAAAAGTGTTTTTTCATAGGAGATAACATGTAAAAGAAAGTTTTTAAAGGTGAAACCATTAAATAAGATAAGGTTATCACGAAAAAGGTTCTCATTGTACAATATTGTTCAGTGATTCAATAATTTCTTAAGGCGTATATTGTACAACATTGTCATGTACATTGTTTGGGTCTATACTAGTAATTTATAACTTGTATCCCATTTTCTTACTAATCTAGTTTAATAGATGGATAACTTACTCACAAATTGAGGATTATTGGATTTTAATATCCCAAACTATTAATTGGCTTATAACATTCTCACCTTAAACACTAATATTTTTTATTATCTCATACTTTAAAAAATTAACCTTAGTTATGCTAATTTTAAGATACTCGATACACTAATTTTTAAAGTATGAAATATTAAAAAATATTAATATTAAAAGTAGAGATGCTACGGGCCAATTAATAGTTTGGGATATTATGAATAACATGATTCAAAATTGAGAATGTTAAAATCCAATTATCAAAAAAAGACAATTCCTCTTTTGATGTTTGCCACATAATTCTTTCTTTGTATTTCCGTTAAATAGATGATGATTTGCATTCACAATTATTGTTTTAAGTGGTGATTGGTAATTGATTTAAAACATTGGTTGTTTACGTTGTGATTAGTGCTAATATTTTTTCCAAGGCCACTAGGAAAAAACCTAATATTACACGCGTGACTCCCGCTTTTTATCCTTCCGCTCTCCCATTCTTTCGCGAGTTGAAGACCTTTTCTACCTACGAGTTCCCCTTCTCATTCCCCTTGTCTCCTCCTCTCCTCTTCACCAGAGAAATTCTCTCTCCTCCATTCTCAAGGGGAATCGCCCAAATCCAACCCCGCTAAGGTTCCAAGATGCTGAGGCTCGCGGCCAGGCGGATCTCTTCTCTCTCCTCTTCCTCCGCTCCATTGCGCCCCGCCGCCTCATCCGCCATCGTCTCTAAGCCCCCTTTTAATGGCGTCGGTGCTGATGAGCCCAGATCCACTTGTTTCTCCGATTCCTCCAGATTCGGACCTCACTTTTACTTCCACCACAGAGGTTTGGATTGCTTTTTGTTGGTATCGCAGATTTAGGGTTTCGCGGATATCTGTTGTTCAATCTGGTTTTCATTCGATTTTGGTTGTTTTTCATCTGAATCTGAGGGACATCTTAAACACTTCTTGTTTTGATTCTGTATTTTGGGTTGGGCGTTTTGTTTCTATTGTCTTCGTTTTTGTTTTGCGCGATCTAATTCCTTGCGATTCAGAGAATATCAGTATTTCTATTGATTAAGGTCAGGGATGGATTTAATAATTTAAAACGTTTATGTTTGCTCTTGATGTTTTCTGTGGGTTTTTCAGCAGTGGAGTTTTGGAAGCCTGTGAATGGGGAAAAAAATTCTACTGGTGGATATTTCGTTTCGGTCTTGAATTGATATTGATTGCTTTGCTTGTTCCTGCGGGTCTATTGGTGTTGGTGGTGGCTTTTCATTCACTTTCGTTGGGGGATGTCCTATCACTCCAATTAGCCAATAGAATTAAACCTTAGTTAAAAAGCTATTGATGTTATAAGCTTTGAGGTTTGCGTGTGTTAATGATTTTTGGGGGGGAGTGGGGAGTTGTAGTGAATGTATTTGCGAATATTTGTCCGAGAATAACCAAAAAGATGAGGCTTTTGGAACCCTTACCACACTAATATGCCACTGGCATAGACGACAAACCTCCTTCAGCAACACAAGAACGTCACTACCAATGTGAGGTCTGCTTAAACAAAGTCTAGGGACGTCCAAATGTAAGCATCTGCAAAGAGAGAGGCTGAATAGGAGAGACCAACAAAAAGGTTCTCCCGAAAGTTGTTTTAATCAAAAAACATTTCTAATGAAATTGGAGGTTAATGTATAATACCACGAGGAAGCAAGCTATGCGATTCAGAATACATTGACATTCTTGTTACTGAAAATCTTCCGGAATGTTAAACTGCCTGGGCAACAGCTGTGTGAGACCAAGTTTGTGCTTGTGGTTTAATCTAGTTAATTTATCATGTTTTAGTGTTGTCGATGACAATGGAATTGTAGGATGATGGAGGTTAGTATTAGAGAGAACTGTGGCTCCATATTTGATTTGCTTCAGATCCTAGGCTCGTAGTACTAGCCATTTGAATTTTCGTGTTGTTGGCTAATGCATAATTATTTTTCCGAGACAAGAAGTGTGCAACTACTTCTTATGTAATGTGCTTGTTCTGTGTGCTTTTCACTTTGATGGCTGACATGCTTGACCAGTCTGTCATGGTTTCGATGAACAACAATCTATCTATGACTAGCTCCCATCCTTGGTATGCAATAGCCTTTAGCCCTCTACTAGTGGTATGTAACTTATTTGGAGGGTCCCTATTCTTTTTAGCTTTAGCTTATAGCCTTAAAGCTCTTTGCAGTTCCTTAGCTGCGTACAGTTTCCTACAACTCTTTACAATTTTTTACAACTAAACTTATAACTACCTTACATTGCGTACAATTTCTTACTGCCGTACAACTTAAAGCCTTATAGCTTACACCCTTGCATCTCCTACAGCTGAAACAGTATCTAAAAGGACTGGTTACCCCTGATTTATGTTTTTATAAGCAATTCTTGTTGGGAATACTAGACGCAAATGCCTAGGATTTTGTTTTCGTTATTTCTATCCCCCTCCCTTGCATACATGTGGATCTTCCGAGACTACACTTCAGCGGAATCCAACTAGATTTTTTCTTATTTTGTTGGTTTATTCACTTCTTGTAGAGCATTGAATTTGTCCTCCATATCTGCAGCGACTGCTCCTCTCATATGAATTGCTTGCTCGGCTTAGTATACCAGATATTAACTTTTTGGGCTTTAATTTTTCACTGCAGGATTTGCTACTGATCATCTTGTGGCTAAAGATGACCACAGCTTGATTCCTGATGTTCCGGCTACTATGGCTGCCATTAAGAACCCCTCTTCAAAAATTACCTATGATGAGTACAACCATGAACGTTACCCTCCTGGTGATCCCAGCAAGCGGGCATTTGCTTACATGGTTCTCACTGGTGGCAGATTTGTTTATGCTTCCCTTGTTCGCCTGCTTGTTCTTAAGTTTGTGTTGAGCATGTCAGCTAGTAAGGATGTCCTTGCCCTGGCATCACTTGAGGTGGATCTTTCCAGCATTGAGCCCGGCAAGACTGTCACTGTAAAGTGGCGTGGAAAGCCTGTGTTCATTAGGCGCCGAACAGAAAAGGACATTCAAGAGGCAAACAGTGTTGATATCTCATCCCTTCGTGACCCACAGAAGGATGAAGAAAGAGTTAAGGACCCTGAATGGCTTGTTGTGGTTGGTGTCTGTACTCATCTGGGATGCGTTCCCTTGCCAAATGCTGGGGACTATGGTGGCTGGTTTTGCCCTTGCCATGGTTCTCACTATGATATCTCTGGTAGAATTCGCAAGGGGCCAGCTCCTTTCAATCTTGAGGTACCCACTTACTCTTTCTTGGAAGAGAACAAGATGTTAATTGGCTAAGCAGTGAGATGGGCATTGCTCAAAATGGATGGTGATGGTGGATATTTAGAATGTTTTCTTTTTCTTTTTAGTTCTGAAACACTGCTGTCAGGAATTCTGAGACTTCTTTTGCCGGATAAATTCTATTTCACTCCAAGCCACGCCGGAAAGGCTTGTGTAATTTTGAGTTTTGTAACTTCAGCTTGTGGAATTGTTGATGCCATTACAGAATAATTTGTCAGGCGTTTTGCTTAACATGAAGTTCTGGAACAAATGTTAATATTTTTTATTGACCTGAATATTTCGAGTGCTATCATTACAGCAAACATTATAGTCTAGTTTTTTGTATGATACCAATATTGAAGAATTGCTTGACTTTACAAATTGCTGCTTGCCAATGCTGGGGGAGAAAAGAAGGGATTGATTGAGAGGATATACTCTGGCTTCACTCAAGCGGTATATCTTAGCAACAAAAATGTATGATCATCTCCGGTATCATTGTCTCTCGAAGATACCTTTGACGTAAACCATCCCTTTCTCATTGAACTGAAGCTCCTTCCTCAATTGTTCGACCTGTTGATCATCTCCTTGAACTATGATCTCCGAAAGAGTTCCATCTTCATCTACTGTCATTTTGACCTTGATCTGCTCTTTTCTTGCTGCTCGCTGCCAGTAGTATAAGCCACTGCATCACCAAGCGAAACCAATAGAATAAGTGTGGGTGCAAATTGATTTGCAAACATCTCGATGACAAACCAGTGCAGCCTTGCCCCAGGCATCGACAATAACAGAAATCAATGGGGACACCAATCATAAGCTTAAAGAAGCATGATCAATAAAGAAAAGTGCAATAACAGAAATCAATGGGGACACCAATCATACGCTTAAAGAAGCATGATCAATAGAGAAAAGTGCAAAACTGTGACGTAATAGGGAGTAAATTAGAAGAGGTGAAGGTAGAGCTTACGCAGAGGGACTAAGGAGAGTGATCCAGAACCAGTTGTTGCCAATATCCGGGAAAGTAATAGTAAGAACGAGGGCTACACTTGCTAGGCTTATGCAGGTGCAGAATGTAAGCAATGCCGCTTGCCCTCTGCTTGGCACCATCATTCCTTCAAAACTGTCCAAGCCCATTCCAAAATCATACACACACACACACACACACATGTATATATATATTAAAAGTTGAATTGAAACAATGTATGAGTAATACGTAAGATGCTAAGTAGAATGTCAAAATAGAATGCCAAATAGGTAGATTCAATACAATTTTAATTCAATTTAATGTTTGGATTATTCACATTAACATTAAATATAATGGAAATTGAGAATAAAAGTATATTAATTAAAATATAAAAAAAAGACACATATTTATTTAATGTTTATAATAAATTATATAATCTAATATATCAATTTATTATTGTCATTTGAAAAAATAACTATTTTTAACTTATAATTAATTTTTGTTGTCATAAATTAATTAAAAAATTAAAATATAATAAATTATTAAAAATTTAGTTAATGTCCTTGCTAGGGATATAACCTAGTATTTTAAATTGCCATTATCTGTTGTCTCTCACCCAATACAAACTCATGTCATTTTCTCCTTTCGCAGAACCAGAACATACAAAAGCACAATAACAAAAAAAAAAAAACTAGTAAGTAACTTAAATTTTAGGTCATCTATTTTTTGAACCCAAAGTTATCAAAAATTAAATTAAGGCGCCTTAAATAATTGGTCAACTATTTTCATGGTCCAATTCTGGACATGAGCTAGGCTTTTCCGACTATTTGAGCGGGAAATTGAAAAATGTGAGTTGAACTTCCCATATTACCCTTATTGTAAAGCTAAAAATGATTTTTTTTTTTGTTAATTCCCGGTGCTCATCTTCTTTCTCTTTCTCTTAGGGTTCCTCCTTCTTCCTCTTCCCCCTTCACCTCCATATCCATGAGTTTTTATTTTTCAATTCTCTCTCCTCTCGTTTCTTCCCCTCTTTCTTCATGAATGGCGAGTTTGAATTTACGTTTTTATCCTCTTTCTTCTTCCTTTCGGTTTCCCCTTTCTTCTTCTTTGATTTCTTTCCCCTCTTCTTCTTCTCATTTTGCTTCTACTTTTGTTTCTGGTTTCCCTCTCAATTTTTTTCCTCATCTCGGTTTGCTTTGATTTTCACTTTCTCATTTGCTCACCGATCTTCTTCTTCCTCCTACCCATTGGCTCTGCTTATCCCTCAATTTATGGCTTTGCCTACTCGAAGCTCCCTCTCTTCTTCTTCTTCTTCCTCACGCCTTCGGTCTCCCTCTCGCTATCTGTCCAAGCCAAACCCAATTTTTCAAGAGAAAATGCAAAATGGTAGATTTAATTTCAACGATACCACGAATTTTCACTCATTCTATCAACAAATTGATTGATTCCCCTCTCAAAATCCTCCAAATTACACTATCCATAGCTTTGAACCCAAAATTCTTCCGAATTCCATCGACCCCAAATCAATCCTCCCACTACTGTTCCTTATGAATATGGTAGATGCTCCGATTCTTAATTCCATCGACCCCCAAAATTCTTCCGAATTCCATCGCCCTAATCATCATCTATCTCCACTCTCTATGGTACCGAGGCCCTCCATATCCATGAGTTGTTGTTCTTCAATTTTCTCTCTTCGCAACCTTTGCCCACAACCCCTTTTCCGGAAGAAGAAAAAGAAAAGGAAGCGCTTTTGGACTTTTAACAACTCCGTTCAAGCTCAAACCCGAATTGGACCATAAAAATAGTTGGCCCAATTATTTAAGGCGCCTTAATTTAATTTTTGATAACTTTAATTCAAACAATAGATGGCCTAAAATTTAAGTTACCTACAAAAATTTTTTTTGGCACAATAACCATTCTACAATACAATACAAAGGCATTTTTATTGTCTTGTATGTTTGAAAATTCCATCGTAGTCTTAAGACTAGTCCCATGACCAACGACATAATTTTCTCTTTCATTCTATGTTTGAGAACTTGTATGTTAAGCAAGAGACTTTTCTATAACCACTCTATATCATACACAATGGTTTTCCTGATCAGTCTAGTCCACGGAAAAGAAAAAAAATAGAAAAAGAAAAAGGAGCAGCTTACGTTATGGTCTCGCCTCTATCAGATACCACAAAATTATTTCGAGTAAAGAAAGATAAGATTTCCCCTGCCACTTGATTTGGTGCCTTCTTCTCTCCTCCTTCCACAAACGTTTTCTGCACCACCTACAATTTCACCCGAAATCACTGCCATCATCATCATTTTTTTCCTTTCAATTCTAAATGGAAGTTCAAACCTCAAATTCAAACAGCAACCCACAAAACAAATTTAAAAAGGGTTAATTAATTACCTTGGATTTTACAGATCGTTTGATGAGAGACCAGAGGCCAGGAACAGAGATCACAAAGAGACCCAGAGAAGTGTAGTAGCTAGCGATAGAATACCCGCTATCCGCCATTAAAACGAGGAAAGAGGAGTTTTCGTGAAGATGGGTGGCTAAATCTGTGGCCAAATGGGAGGAGAGAGAGAGCTCTTGAAGGGCCGTGCAAACTGCGAGCTTTCTTGGTTTTGCTGGGGTTGAGCTTCCCAGCAATAGGTGGCGGTTGGGAAGAGAGAATTCTCTGGGTTTGGAGTTGGGGATGGAAGAGAATGAGGATAGTGGGTGTGAAGGGGAGAGTAGGTTAGCTGCCATTTTGGTATTTTTGTTTGTTGAGGGAGGTTCAGAGAGAGAGTGAGAGAGAGAGAGAGAGAAGAAGCTGAGGGATAAGACTAGAAACAGAGTAGGACACAACTGAAGCAGCATCTCGTAATTTGGTTGGGGTAATTCGTTCAATAGTATTGTGTGTGCATCTATGTGTCAAATTGGTAAGCCTTAGAGTGGTCATTTTGTGTCATCTAATTTTGAAAAGTACTACTATTTCAAAAACTTCTTTTTGTTGATTTTTGAATTAGATAGATGTTGTAATGGTTGTTTTTTTAGTAATATTTATTTTTTTATTGAAATATTGAATAGTTGAATTGTCTTTTATTTAAGTCTTTAAAAATATTTTCAATAAAAAGTCCCATCCAAAATGCTCTTCACTTTTCAAACAAATAGTTCCACCAAAAACATTATTAAAAGCACAAAACAAAGAAAACTAAAAGAATAGATACAAAAATTTTAAGACTTATCAAAAATTAATAACTAACTAAAAATAACTCAAGAGGTTTAACAAGATCAAGCTTTACCTAATGTATAATCTATGAAAAGAACATGAAAAAAATGGAAGTAGAAGAAGAATGGGGAGCTTGGGTACTTGAACATGATGAGAACATTAACACCAAGAAAATGATTATTATTACCAATGGCTAAGATTGAGGATTCTGCTCCAAAAAAGTCAATTGCAAATTATTATTTCTAGTTTTGTCTTATCTTATATATAACATATGTCTCAACATCACATTGGTTTAGAGAGCTCATTAAGATTGACATTGGTTTAGGGAGCTCATTAAGATTGTTAATGAAAACTCATGTGTTCAGTTTGCCTCTTTTTATTTGCCTTTTCTTTATTTATTTTAACTGTCTTGGTCACTAAAAATAATAAAAATCCAATGAGTTGATACAAGTAGGCATAGTCCTTGTTGTGAGTTATTCTCCTCTTATGCATGGGACATGCTAGGTTGCAAAGTAATTCTCTTGGATCTGATTATAGGCTACTGCTTAATTAGGACTGACAACGGATACTGTAGAAGTACTAAATTTATTTGTGCATCACAAGTCATGGCACGACGGCACATAGACAAAATGTCCAAAATTACTGAAAAAAATGTCCAAAATGAAGGCACAGAGACAAAATGTCCAAAGTTGGCAACAACCTCAAGGTATTAGTGCATGCCATTATGAATACTAACCACACAATGCAAAACAGTAAGATCAATTTTTCTTAATTGGCCCTGCTGATACATCACTCCCTAGTAACTTCCAATTAGACCGGACAAAAACTTATCCGACCCGAATCTATCCTAAAATTTTGGGTTTTGAACACAATTTTTTCGACTCGAACACGAAAAAATAAAGCCAAAAACCCGCAAATTAGTAGACCCGACCCGAATCTATTCTACCTGTTGGGTCAAGGAAATAAAAATAACAATTTTAGGTTTGTGGTTTGTTGATTGAATGTTTTATACCTATTAAATGATTTCCCTTTCTCTTTATCATACTTTTAAAAATGGCTCTTTATTATATCACATGGTTAGGAGAGACGTTGCATAGCTATTATAATAATTTACAAACACACACTAATACTATTTCTTTTCTCAACTTATATCTCATAAAAAAATTATATACAAAAAGATACACAGTAAATTTTTAATAAAATATGTATACATTCAAATGGCATGATATAATAAAAATATTAAAAATATAAAAGTTACATTGTATTTTTGGTGAATTGAATATGTCAAGTCACGTCTTAAATAATATACTTTTTTATAGAAATAATATTATTATTATAATAATATAAAATTTTGATGTTATAATTAAAAATAATAATTTTAGTTTATTGTAAATCTCTAATTCTCATTTATTTGAAATTGTTCTACTCGCACTTGAACCATAGCACCTAAAATGGACACCGGTCGGGTTAAGATGAAGTTAAAGTTTTCCCAATGAATAAAATGGATCGGTTAGGTGACAAGGTTGACTCTTTCTAATCTATTTTAAAATGAAAAAGATATGCAATAAAACCTCCTCATAATATTAATCTAAATAATAAATTTAGCGAAGTGTAATATGTGAATTAGTATAATAGAAGAGTAGAAATAAACATTAGAATTTTAAAACAAGTCATTAGTAGAATAACTCATTATTATCCAATCCATTCTTAGTCCAACCTTTCATTGATGTTATTTAAACAGTAAAGCGGTTAAGTTGTTCGACTCAACGTAATCCTCAAGCAAATACCATGATGAAATTTTTAAATTTTTCAATATTCTTTTCAGAAAATACAAATACTATACTACTATTTGCAATTTTAAGTAAAAATATGTAGAATTTTTATAATTTACAAAAGAAAAATAATAAATAAAAAAGCAAACTTAACCCGTTGGATCGACCAAAACCCGTATAATCCGATATATAGTCACCCGTATTTTACCAAACCCGAAATGCACCCGATCCGGTATTTTGCCCGAACCCGAATACACCCAATCTGTATTTAACCCGCCCGCTCCGAATCGACGGGTCTACTTCCAATACTTTCACACAGGCATCCGAGACTTTTTACAACATCAATAAAGGTCATAACTCAAGCATAATTGGAAACTATCCCGTATATTCCTCTAATCAACTCGAAAACAATGCTACATAATCATCTAATGAACATGTAAATCTTATTCGATCTATACACAAGCAAAAAACACTAGCCAAAAACAGGTCTCAGCTCAACTAAGGGAGATCAATACAACAAAACTTCTTTTCTTCCTTCATTTTCCTGGTTACCCTTTTTTTTTTGGGGGGAGGGAGAAGCTGAGGGGACGAATACTTGGACTGAAAACCTGAACAAACAAAAACTACACATAGTATATCATCCCAACCTCTATGAGGCTAATGTGTGGTATGTTGAGTGCCACAGCAGGACCTCGGCAATTCTTTCTGAGAAAAGAGTATCCGATGTCAATGGCAAGCTTTTTAAAGAAAGATGATGATCTTCTAGCCTTCACGTAAGAAAGCCCCATGATATAAGCCAGTCCTGCCTCCTTTGCCTCGATCAAGTCCATGAGCTCTTCCCTCATGGCTGGGTCCATCGCGGGACTCTGTTGAGGCAGCTGAAACCTCACACGGGGTCTCCTGATTTGCACGGTCTCATCCTCATACACAGATCTCAGACTCTGAAGTGTTAGCGATTTGCTACTTTGAACGGTGAGTTCACTGGCATCCACTACATCCTGCTCAGAGACAACTAGGCTCGAGTTTTCTTGAATGTTTCTGGTGCTAATCACCGCCATCCTACCATCCAAAGGCGAACTCTCTAGACCTGAAAACTGAGGTTCTATAGATTCCATTTGTATAAACTCTGCAATGCTTTTGATGAGTGAGTTCTCAAAGTCACCATCATCTCTAGTGATGTCCTTATACCCATACCTAACTATACAATGGTACATTCGATACGGCCTTGGGCATATTCGTCCAATGAGAAATCGCTCTTCTGGACAGACAAAGGGGACAGGAACCGATTTCACACAGACAAAAACCAAGACCTTGTGAAAAGCGGGAAGATTGGTCACAAAGTGGGAGAAGATAGCAGGAACTCCCATCGCGAGTTCGGAATAGATTAGACCGATGCCTGGCACCCGTACTATACCAAGACTAGGACCAAGGCCAAGAATCCACTTCAACGACACCTTGTTGTGAAGATCAAAGTCGTACTTTTTGCGAGTTCCATAGTACCAGATGTACATTATAAGCATGAAAAGTAATGACAACATAATGGGAACCCACCCACCTTGGGTTGCTTTCATAAGTGCTGGAGTAAAATACATGAATTCCAAGGAACCAAACAACAGAAGAAATGGGATTGCTAACAGACCTTTTTGCCACACAAAGTTTATGACGAGTGACATAAGGCAACTTGTGATCACCATAACTGATATGCAAGCCAACCCTGGAAATGAGAAGCCAAAAGTTAGGGTCATTCATGAAAGATCAAATGATAGGCTACTTTTGGAGGGAAAGGAAGGAGGGTAAGTTCCACATTCTTTTTATGTAGGTAGTCAAAAAGTACATCAAAAGCTGTGCAAAAGGAGTTAGCTATAGGAAATATCATGCCCTCCTGCTATAATGAATGATAATGTTGAGAAATAGAAAAAGAAAAATCAAAGTGTCAATCACAATTAAGCACTTGACTTTGAGTGTACAATTTTTTGAATAATTAATTTGAACCCTTTGTACGACATAGTTTTGGTCCAAATAATCTGCTTATTTCTTTCCTTCGAACTAGCCCACTAAATAGCCAAGGGAATAAGCTTCCAGATTCTAAAAATCACCCTGATTTAAATTTTTAAAATTGTGACACTGCTTTCATTGACAAACATGCTCATGCAAACCTTGTTTCCCCATTTATTCACTATTTTTAGCATTCAAAGGAAACATAATTATTCTAACCTGAAAAGTGAAAATCAATACGAAGGAAAAGGAACTCTAGTTTGACTATTATGCATGATGGAGTGTTGATCATATGAACAAATTGTATAGTATTTTATGTTTGTCACCAAGACTTTTTAAAGGACCATTATTTGTTGAGAAGAATGTCACATCACATTGCGAGTAACAATCTACTAATGAAAACATAACTTTGTGAGACTAGCTAAAAATTTTTAGTTGTGAAGTTAAAAAATAAATGAAAAAGGAACAGGTAGTTTACATAGCGCACTACAATTTCAGGTAGTTCTTTCGGAAATAAAAACTCTCCAAAAGTGTGCTATAAATTTCAGACTTCTTAAATCCATCCTTTTATCTAACTTTATCTTAACAGCAACGGTTCTGGGTCTCAAACACTAAGAACAAGCTCAATATCAAATAGAGAAAAGAATGGAAGTAAACTGACCATATGCATTGCCAACCACTGAAGGGTCATGGAATCCAATGGTTACTGCAAGAGTAAGGATCATGAGTATCCAATTTATTTCGGGAATATATATCTGGCCATAGACATGTTTTGATGTGTGGACAATTTTCACCCTCGGAAAGCAACCGAGGGCATGACACTGTTTAACAATGGAGAATGTTGCTGTGATGACGGCTTGACTTCCTACAATTGCAGCCAGGGTGGCAATGACCAATACAGGCCAATATATTGGATCTGCGTGACAAGACGAAGAAGAACAAATTCTTCAAGCTGTCAATTTAGAGTACCATGGAATGTATTCATATAAGTTCTTAGGCAAAGTGAGAGCTAACCAGGTATGGAGTCATAGAAACAGTTAGTCACAAACGAAATGTTCTTAGACAAAAAAGCAGCCTGGCCCATGTACTGTATCGTAAGGCAAGGGTACACGATGAATGTGAACACGAACTACAAAACAGAAAACAATGATTGGAGCCTTCTCTTGCAAGGAAATCTTGAGAAGGAAACTTATATTATGCAGAAAGACTAAAGGAGATAAACAGCCTAATAGAATAATTGATATGGCTGGTAATCTGATTCATTTATGTCCACCTCATTCATGGTTGAAAAAAAAAAAATCAGCTTTAGGCAGCTTTTTGGGCTTGAATAGGCAGACTGTCCTTTTCTTCCATTCTATGAATAGGCAGTCAATGGTTTGTAACATATAGTTTTATGGAACAAACTTCTGCATAATTCGGGCATAAGGCTGCTTATATCTAATCTTCTCACCCTGCCTAGGCAGGACTCTCAGGGTATTGATTTAGAATTTGGTGGTAATCAGGTTCATTTGCAACTCTCTAAAGGATACACTTGCAGATATATATATTGCTACAAATTAAAGGAATACAAAGTTGTTTGCATCAAAGAAGGTTCTAGGGAGATCTAGACTAATACAACCTAATCCCTCCCTCCTTGCTTCTTGCTTTTAATCAATATAAAAAGATAATCACTAGTTAAAGAATATAAAGCTAGGATTGTCTTAGTCAAACTTTTAAGCATAAAGCTATCCAATATCGTACAAGTATGGGGCTTCTTAAAAGAAACATTTAAAAAAATAGCATACCCTTATCGTTAAGGCTGTAAAATGACCAATATCAGCGAACATAGCCTCTGTACCTGCAATAACCCAGAAAAAGTAAAGATGTCATTAAAAGAGGAAACCCAAAATAGGTACCAGGTGCTTCTCCTTTCTTTACTTTGGTTGCTTGCTCAAATGGAGGTAATCAGTTAATAGTTTGGTGTGAGTAAAATGACTGAGAAAAACTATCATTAATGGTTGTATGCAACTACATCGTAATTATCCTTGCCAGGAACCACAAAATCTACAATGGACTATCTCAATGGAGTTTATAATCTCTGTGGGGCGTAAATTATCTCAAGGAAAGGACCATAAGATGATGATTTGCAGGGCAAAAAGAAAAGAGAGTTTGATGCCACAAAGTTTAGCAAGGAAGACAAAAGAAAAATCAAAGTCCCACATACCTGTTATGCAGAGAAGTACACCTCCAAGTGAAATCCAACCGTCTTTTCCAGTTACTTTAAAGAATTTTAATATATAATATGGAGAAAGTGCTTTCACTATTTTAGGATTCCAATAGAATATGTTGTACAAGCCAACTCCAAATATTGTGATCAACCAGAGAGAGACTATCGGAGCAAACAAGAATGCCACCTTGTGGGTACCACAATGTTGCAGAGCGAACAGGCCGACTAATATAACACAAGAAAGCAATAGAACCTCACCTACAAGATAATTAATTGACAGTCATTGGCGAGAAAAGAAATAGTACGGCATTTGGTTCATTGGTTGGATATTATTCAATTGTAATGTAATTGATAATATAACGCAATAGCTGTAGTGTAATGAATGCTTCTTACGTTACAATGGATGGTTACTATGATAACTTAAAGTATAACTCTGAAATTTCTAAATCATGTACATGACTTCTATAAGATTTCTGTACTGATGATTGATAACTCATGGAAAGGCATCAACTTATTTCTTTTATTCCTCTCTCTTTTCATCCCCCTTACCCCTAACGCAATGTTCTCTTTCTTCAATACTCTCGAGCCCATGCCCCATTTGAATTTCTAACCATTCATCTTCCTGTCATAAAACTTCTATCCCCTCTATCATGCAGTTCATTGCCTTTGCGTTACCCTAATTTTTCTCTCATCAAAATTTCTATGCCCATCTTGCATGATGCTTGCCCCATTAGCAATGGATGAATTCAAATCGCTCCTCTATAGTGAATTGGGTTGTTAAGGGACTATGCAGGAGGATTTTTTTCTTTTTTTCTTTTGGGTGGAGGGACGGGGTAAGTGTAGGTGTAGGGGTTGCAAGAGGACAAAGAGTGAGACACAAAGATAATACTTAGTGTGTATCGAGAGATTTTGGAGGACTTAATTTAAGACATTGTAATAAGAATTTCGAGGTTGAGTATGAATATGATTACATCATCTGGGGTAAATTTGATTATTGTACAATTTTGGTTACAGTTATTATTTGTTTGCAACCAACCATTGTAATGGAAATATTTGGACTACAAGTAACCAACAAAGACATAAGTTGTAAACAAATAGGTAATCTATGGATGACTTCTGGAGATTCTAATTAACTAAGACAGCAGGTTTTGCATGCAAATCAATTGAATACAAGCACCATCTAGGAAGCATCGGAGCAGTGACTGACCGTCAGTGAGTTCCTTCTTAGTTAGCCCTGATATTGACGATAAGACTGCAAACAAAGCCAATGCAACCTTTGTAGTAAAAAAATCAGTGAAAGAGCAAACTAGTCAAGAATATATTGAAACACTGCTAGATTCGTCTCCTATTGATAGCCTTGATAGAAAGAAAAGACCTAAAACATACTATTCAGGGCCCACTTGATAACATCACGAGGTTTCTCTTTCAATTTTTTTGAAAACTAAAAGCTCTCTTTGGACGCTCCCCTGTTTGTTCTAATTTTCAGTAGTATGTTCTTCAAATTAAGATTATTAGAACTGATATCCATGTTAAAAATCTACAGTATATGTAATTTCTAACACTTGAAATAAAAAAACTGGAACATAATGATAGTGAATATGCCCTTAATTATTCAAAACAACACATTTGAAAAGGGGTATTGAAAAGGGTTTCACAAACTGTAAAACCAAGATTAGACATCATCTAACAACTGCAACATCAAGTTTTTAAATATTCAGCTGTCAAAATTATGCTTTATACTTATCTAATATAAATGAGACAGAATCATAGTTTAAGGCTTTAAGCACTATAAAAAAAAACTTATATAAGCACCTGAAATAGCAGGTGTTAGCACACCATCACCAATGACCATGCCTGCTCCAAACAAGACCAAAAGAAGTAAGGTTATGCGTGTCTTCTTATGTCTATCCAGATATATCTTTAACGGAGAAGTTGGAGAAGTTTGTGTGGAATGGCCGTATCTATAGGAAGACAGTTCTTCATCTGCAGCTTGTTGATTTGGAAGCAAGTTAAACTTCGCATGTCTGCAAAGCAACGAGTAAAGAGCGAACGTTCCACCTAAGATAACAAAACATGAAGTAAGATCTAAAACAAAGAAACAAGTGAATCACATATAGACATGCACAAGCACAACTGCAGCTCACCTTCACCATTATCATCAGCGCTTAAGACAATCAAGCAATACTTGAACAATGGAATGAGCGTGAGTGTCCAGAAAATCAAGGAAAATGCACCATAAATCGCTTCCTCATTTTGATAATCACGTAGCCTGCCTTTAAATATACTTGTATAAACATAAAGTGGTGATGTACTCAAGTCTCCATAAACAACACCAATACTTTGGTATGCTAATATCAGGTTCCTCAACAAATTTACCCATGAAAGCTACAAGAAGATACACAAAACAAGTTAGAAATGTATCTACATAGAGATTCAAGCAACCATTCAAATAGCAATCCAGAAAGTGAAGGATGTCTCTCATTCATGAAACTACTAGTTACCAGTAAACTACAATAATCATAACATATTGTTGGTTGAATACAAATCCATGACTAAGATGGTCTTAAGGCATTCTTGTGAAACCAACTTATTTTGTTAGACTAATTGTGTAGCAGAACCAGATTTTCTTTGTGCCTCACAATTATTTTCATTAAATGGTTTGATTCAACACAAGCCCTTGATTTGATAGCGTAAAGAAGATTATACGAGGACTACAGCCCATGCTACTGTTGCAGTGGTGTCTATGAAGGATAGTTGCTAGCACGACCACAGGTCCACGGCTCAAGTCCATGTAAAATACATGATGATTGAACCCCAACGGCACTAGGGAGCTCTACTGACCAACTCCAAGACCCTGTCATTCCTAATCCTTTCTATTTCTAAAACTCTCTCCCTCATCTACTATGAGTGGATGAGAAGATGGAATCCCTCAAATTGTGGGGCTCACCAAGAGAATCATGTAAATATGATTGCAGGTGACTGTGATAACTTTTCTATTTCCATGATCTTGTTACAATGAATAGAAATGGAAATAACAATAAAAAGGAGATAATTAACAAGGTTGCTTACAGGAATGCATTACCCTGAATGCATACGAAACATCCACAGCAATATTATGTATATATTACCCTCTCATCAATTTATAGCCATTTTCTTTTATTATTGGTCTGCAGAAGTGACCTTACAGGTAGTAAAGTAGCATTAGCATAACAATTAAAACGGGCGGTACTACAGGAAGCCTCTAGGAATACCACCTAGTACAACAGAAAACAAATGAAAAGCTAAGATAAATCACACAACTTGTACTAGTATATTTACTTCCAATAAAAGCATTATTTCTTTCCAATTTGAGCAAAATTAGGCATTATATTTATAAAGAAAAAATAAAAAGAAAATTACTCATCAAACTAGGGGACACCATGTCAGAAAATCCATTACTTATCTAAATTCTCACCACTATTGATAAGCCTCCATGCTACACGACATAATTGGACTCCTATCCCACTCCACAGTATAACACTTATACTGAGGTACCGGGTGAACAATCTAGTAACCTCAACTGTTCCCAATTCAATCCTAAATCTACGAAAATGTTAATCATTAACATCCTTCACAAATCAATGAAAAATGTTAATCATTAACATCTCTCCCAAATCGATGACAAGGTTAACCATTAACATCCCTCCCAAAACTAGCTCCCTCTATGCCCTATTATGGTGTTGCCTATCCAATAGCAATCCCTCGCCATCATATGTGATAGTTGGGTTCATTGACCACTTTGCTAATTACACTTGGAAGTTGACAACATCCTACAGTAAGAAACATATAGTTTTTAGACTTGTTTGACACTAAAATCCGTGAGCCTATAAGTAAAACGTGGTTTAGGCACACACAAAAAACATGGTGAAAAAGAAATGCTCATAAATAATGGCAAATCAAAATTTCCCTTAGAACCGTGAAAATTGGAGAGGGAGGAGCTATTTAACCTATTCTACAATTTGAGCAACTTTCATAGAGATAAGTCAGTCAAGAAACTACTTCACTTGTACATCAAAATGCATCCCTTAGGTGCTGAAGATTAGAGTCATCGAATGACTTCATATGATATAGTAAATTAAATGTAATTTATGACTAAACAAGGCAAATTACAAATAAGGAATGGATACATCATGTTAATATCTAACTTCCATTCTCTCTAATGCAACCCGTCTCATATTTTAGCAAGAATTCACCACATAAGCCAAAGATTTGAACATAACATAAGTAAATCACAAATGCGAATGATTTAACTGTGCGTTCCCGTCAATGATGCCGTATAAAGGGTTTCATATTATAGAAATTCACCCACAACTTGCATCAAAACACCTCATCTTAAAAATTTAAAAAGAGAACTACTAAAAACTAGTTCAAAATTGCCCATATTTGTCAAAATATCAAATGCTCGGATCACAAAATAGAGAAATAAGAAAAAAGGAGCTAACCTGAGAAGGATTTCGCTTAGAATTAACCCCAAACTCCGGCTCCATTGACCCAGTTAACCGAGACGAACAGTTTCTCTCCCCTTCTTTCAAGCAAAAGTGAAAAGAAAAACTAAAAATCCGAAATGCAAGCGGCAACAGAGAGAGAGAGAGAGAGAGAGAGAGAGAGAGAGAGAGAGAGAATTAGCCTCTATTTTGCATGGTGAAGGAGAAAAAAAAGGGGAAAATGCAAATGAGAAAAAGGAAAATGGAATTAACCAAACACAGGAGCATCATTTGCGCAGAGCATTAGACCCCATGATAGAATTTAATTTCAATTTTCGTGAAAGAAAGAAAAACCGGATCGAAGAGATCCATATCAATAACTAATCCTAATATCGCGCTCTCTTTCCGGCGTTCAAAACTCCTATTATGATTCGATCACCTTTTTGTATGAAAATTTTCTTTTTGTGATTAGTATTATTATGCCCATGCGCTGCATGAATTTAAATTAGCTTTCAAATTAAATTATCTATTTAAAATTTGTGAATGATCAATGTAAAAATTATTGATGTACCTTCTATAGACTTGAACAATTCATTGATCATCTCTACATACAATGGTAAGAATTTTGAACCAATAAATTATCCAAATGCTCATATAAAATTTGAATAAATAAGTGGATAGCATATCTATAGCTTTTATCTCGTTACTATCTACAGTGAAAGTTGAAAACTAAATGACCTAAATTTTAAAAGTATTTTTTGATTCTAAAAATTGAAATTAGATCAAATACTAATTTTTTAGAAAAATTAAAATTATTTTCAAAAATAATTTTAGAAAAAACTCTCCAAAAATAGAAACAACAAATATCTATTTCTATTTCTAATTTATGAAAAAACTTCCTAACAATCATCTATAATCTCATTTTATCTCCATCTCATTTCTCTCAATCCTCTCTTTCTACATTTTATGGTGTCTTCTCTCTCCTCTATCTCTTTATCTCTCTCCTCTATCTCTATATCTATCTCTCTCCCTTTGTTTTGTTTTATCTCTATATTCTCTCTCTTTCTTTATAAAAATCTCGAGCAAAAAAATTAATTATTTAAAAAGTATTTATATAAAATTTAGGCCAAATATTTTAATTTTTCTTCAAAAAATAATTTTTCAAAAATACTTTTAAAAATCAAAAATAATTTTTTAAAAATTAGGCCAAGCATCGTCAGTAAATACAAAAAGAGAAACAAATGAAGGAATCATTGTTTTAAAAAATTAAATATTAATAATTATAACAACAAAAAGGAAAACATCAAAAATCAAATTACAATAATCAAGTTATAAATCATTCTTTATTTATGTTCTTAATAAAAAAAACTCTTAAAATCAAATTAATTAAGTGAATGGGTTCTTACCAATATGTGACAATGATTGATAAACTCGTGGTCGACTAGCCATTGTAAGGGATACTCTTAGGCCTTAATTTTTTTAAGCATATTTGAAATAGCAATTGAGCCTAGGTTCTAGCTTCCAAAAGTCTGTTCTACCAACTCTAGGGAGCTGAAAATTCGGGTAGAAAATTTCTTTAGGCTCATAAATAAGAAATTACCCAAAACGACAACAAACAAAATTGTTAGTTTGGTTTGAGTTGTTTCAGGTTTTTAGTTTTTCTGTCTGCAGATCTTCAACGGTTATTAAGCATTTATTTTTTATTTTATAAGTGATAATTCGGTTTTAGAAAACATGCAAAAATAGATTAGATAATGGTTTTTAAATTATAAAAATACTTTGGTCTATAATTAGATTACGATTAGTCTAAAGCATTTAAAGACCAATTATCCTTAGTCTATTAATCTGAAAATTTTCAAGTCTAATATTCAATATTTTTAAGTTCCGGATAAGTCTAAACTCATAAATAAATTCAACCTTAATAGGTATATAAGTTATTTAGACGATTTCCAATTTGGCCAAGTTAATTGATTTCAATATAATGAATGTGACTTAGTTAGAATTAAAACAATTAACTCTAGTTCATTCATGAAGATTTTCATATACGAAATGATGTGATAAATATGAAAATATTTTGGAGAACTTAGTGTCCGAGTCATACTCGAGTAGGTCGGCTTTTATGAACTAAGTAGCTCGGTTGATTGTGATCGAGTCGGTTTCTACTTTCTTAAATAGAATTGAGTCTAACACTTTGATAAGTATGCTTTTAAAATATAGTCTTGGGTCGAGTCAAGTATAAGTCATGTAAAATTAATGAGTTATGTTTACCAAATGACTTTATCTTGTGAATTTCTTTTAGGATGCATCTAGCTTAATCCCAAATTTAGATGAATGTCATACATTCAAAACAACTAAGGACCGATTAGTCATACATGAGTCTTTAATGTGTCCCTTTTTATGAAAGACATTCAATCTAAATAATGACTTAAAGAAATTCATAAAATTTCAAGAACTATAGAAACATTATTGAAATTTTATAAGTATCGGGGCAAAATCCAAAATTATGAGTATCGAGCAAAATTGAAATTATATTATGTGTTTTAGATCAAGTAAGATATTAATGTAAAGTCTAATTATCGAGTTAAATAAGATAATAAATTCTAAGTATTAGAGTCAATAAATTTGAGTATCATAGCGAGAACCAAAAAAAAAAGTAGTGGCATACATAAATAATCAAATAAAATATTTTCATTCATTGAAAAGAAAATATATATACGTCAAAGAAAACTGAAAATTTCTCCCCTTAAACACGTAAACTCCCCTAAGTTCACCAAAACAAACACATATTCTTCTCCCCTTAATATATTTCATCAAAAAATAAAGAACAAGGAGAGAAAAAATAAAGTTATAAATTTTTTTAAAGAAAATCAAGAAGGGGTGGTTGAGAAGAAAAGGTTTTCCGAAATGGTTGAGTTCAACTTCCTTTACTCGTCAAACTAATTGATGTTGCTCTTCTTCTTCATCTTCATCCTCTTCGACTGAGTCTCTAGCTTTTTCGCTTCAGCGAGCCTTGGAAGGCTCTGGTTGGGCTTGCTTCCTCTTTTCTTTCCGAGTCTCGGAGGTGCCAACTTCTTCAAAAGATCCATCATATGGATCTTCTTCTTCTTCTTCTTCTTTGTTTCATCTGTTGTGGAGGTCAGTTTACTGGTGATCTAACCACCCTAGAACATTTCCTGGTATATCCAAGATTCACTAACTCATCCTTCTAAATTAGAACAATGAGAGGAAGAAATTTTTTAGGGTGCTTAAGCTCATAATAAGCAAAGACTTTGGAAAGAAGAGTTCTAAAGGGAACAGGGAGGTTTTTGGTATCTAAGGGGACAAAGCTGATCCGTTGAAGAATGAAAGGAAACATATCAATATCAAAACCTTCCATGATGTCATAGATGATTCGAGAGTACTTAGCATAGAATTCATCCGCAACCTCAACAATTTTTTGAGTATTGCAATTGAGGAAAAGACAATCTATGCTAAAAATTTTATAGAGAAGAGCAAGATAGATAACAATCTTTTCCCTTAAACTTGGGAGATCGGAATTGAATTAGTGGAGGTGAGATTTTGATAAAATTCTACGACTAGTGAAAGGATAAACATAGGTGACTCGAATGTTAGAAGATTGAAGAATTTTATGGAATTCAGCTTATAAACCCACGAGATATTGGTAGAGAAGAAGAATTTGTCGTCCGGACAATAGAGTGGAGCAACCGATGGTTCTTTGGGTTCTCTAACTTTAAGGAGGATCTTAGTTTCTATTCTAAAGTCTCACGTTCGAGACCTTAGTTCTTGAGATTTGAAGAGTGAGTCCAAAAGATGTTCTTGGCTTCTTCTTAGTTGTAGAAGCAACCTTAACTTCGAGTTTCTCTTTGTCATCTTGACTGAGAGAAAGGAAGAAAGTAGAAGTTTGAGAGAGAGAGAGAGAGTAAGACTTAGAACATGAACCGAATAAGAATGCTAGAGAGACATATCAAATCTAAGTGAGCGAGAGAGTGTCCGAGTGTGTGTGTGTGTGTGTGTGTATGTGTGTGTGTGTGTGTGTGTGTGTGTGAGAGAGAGAGAGAGAGAGAAATTGTGATTGAGAATGTAAAGTGAGAAATGAGTGAGAATTAAGAGTATTTATAGAAAAACACTCTCAAACGGCTAGAAAGATGATATGAGTACTAGAGCTCTCTAACGGCTAGAGTTATAGTGGTTAGTTCCCAACACGGTGATGAGTCAGCGAGTATCAACGACTAGTTTTTCAATCAAAAACACGTAGGATAAAGTAAAACAACTTACAAAAACATTATCCAAGATTCTCTATTGATTAGAGATGACCTCGGATATTTGAATGCCCATTTTATTTAAAATGAATCGACTCAATTATTTGTCCGATTGCTCAAATAAGACTTAGATAGTGTTGGAAAATTTTCATCCGACCCGATTACCTCAATTTGTCCGACCTGAAACAAAACTAGGTTTTGGTATTTTTTTGTACAAATTTTAAATTTGGACATAAATTTTTCCTATTTACGTTATCCGAACCCGATTTTAATCCGAATTCAAGTTTGTTCAAGTTGTCCAACCCAAAAAAATGGATATCGGACAAAAAATTTCATTAAATGACCGATTTATCCAACCCGATTTTTACTCGACCCGAATTTTGCTAGCGCTAGACTTAGATAACTAATGAGTGAAGCTCAATTTCATGAAATATCAACTCGAACTACTAGTCTATCGGATTTATCACATTAAAAACATGTTCAACTAAATAAACACATAATAAATCAATCAAATAACAACGTAATCATGTATTCATCTTACCAAGCTCATTTTTAATAAAGAAAAACTTATCTTTACCTAAGGGCTTAGTGAAAATTTCATTTAATTGGAGCTTATAGGAATAAATTCTAAGACAATATCACATTTCTCAACATAGTCTCTTAGAAAATGATACCCGACCTTAATGTGCTTTGTCTTTAAGTTCTAAATTGGATTCTTTGTTATGCTTATTGCACTCTAGTTATCACATTTGATGGCTAAGAAAGTCAGTCCAAGATGTTGTAAGTGTTGCTGGATCCATAGTAACCGAGCACAGCCTAGCTCCTGCAACTATGTACTTAGCTTCAACGATCGATAAAGTGATTGAGTTTTACTTCTTGGAGTGTCAAGAGATCAAGGAGTTTCCAAGGAATTGACATGCTCCTGATGTACTTTTCATATCAACCTTGTATCCAACACCATTAGCATCCGAGTAATCACTAAGGGTCATACCTGAATTGTTAGAATAATAGAGACTAAGTGACTAAGTGCCTGCAAGATATCTAATATTCTCTTCACCGCAATGAGATAAGATTCTTTTAGGTTAGCTTGAAATCTTACACAAAGGCATGCAATGAACATGATATCTGACCTACTAGAATTTAGGTAAAGTAGAGATTCAATCATACCTCTGTAGATTTTTGATCTACTCGACTTACTTATCTCATCCAAATCTAGTTTTATGTTGCTACCCATTGGTGTAGTTGTTGGCTTTGCATCCTGAAACTTGTACTTCTTTAACATCTTTTTCACATACTTGGTTTGATGAACATAGATTCCATCTTTTTCTTGTTTGATTTGCATTCCAATGAAGAAATTTGATTCTCCCATAATACTCATTTGGAATTCTTGTATCATCAACTTAGAAAATTCTTAGCAGAGGGTTTCATTAGTAGCACCAAATATAATATCATTAACATAAATATGAGTAATAATGAAATCTTTCCCCTTGATTTTTATAAATAAGAGTTTGTCAATAAAACCACTTTTGAAACCATTTTCAACTAAGAAATTACTTAACCTTTTACCAAACTCTAGGAGCTTGTTTCAAACCATAAAGAGTTTTTGCAATTTGAAAACGTGATTTGAAAAATGAGGATTTTTAAATCCGGGGTTTCTTAACATAAACTTCATATTGAATAAAACCATTCAAAAAGCACATTTGACATCCATTTGATAAAGTTTGATGTTCATGCTAGATGCAAATGCAAGTAGAATTCAAATGGCTTCAATTCTTACAACTGGTGCAAAGGTTTCCCCACAATCTATACCTTCTTCTTGATTGTACCCTTGAGCAACTATTATGTTCTTATTTCGACTACCAAACCCTCCTCATCCAACTTTCTTTTAAAAATCCATTTGGTTCCTATAATTGGGTGGTGAGTTTGTCGGTTAGTCAAGGTCCAAACTTAATTTATCTCAAGTTAAGAGAGTTCTTCTTGCATGGCCTCTACCCACTCAGGTTCAAGTAAGGCTTCTATCATATTCTTAGGTTCAATCATGGATATGAATGTAGCAAATGCATAAAAATTACAAATATAAGAATGAGTTTGCACACCTAAGTTGATATTTAAGATAATGTTCTCAGGTGGGTGACTCGAATTATACTTAAAGGTTGTTTCAAACCTTTGATTGGTTCCTCAATTGGTGGAGTCTTAGTTCCTTATTAGGTTTGTGAACCTTGAGATGAGTCTTGACTGAGCTGCTCTATCAATTGAATTGGATGAGTTAGGGACTCATTTCTTTTGATTTCACTTTGTTAGTCCTCTTGTTAGCTTGAGTTGAAAATGTTGACTCACTTATCCTACCATAGTCAACTTCATTAAAAACATGGATACTTTCTTTCACTTTATTAGTCCTTTTGTTAAAAATACGATAAAATTTACTATGGGTTGAGTAACAAAGGAAAATACCTTCATCTAATCTATCATCAAATTTAGTTAGATGATTCTTACCATTATTGTGAACAAAACATTTGCATCCAAAAGGTTTGAAGTAGGAAATGTTGGGTTTCTTGCCAATGTAGAGCTCATATGGTGTTTTCTTGAGTATTGGGTGAATGAGACACCTGTTCAAAGTGTAATTGATGGTGTTGACTGCTTCAACCCGAAGTAGTATAGTACATCAAAATTGGAAGTAAAAAGAAAACCATATAATATATATCATGTCTAGTTTATGATAATGTCTATTTTATAAAAAAGTTGTTGTTTTAGGTACCTAAGTTTTGTTGATTTCAACCCGTGCTCAGGATATAACTTTTGAGGTAGTTGATTCCAAAATGGTGTTGATCAAAGCATACATGATGATTACAAATTTTTCAAGGTAAACAAGTGATTTATACCCTTTTTGGTTGCTATTTCGACCTTCCGCTTCTCAACTAGGAATTTTTGGTATAAATTCAAATCAAATGATTTATACCACGAAGTTCCTAGTTGAGAAGAGGGAGTGAGAATAACAACCAATGTTAGTGTTCATGTCCTTTCTAATTTATGATCCTTGTATGTTTGTTATGTTTCTTGTCGAAAAGTTATTGCTTAATGTTTTCCTCGGATTTTATATTCTCCAGTCTCCATTACAAGAACTCCAACCAATGTAGTCATAAGACGAGCATCACTTTGGGGCAATGAAAAAGGAAAAAGAGATTGCTGGTGAAATGTCCTACTTGTGTACTCCTTTTTCAATATTTATGCCAAAAAGTCCATTTCTTTTTCTTGGAATTTTATGGTTTAAATGATTTCAATATTTATGCGTCATCTCTATTTACTCAAAGTTATGCTTTATAGTAGATTGTGTTATATGGTTGTCTTTATGACTATATTGCTTGCTTGGAGTTTGTGTAGAGGTAGCGTGGATAGAAAATATGATGTATATATGTTGTCAAGGCTACCGTTGCAACAACTCCAAGCAAGCAATATCGTCAAAAAGACAATCACATAACTAAATCTACTACAAAAGGTACCACTTTGGGTAAATAGAGATTTCCCTTTTGGTATAAACATTGAAATCATTTATATCATAAAATTTGAAGACAAAGAGATGCACTTTTTGACATAAATATTGAAATAGGAGTACTCTTTGTATTATATTTCACATTGTAAGATATTCTTTGTTGGAACTTGTGAAATATGAAACTGTTGTGGAACTTGTTAAAGATGGAACTCGTTGTGTTTGTAGTAATGTGTGAAATTTTATTTTATGAAATAATTGAGGCTGGTGATGGTTGTTGTGGTTGTATATGTGTATATTCTATTTGTATAATAAATTTGTACAAGGGATACGAAAAAATAAAAATATTATAAAAATTTTCAGACCTATTACTACGCCTCTTAAGGAAGAACTGAAGTAACAGTCCGGATATGACTTATTACTACGGTTCTTAGCTAAAAATCATAGTAATAGGTCTTGGCCTAAAATTTTGTCCATGACTGTGGTTGTTTGGATGAACATAGTAATAAATCCTCTTTTACTACAGTTGAAAACCATCGTAAAAAATGGTCATCTACAATTATGACCACATACGCGATGCCGGATAGCCGTAGTAAAAGGTATTTCTGAACCCTAGTTAACAGCGGTTCCTGTAGTAGTGCACTTTAATTGGGTCTAAAAATGAAAGGTCAAAGTAGACACTAAAGGGTATTTATCTCATTTTTCTAACGTCACTTTATGAAATCCAAAATTGGCCGTTTCTTGACCTAAACTTCAATGAAATAGGCTCTAGACTTGATCGCAGATATGCGTTCGAAATCCGGCTAGAAAAATTTTGAGCTTGGCTTGATCGAGCTCGGAAGCTCGGGAATTTGCGGAAGCTTATCGTTTCTTGATTTGAAGCTTGGCTAAACAATTCTACTCGTACTAATATTCCGTCAAGTAAATAATTAGATGTACAAAACTTTAGTATTTTACCCGAATAATTCGAGTTAAAGAATAGTGAAAAGCAAAAACTAGAAAAAGCTGAAATAATGGGCCCCATGAGCCCACTTGTTTGCACGGCCTGCAGGAGATGTCGGCCACCCTTCTCATAACCGGTGTTGGCTATAGGCCATGCCTGTTACCATCTTATGCCTGTGGCTAAACCCGGTTAGACTTTGAAACTCAGCACCGATTATGCCTTGGGCAATGCATGGTCGGGGAGTGTGTATTCGGCTAATCACAAAAAAAGCTTTATTTTTGAATTGCCAACCGGTTTTGCCAATAAAAGGAGGGAACTTGGGAGCTCATTTTGCACATCTTCACAATTTCTCTTCTTGCTTCTTCTTGCTCGCTCTTAGACTTGTTTTCTTTACTCTTTAGGAAAACTAGTGTGCTTTTCTTAAAAGTCTCCATAATATGTCTAAAAGGTGTCCTCATCCCGAGAGAAGGACGAGGGCCCAAAGCTTGACATAAGACTTGTTCCTATAAAGGGAAGGATTCCCTCATCATGAATGGAACCGAGTGACCTCTTGGTGGAGGTTGAAAGTCACGTTTCTTCATTGGCAATATCCGGTACGATAAATGTCTTGACTTGAATTTCTTCTATTTCGAGCTAGTATGGCACTTTAACTAAAACATTTTAAATCTTTATTCTTCGTAGGGGACACTGTCCGAGTAGCGGAGCTATCAAAAGATCTTTGCCACCTTAAGAGAGCGGAACTATCCGCTGGACCAAACCTTAACTAATATCGGGTTTGGTGTACTCTATACCACTTTAAGTCATTTGTGTGATCGCACCGATCGAGGTATTACTCGGACTATTAAGGAACGATTCTGGGATACTACCAACACTTTTCATATCTAATTTAGGGAAATGACCATCACCACTTTAGACTTTGTCGTCCTTATATGTCTCGAATTTTTCGGGAAACCTTTAGTATACGATCGAAATTTGTACAAAAATCGTGACTATCTAGGTCACCTTTTCGGTCCAATTGCTCTTCAATTCCACCAAGCCAACTACTTTGAGTACTCTATTCTTCTTTCTACTTTCACCGATGTCGAGTTGTTGGTTGGACATGACCCACAACAACAAACTCATATTGTGATTGCCTTCATGTTGTGCATGTCTATATTTTCCGACCAAGGATCTATGGTCCACGTTCACTATTTAGCTAATTTGGTACACCTAGACCGAATTAAGGACCTTAAGTGGGGTGTGCCCAAGTATAGTTGCTTGATACAAGGTTTTCGTGCTTGGGGCTTGGCGTATTACCCTCGAGAAGGATTAAGATAGCTTCATGCTTCAGTACGGCCTATGGAGTATTATCAAGGTATGCTCTTATTCCTCTTAGCCTTTGATGTTTATCTTGTATGGATAGAAAATTTACTTTTGTGTAAATTTGTAGCCATGGTTGTATGAATACTTTCCCCAATTTTCACCCGGCTCGATGATTCACCCGTCATTTCCAAGCAGGTAGCAGGGGAAAATCCACCTTACACAACAAAAGGAAATTGGACTTGCATTTCTGCGCGTTGCTCTCAATATGCTTGTTTAAAATTCCAAATTTTAGACTAGTATGGTTCAAAATTTTTAGCTTTTCCTATTTCTTAATTCTGCCCTAGCCCACGGCCTGGTGTGGACCGTGGTCCGGGCCGTGGTAAACCCAACGTCGGGCTATGGGTCGTGCCTAGTCACTTCGCTTAGGCTAAATCGACTTGTTATCTTCACCTTAATACTTGTGGGCTAAATTTTTATGTTTTGGGGCTGGCCAATTTTCATCATTGGTCCTGAAGTCAACTTCTTTCACTACTTTGAGTTGCACGGGATTTAAGCGAGAGATAGATTCTATTGGAAAGCCTCATTTTGTTTCTACAGGTACCTTGGTGAGCGGGTTATACCCCAAATTCATCGTAGAACATGGCCACCTTTCATTCCGCAGGATCCGCCACGGATAATGTTCTATCTTCCTTCGTTACTCCGGAAGACCAAGAAGAGATGACAAGCTGGGTATCCTTGCATACTTTTCCTGGATGCAACTTCGACCTATCCTCAATATTTGGGGAGGATTATGACCCGAATAGTAAGCTTCGATCGCTTGTTATTTGGTTTTATTTTTGGTATATAAATTAACCTTGTCGTAATACGGACACTCTCGGGTCACATCTATATTCCTAACCTTGAAGTTAATATGTCCCTACCCGGAGAGTCTCCGCATATTGTCAAAATTCCAAAAATCCTAGATTTGGAGTGTGTAGGTGTAGGAACCACAGCCTGTCGGGCCCACCAGGACTCGGGGACCGAGCTTTACCACAATTGCCCTTTGGCATAAGGGGTTTTTATAGGGTGAAGAATGATTTTAGGGTTTTGAAGACGCATTTTTAAAAGTGGCGATGAATCTTTTATTAACATTTCCGAATTTATTAAATCTGATTTAGGCAAAGTTTGAATGGCGATTTTATTAATCTTTTTAATTTATAATTTATTTTCAAAATTATCGGGATATTATTTACTAATTAAAGGACAAATAAAAACTAGGGTTTTGGTCTTGCCATGAGGCTTTAGGACCAGATTGGTATGAACCAAAGCCTCGCCTACCAACCACTCGGTGTAGGCGGCGACTTATACCCAGTGGTAGCGGGCGCTAGCCGAGGCCGAGGCTGAGGAGATCAGCCTCGGCCTTTGCCCTGGTTGGCAGATCTAGAACCAATTTTTTTAATCTCTGCAATCGGAAAATACCAGGATGCAAATTCAATAAAAATAAAGCATAAAATAAGGGAGTCACCAGTCGGTTTTAGGATGAAAAACTAACAAAAACAGAAAACTTGCTCTTCTAATCTTAGTATGGGAAAACTATGATTAAAAGAGGCTAAATTGACTCCATCGGTCTTTGAACCGAGAATCGGATTCGGGGCGAGGTTACGAAACTTAGGAAAACCCTTACATTCCACCCGTCCGAAGACGGCCATTACTAGTTTGAGTAGTGAATTAGAATAATGTAAAACAAACAAGCAAGCGACATGCTACAATGATAAATAAAAGCAACCAAACAGAATTAAAGGAAAAGTAATAAAGAAAGCGGTAAAGAAAGCGATAAAGAAAAGAAAAGCGAAAAATTAAAGATTACATCGGGCGGGGAGGAATTAAAAGAAACGATTACATCTCTTAAACCACAATAAGGAAAGCGATAAATGAATCGTAAATTAAATAACCGTTTGAAGGTTGAATAATTGCCCTCGGGTTGTCCCACCTTACCGATCCGGATCTCCACATTGGATCTCTTGATGCAATGGCGACAAACAAAAGAAAAAGGGCTTGTTTTGATGAATTGTGTAAAAGGTGAATATATAAAGAATTGGAAAGATCATTGAATTGGTGCCTAAAGATCATAATAATTGAATATTTTTAGCTCTTTGCACGGATTCAGCGGCGGTGAATAGGAAAGATGAATGTTTGAAATTGATTTCGGCAAAGTAACGCTTAGGTATGAATGCTCTGGTTAGCTTTCTACAACATAATGCATAGGAGAAAGCCATTTCTAGAATGAGAGCCAAGGCTCCCTCGATCAGCCGTCCAAATAGCTGAAAACAAATCAGGCCAATATCTCAAGAGATTGAACCAGATAGGGAAGCGATAGAACCGGATAGAACCCGTTTCAAGGCACCGGCTAACCAGATGCTTCTAGGGTTTCGTGCCCTAGCGTGTCTCCAAGGGATTCTCCAAGTCAAAACGTAGCATTTCGCTTAAATCTTCGGGGTGGTAGGCGCCGGCCATGATGTCGTTTTGAGGGGAAAAGCTCCTATACTCATGTGGACTGTCTTGTGGAGTTTAAACACAGCACTTTAATGCTCGTAATCATGAAATGCAACATTTAAACGCCGTCTTCGGGTCTTCAGCTCCTTGTCCGATTGGACGAAGTAAAATGCTGTATTCCGAACTTGGAATTTCCTGTTACGCAGCGACCTGGATTCTGTTGTCTCTGAAGGCTTGGCCCGATTTTTGGATCGGTCGAAACAAAAGGGGATTTGTGGACCGACCCAAGGAAAAAGGCTATTTATTTGATGTTGAGGGTTCTTTGTGGTTTATTGGCTTATGTCGCACCAATCGATCACACTCCGAGATCCAAATTCTCAAACAAGACTCGCGATTTCATCATTGGGCCAATAGAACAAAATACGAAAATGAAGGGATAAGAGACAACACTTTTTAGGTGTCTACGGTTATCCCCCACTTCGACCAAATCTAAACAGACGAAAGTCAAAGTAGACACTAAAGGATACTTGCGTCGATTTTTCATAAGGTATTGTGTGATCCTTGGAATTGGTTATAATCAAACCTAAACTCCAAAATGGGACCTGAACTTGATCGCGATGCATGCATTCTGAAGTCCGGTAATAAGATCCTAAGCTTGGCTTGATCGAGCCCGAAGCTTAGTATATTTTGATGCTGAAACTTTGATCGTTCTTTGATCTGAATCTTGGCTAAAAATCTGGTGTACTAACATACTTATTAATGTATAATCGAATTGATGAAAATTTAGTGTTTTACCTGAATAATTTAGTCAAAAACAGATCGATAAAACTGTTCAGGAAAAGTTGATTAGTGGGCACGGAAACTCCCACTTGCATGCACAAGGGGACAAAGGTCACATGCCATGGTTTGACAAAGCTCTATAAGCTAGGTGGGCAGGCTAGGCTGCAAAGGCTGTCGTCGATGGGACCTCTCAGCTCCTCGTGGCCGACGCCGGCCAACCTTTACAGGCGTGGCCCCACGACGTGCCCTGCAGGATTTTCTTGGTTCCCCACTACTTGCTTAACTCTTGTCTTATATGGTTGGCTGCCTTGACCGAATTTGCCTATAAAAGGAGATGCTTGGTGCGTTTTATTTTGCACACTTACTCCTCTTCTTGCTCTTGCTTTCATCTTGTGCTTTCTCACTTTGCTCCTTCTTGAAAATTAGTTGGTTCTCAAGAATATCTTATCTTCAAAATGTCTAGGAGAAAGGCCCATCCTGCTGGGAGGTTTAGAGCGGAAAAGCTTACCCAAGACTCTTTCCTTGAACGAGAATGGAACCCTTAAAATGAATGGAACCCAAAGATCTATTAGTCGAGGCCGAGAATCACGTTTCTTCGCTGGCCATTACTCCTTTGGTAAGCTAATTGGCTTAAACTTCTTTGTTTGCTCATTTAGAGTAGTTCTTCAACTAAAAACTTGTTGGATTTTTGTCTTACGGACATGCTCGATTTGAAGTAGTGGAGCCATCCCCAAATTCATGGAGACATGCAGGAGGATGAACTTTCCTCTTGAGGATGTCATGCATAGTGCCGGGTTTGGACCTCTCTACCTTGCTTTATACCATCTCACTAATAAAAGGGAGAAGGATCCCATTAGAGCCATTAGCGAGCGCTTTTGGGATACTACCAACACGTTTCACCTTCCTTTTGGTGAGATGACAATAACGCCTTTTGATTTTGCTGTTTTATCTAGTTTGGGCTTCTCGGGAGAGCCTTTAGCCTATGACCGGAACTTGTACAAATATCGTGACTATCTCCGTCACCTCTTTGGCCCTGTAGCCGATAAATTTCTACATAGTATTTTCTTTAAGTATACCGTCCTTTTTGAGGCCTTTGAGGATGTTGGTTTTTGGCCTCAATATTCTCTCTAACAAGTCCGGATTGTGCTTGCTCTTCTCTTGAGTACGATCCTCTTCTCCGACAAGGCTGCTAAGACTCATGTTCACTATTTGGTGAATTTAGTGGACCTCGATAAAATAAAAAAGCTTAATTAGGGTGCTCTTGCATACACTTGCCTCATTAGGGGTCTTCGTGCCGGCGTACGGCATAAAAAACCGGAACCAGATTCAACTAATTATCTACCTTTGAATGGTTTGTGGAAGATTATTGAGGTATGCTCAAATTTTCCTTTTTCCCAATACATATATTTTTCATCTTGTGTGGATAAAAAATCTTACTTGATTTGTCAAAATGTAGCCATGGTTGTTTGAATATTTCCCACATCTTTCTCTCGGTTCAACAAATCATCCCGCATTTCCGGCCTCCATATCGTAGGCTAAGGTCTATCTTCAACGTCCTAAAATTCATGGGATAAACTTATTTAGATCAACCCTCAACTGTGTGACCTCGGTGTGTTTCTTCTATTCTCAAAATTTGTAAAAAAATATGCTTAAGAGAACTTTTTACCACACTTTTAGCTCTCTGCCGCTGCCCATGGCCTGTGCCATTGCCTGTGGGCCGCCTGTGGTGGACTCCAGCCCTGAATATTCACTGTTTTTCATCCATTTTCTTGTTATCTTTCGTTTTTGTTAGCTAATTTCCTGATAATCCTTCTATATAGACCAACTTCCATCCTTGGGCCTAAGTCCAACTTCCTCAAAGTGTCCTTGTGGCACGAGAATTGAGTGAAAGAAGGATCTTGTTTGAAGGTCCTTTTGGGTTTTGTTGGTATCTTGGGAGAGGGTGACTCCTCGAATTCGGGTCAACACGTCGCCTCCGTTTGTTCCAGTCGATCCACCTCCGACCTTATTCTATTTTCGTTCCCTTCATCTACATGAGCAAGCGGCTGCTATGGTGGGGTATCTGTTTACCTCATTTTTAAACTTGAACACGTTTTATACCCATCATGCGGCACGAATCATGACCCAATTAGTGATTTCTCAACTCTCTCTCCTTATCATAACTTGAATTTCTCGTGTGGAAATTAATCTTCATCTCCTGGCGGCTCACTCCTGTGGACATTCATATCCCGAGTCTTAACATGGATGTTACTCTTCTCGGGGACCTCCTCGTTTTGTAAGAATTCCTGAAATCTCGGAAGAGGAATGTGTTGGACATCCCTTCCCTAGAAATTGGCGAGGGGTAAGATTTTTATGCTTTTCTCTTTTAGTTGCATGCTAAAAGTATTTTCGGCTAATACCATAGGATAAACTTTGCAATACAACCGGGAGCAATCTAGAGTCATGTCCATCGGATTTCAGTTTGCTCTCCAAGTAATCCAAAACTTCCTGACCGGGCGATCTTTCCCTACTTTCTGGGTAAATTCTTGATTAGTGGAGTGCTAAGTTTATTGAACTTTTAGTGATTTACTAATTGCTTCTTTGATCTTGTAGAGGCGCCGACCCGAGCACCTCTCTCGGTAGTCTTCCTGGTGTACTCGAGACTCAATCGCATGCCTCCGATCAACAAACACCTTCTAGTAGTAATGCTAGACAAGGTTCTTCACGACGTTCTTCGTGGCGTGCGCATCATAGGAGTGCTTCTAAGATAGGACCTAGCACTTTTGGGCCTAGTGCTTCCGATGCGGGACCTAACTATTCCGGGAAAGTTTAAACATCATACCCTTGCAGGCCTTCGACCGTCACGGAAATCTTCTTCACTTCCCTCGGTCTTCTTACAGCGGGCCAACCCATGAAACTTCTCAATCTTGGGATCACAGAGGTAGCTCTTATCATTCCTAGATTAGTTCCGATGTGACCAATTTTGTATTAGTACAAGCTAAATTCAGCTGTTATCACATAGTTCTATGTTATTAATTTTTCTTTGCCTTTGTGGCCTTTTCTTCAAAATCAACTCTAGCACCTATAAATTCATTTTCAAGTTCCTTAAATAATTCTTTAAACATAATATCTAGTGATTCCATTACTCTTAACTCCTCCTTTCCTTCTTTATTAAATGGATCATACCAATGGACAACACTACTTGGAAAAGTTATGTTCAATATAATTAAGGAAATTTATAGCGAGTCTAATTGGTACTCAAATTTAAGATATTGTTCATTACTCTTTTCCAATATTGGAATATGTCTTCTCTATTGCGAGTTCATGCATATTTAACATATTACTAGTTTGGTTTATAGGAGTGAGACTAATTTTTCGAATGAAGTTGTTTTCTTAGGAATGAATCCAAAACTTAAATTTGTTATCCTCCCACCTATGACATACTTTCATCTTAAGAAATTTATATTTCTTTTAGATGATTGTCCAAAATCTTTAGGTTTAGGTACTATATTATTAACCAAAATGGATTTGAAAACTTCATCATTTAGCTCTTCTCCAACCTCATTAAACTCATCGTTTTCTATCATTTTTTATATTTTTTATTTGATCTCTTTTTACTTCTTCTAATGGTAGGGCATTAATTTCATTAATTAGTTTCATTTACAGGTAGATTTCTTCTTCAATATAGAGAAAATTTGTTTATAGAGGGTTTCTTATTTATCAACATTAGTACTCATTATCTCGTTTAATACTTTCAGATCTTGTTCATTATCAAATATATTATGAAGTTTATCCAGGTGATACTTTTAAACTCCTTCTTTTTATGAGGTTACTTCAACAGTTGACTTTTCTTCAATTATTAGGGTTTTTAATTCTTGCAAGGGAAATGGGATTTTGTTTTTAAAATTGTAAAATGGATATTTATGCTGAAAAGGTACACTATTACATAGATCAATCTTACTACCACTAAGTCTAACTTCGTTGATTAAGGGCAAATGTATTACTGATAATTACTTTTAAATTTTCTTAATTTCAGTCTTAATATTCTTTAATTTGATTTTTAACTTCAAAACTATATCAGTAATATAGTTTAAGTGTAGGAGTTATAAATGTTAATTTTGGATATTAATTTTGGATTTGTTTTATAGTTTACACCAAAAGATAAAAGAATTTTAAAATATTTTTGAAAACTATAATCTGTTAAATAGATGGCACCATTACTGAGAATCATTTCTGTAATTTGTCCAATAAAAACAGATGTGATACATGTATGTATATGTATCCTAGAGAGAGAGAGAAAGAGAGAAAGAGAGAGAGAGAGAGAGAAGTGAATTCAAAAGTGGCAGATATGAGAGGAGACTAGGAAAGGGATGTTTGCATATTGTATTTGCTCATTCATTTGTTACTTTCATAGTTATTAGGGGACTTTTACCTTTGAATTTGATGGTTATGGTTCCTATTTTCCCTCCAATATAATCGTGGATCTCTTATTTCTTACTATTTTATTTTTCCAATTGCTCTCTGCCACCCAAAACTTTTACAAATGTTCAAGATTTCTGGCATCCAATTCCAATACCATTTCTGAATTATAATCATCTTTTTTTCTCATTTTTAGATTTTTTTTTCAAATTTCACAAATACCTAAAAGAAACTAAAAAAAAGGGTTGAACTAATGCACTTTTAGATTCTATTTCAAAATTTTTTGGAGGTCGATAACTTTATTAAGGGATATAATCTTTATGGTATGCCATTTTTAACGTATGAACAACGTACAAGTTATACACAATTGGTTTAGCCAAAAGAATGGTCAAAAAATAACTTATTTCGAAGGAGGTTGTAAGATACTTGCGTTGTTGGTATCCTTTAATTGTATTATATCGTTTTTTTCTTAACTCTTTTGATTGTATTAATGATAAACAAAAATTTGATCAATGTGATTAGTTGTTGTGCTTACCAATATATCTTGCAGGGAGCAACATCATATTCTTATGTGGAGTTGGGAATCTTCAGTCATTTGTGTACTTGTCTAAGATTTTACAATTTTCAAAATAATTTTTGCCCCATAAGGGGAATTTTGATCTCCATTCTCCAACAACAAACACTAAGGGGCATCAGTATGTTCTGATATTCTTTGCTTTTTTCACTTTCTACAATAAAAATATAAAGAAATTTCCTTTCCCATGTTCATAATATGTGGAGTACACAGTACATTGCTTCATAAATCATGATTCTACAATGAGCCGTGGAGTTAATCTTCATTCTTTTATTCAACTTTTTTCTTAGTTATTCTTTGTGCTTAGCTAAAATTAATATAATGGTGTAGAAATTTGAATAACTTTTAAAAGGGGAAAATAATTTTATGAATATGTCGGGTTGATAGTTATATAATTTTTATTCGGGAAAGAATAATATGATCACATGCAAAAATTGTTGCCTCCTTGTCTTCCGCTCTCTGTTTCTATTTAGTTTCTCAATTTCATTTTGTACTTGTCACGGTTGGTGAAGGTTTCTTCTCTAGTAGATTTTATATTAGTAGATTCTATATCTGAATTTATATGAGTGAGTATCTTAATATGATAATAAACTAATATTTTGTGTTAGCAACCTACAGATTTTAGGTAGGTGTTGTCTGTGCACCCCTTTTTCTTTCTCTGAATTGCTAGTTCAAATATGCATTGATATTGGAGAATTAGAGATTTTACCCTTGAAGGTAATCCTTATTGTCCTTGTTGACAAACGACATAGATATTATCGATTTTAAGTTTAGTTTTGCTTTGAGTTAGATATTAATAAATTTTTCTATGGTTTATTACGTCTAATATTGACAATGAAATTGATTATATATTCTTATGGATTTTAAGAGCCTGACATAGTATTTCATATCATTATCTTGTATGTTGATTGATTTTTGAAAGGGTAAGCAAATCATATAATAAGATTAATGTATGTAAGTGTGTGATAAAAGTTACCTTATCCATCACTTATTAAGAACCTATTTAATGTAGGATATTCAATAGTTTATTTTATTCTTTTAAACTATGTATTTTTTATTAATTTAGGGTAATTTGTAAGTTTGATGCGCGTTATTGCGCATAAATAATTGTAGGATAGCAGTTTTTGAGGTGGACTCCAAAAGAGCAACACCCCATCATGTATACTAATTTTTTTTATTTCTTTTTATTTTATTCAAAGTATATTTGTTTTGGGGGATTAGCTTGTGGTTTTTTCCATTATGTAACTTCGTACACCCTAATTGCTCCCTTTTTCTTTTTTTTGTAAGAAAGACAATATGTTTTTACATTTTTGTCTAACTCAACTTACTTGTCATGTAACTTTATGTTTGAATATCCTCATGTGTGTGATGTTTAAAGTTGAAATAATTGTTCGCATTGTTTGACCCTTAATATAAAACTAATATTATATTTGAAGTAATTAGTTCTTTCATTATTATATACTTTCATACCTCTTATTGCTTTATTCTTTGTCTTTATAAAAGCTAATGTTTTCTTAAATCATAAATATAATAATACAAAAATTGAAATATGTAGGCAAGCAATTTTCTTATTGGTGGTATATGAAATATATTCTCTTTACTTGGTGCTTGTATTTGAATTGAAAATTTCCCATTCCTAAAAAAAATAAACTTTAAGTTTTTTTTGCTACATTATAAACTCTATGTTTTTGGTACCTTTTTATGGTATATGAAAAGTGTGATAAGTGTAAAAAAATTTCTTTATTTATTTCAATAGTAATCACCGTTTTATTTATTTCAATCGTAATCATGTCCATGAATTTTTTGATAAATGAAAAATGTGAAAAGTCTAGTATCTCGAACTAAAAATTTTTCATTTCTGAAAAGTTTAGAATTGAAATAAGGGGAAATTTATTTACTTGATGTTAGTATCTCAAATATATTTCAGCCAAGTAATTTTCTTGGTGATGGTATATGGAATATGTTTGCTTTAAATTTTCTTTAAAATGCTTTTGTTTTCTGAAAAGTATGAAATGTGTAGTATCTTAACCGAAAATTCCTCATTCCGGATAAGTTTGGAACTAAAACAAGGAGGGACTTGTTTACTTGGTACTGGTAACTTAAATATGTTTTAGCCAAGCAATTTGGTGGTATATGAAATATGTTTTCCTCAAATTTGCTTCAAATCGCTCTTGGTATCTCGAAAAGTGTGTAAAATGTAGTATATGAACTAAAAATTTCTCATTCCCGAAAAGTTTGGAACTGAAATGAGAAGGGATTTATTTACTTGGTGCTAGTATTTTAAATCTGTTTAAGGCAAGCAATTTGCTTATTGGTGATATATGAAATATGTTTGCTTCACTTGGTGTTGATATATAAACTGCAATTTTCCCATTCCTAAAAAAAAACAAACTATGTTATTTTGGTTAAATTATAAAGTCTGTGTTTTTGATACCAATGATTTGTTATATGTTATGTTTGTATATTTGATATTTGTATTTCCATGGTTTCTTGCTAGTCCTCCCCATTAGTGCACCATTTCTTTTTAGCCGATGTTTACACTTCTCACTTGACTGCCATTGTGAATAGGTTTGCTTGACCTTTTGATTTTTTTCTTGAGAGGTTTCTTTTCTATTCCTTTTTGTAAGGATAATGGAAAAAGTAATCTCTTCAATTGAGCTTGATGGTGAAAACAATGAAAATGCAAATAAATATGAATTTGAAGAGGATGAAGGAGAACACAATGAAGGAGGAGAAGAGGAAAATGATGATCCATATGGAGAACAAGATAATATAGTATAATGTTAAGTCATATTTTATACGTATTTTTAGCCGTTACTTATATTATATTATATATTTTATTTTATCTAATTTACTTTATTTTGTTTATTTTTAGGTTATTGTCTAATAAAGTGGATAAGAGAAAAAAAGACGTCAAAAATGGATTTTTAACTACCAACAAGAATTCAAAATAATATATGAAATCGGTCCAAAAATAATGAGTGATAAAATATTTATTTTATTAGTATTTATTTTATGAAATCCTATTTACAAGAGGATAATCAAGAAGTAACCCTAATCCTAATCCCTCTACAACTCCTCTTTTAATTTCACATTAAAAACCCTTTTTGGATTTACCACAAATACGTCCACCTAGTACGGTTACGAAATACCTTTAACTACGATACTTGGTGTCGTGTATGTGGTCGTAATTGTAGATGAGCATCTTTTAATACGGTTCATGTAACACCCCTAGGAGTATTACATTGCCGGAGTTCCTTAAAGGAACTCCCAAGGTTCTTTCCGGTGTTGGTTTGGTCTGTCTAACTCAACTTAAAGATAATACCGGTGGTTTTTCCCAAAAGAATCCGAGATTCTCTCGAAAATTTCGGCGAATTCTGTTTGTAATATGGACTAACCCATAGGCTTAAAACCTTAAAATCCTGCATGAAAAGCATAACATAATTCAACGAGCCACCCGCTCGGAGTATACAACTCAACGGCCACACGCCGGAGTCCAACCAATCATGCGATAAAACTTACAACAATCTAAAAGGGTTTACTATACATATGGTACAAACTACATGAACTAAATTACAAGTACAATACTTAGAAACATAAGAAATGCATATCCGTGATTCAAATCGCACGATAGCTAGACAAACGGCAATCAACGGGTTCCGGAATAGGCTAAGCAGCACACACAACCGAGACCGCACTCGCAACACTGGGAGGGACGGGGCAATTTATGGGGGTTAGCAATAAACCACGGGCTCACCGGAATCCTATACCCCTAAAATGGAAATTCTTTACACATAATACTCATAATAATGAAATCAGCGAAAGCAGAATAATATAATACAAATCTATATACTTTTCAAAGAAATCTCTTAAAATCATTCGCAACATAAAGCTCATAACACTTTAATCATTTGGAAGCATGATTTGCAATCATTTTAGGAATGGAATCACATTAAACAAGGTGGAATCATCCGCACTTTCTTTCGAATACTTTACGAAAATTCTTTCGGGGCTTTCGGCGATTGAACTAGCACCAAGCGGTTCTCGGGGCGCGACCCCGACTCGAGTTCCCGGGACCTATCTCTAGTCAAATACCTGGAAAGCTCCGCTTTCCTCGTCAGAAAGAATCAACCTCTCCGGTTGATGGGCATCCCGATACGCATATTAGGACCCCGTGGCTCGATACGCACGACCACCTCCTTCCTCCGGTCTAAACAATCTAACCCATAATTCATTTCAATCGAAGTGATCACAATCACTTATCAAACTTGGTTTCTAACCAAGATCTCAATCAATTTCTCATCGTAGAAGGCATGACACACGTGTCACCCTTCTAAATTCACTTTCTCAAATCCGATTCACTTTCTCAAACAAGTTTCGCTTCTTTAAAACACCTTCACGTTTGAAAGGCAGTTCACAAGAAGTTGCATTCAAGGAGCATTTCACGTAAAGTACAAAACTCCTTTCAAAACTACTTTTGAGCATCACGTAAAGCAATCACATAGCATGGATAATCACCATTTACTGCAAGCAATCATTCTCAACTCTTTCCAACTATACCTTTTCAATCCACCACTCTAGTACGATTAGTTTCCATTTTCTCGAGCCACAATAACCACAAGCGGATACCACTTGATTGAACGTTCAACTTCTCACAATTCTCTATCTTTACTTCATTTCCTCATTCTATGTTTCTACTTTATGAATCCACTTCTTTTGCTCACGTCTCGACTTCTCACAACTCCCTGTCTTTACTCCAACTCCTCATTCTAGGTCTCTATTTCATAAATTAACTTCCTTTGCTCATACTCGACCATATGACTCCTATTCTCACTTTATCACTTAAATTCCTCTTGTTAGATTCATCTTCCAACTTAATTTCATCTCAAAGACTTAGATACATTCTAAACTCAACTTAACCTTACAATTACCCGCTTGTCGTTTCCCTGCCTCAAACTCCCATTGTATGTTTCTTTCTTATTAATCAACTCTTATTCGTCCATCCTTAGTTGTATAACTCTTAATCACTTTTCATCACTCAATTCTGGTTAGCTTCGCTTACGTTCAAGTCTAGTTCAATCTCACGGACTCGGGCACATCTCCAATTCAATTTAACCCAACCACTCGCTTTCTACTGTCGTTCCTCAATTGTGTACCAGTCAATATAAACTCATATTCTCCTTTTCCTTCAACTCGTTATTTCCCAATGTTAGCAATTATCTTTCTCCCCCACATCGTAAACTCAAGTAATCTCTAAGCAATTCGCACCCAGATCGCAGCTTCTTTGTCTTTAATCGCTAATTGAAACTTCAATAATATTCCTTGGACCTCCGCAATCTAACTTTCTCATAATCTCTAATATCCCAATTCAGCCTTCACACCTAATCAGATTATCTCAAGTTCTAATTCAGCCTAACTACTTCCTACGGTACAATCATTCTGTATTCCCAGCAAACATCCAATATTCACAATAAAACAGACATTCGATATTCACAAGAAATTCATTTGGGTTTCGAAACTAATAATAGTTTAGAGTATAAGACTACCCACCTCGAATTTCTGATTTGTAATCCGATTTGGATGAATTCGGAATGGGTTTCTTGCCTTCCTTTCCTTCCCATTCTGCCTCTGTATCTCTCTGCCTCGCTCTGATCCTCTCGACTTAGTCTCCTTTTGCCTGGCTCGGTTCAGTCCCTCGCACTCTCCATCTCTGCTCCGCTTCGCTTCTGGTCTGCTCCACTCCCCTCTTCGCTCATCGATCCCGGCGTTCTTGCCGCCTTCCTCTGCGCCTGACGCCATCGCCAGTGCTCATGCGTTCACCGGCTATTTCCCTTGGCCCTCGCATTCGTTTCCCTTCTTTGAGTCTCAGCTTCGCCTCCCCATCGTGCCCCTTGGTATTTTCCCTCGTGTTCGCCGATCGTCGGGTCTTCATTCGCCGTTCGGGCGCTGGCCTCCGGCCGCTCTTCTGGCTCGCGCACCCACTCTCTTTCTCTTTCTTGTTCTCTCGGTTCCCGATTTCAGTCTCGCAGTCCCTTCCTCTCTCTTGCTCTCGTCCTCCCTCTCAGCGCTTGCTGGCCGCGGCGTTCTCGCCGTTCAGGCGGCCACAGCCACGGCCTCTGGGCTCTCGCGCACTCTGCCTCTCTCGCTTTGTCTCCCTCCCTCGACCTCTCTCTCTCTCATTGCTGCTTTCGTTCGGTCCCCCGCCCCCTTCTTTCTTTCCTTTTTCGGTGGTTTCCACCAGGTGCTGCCAGCACCTGCTTCCCCATACTAATCCCCTTCTCCCTTTTTCTCTTTTTTTTTTTTCATCCTCAATGTAATTAAACCCACATACGTAACATACACGGTCTCGGATTAATACGTAGGCTGGTCCAGGCGAAACTCAGAAAACCGAATTAATACGCTTCACCAATAAGAGTTACGCGAACTAATAATAATTCGCTCAAATTAATTTACTAGTATCTAACCGCGTATAAAACTTGGTCGCTCGACCCACTATATTTAACCAAGGCTAAATAATTAGCTCTAGCTCGTAAGACCATCTAATCCCAAAATTACGGGTCTTCCAGTTCAAAACCATAATAAAAAACCAACTTTACTAGGGTTTGTTTGAACAATCGTAGTAGTAGAATACCTATTACCACGGTTATAAATCCCCTTCTTCGAGTCAAAATTTTAGGCACGGGCCTATTACTACGATTCTTAACTAACAACCGTAGTATTAGGTTATATTCGGACCTATTACTACGTGTAGGAACCACGGCCAACGGGGGCCGATCAAGCTTCCCCACGAATGATTGGTGTAAGGGTTTTGGAAAGCTTAAAGAATGATTTAGGGTTTTGAAGATAGATTTAGAAAGTGGGGATGAACCTTTTATTAAGATTTTCTTAATTTTATTAATCGAATTAAAATGAATTAGGCAAAGTTTGAATGGCGGTTTTATTAATTATTTTATTTTAGGAATTATTTTCGGAAAGTTCTCGGGATATTATCTTTTAATTGAAAAATAAAATTAGGGTTTATTGAATCCGCCACGAGGCTTTAGGTCCAAACCGGTGTGAAAACACCGCTGGCGCCGGCCGGGGACCAAGGCTGAGGAAATCGGCCTCGGCCTACGGCCCGGCTTGGCGGATCTAAAACTTGTTTTCTTAATATTCGATCGAAATAGCCGGAAGCAAATTAATAGAAGTAAATCGAAAAAGGAGTCGCCGATCGGGTTTTAGGTTAGAAAAACTAACAAAGACAAAAGTAGAAATTTACTCTCTCGATCTTAGTATGGGAAAACTAAAACCGAAAAAGGCTAAAAATTGACTCCATCGGTCTTTGAACCGAGAATCGGATTCAAGGGCGATGGTACAAAATGTAGGGATAAACCCTTTCATTCTCGCCCATCTAAAGACGGCCATTACTAATTCGAGTAGTGAATCTAAATAATGCGAAAAATACAAGAAAGCAACAACATGCTAAACAAAATTAAAGCAACCAAACATAATTAAAAGAAAGTGATAAAGAAAGTAGTAAAAGTGGAAATGAAAAGCGAAAGTGAAAGAAAAGTGAAAAAGGAAAAGAAAGCGAGAAATCTAAAAGATTATATTGAGCGGGGAGGAATTAAAAGCGATACATCCTTTATCCACAATATCGAAAACAAGAAAGAAAGAATATAAATAAAATAAACTGTTGTGAGGATTGAATTTGTGCTCTCGGGTTGTCCCATCTCGCCGATCCGGATCTCGGATCCGGATCTCTTGATGCGACGGTGGTGAATTAAAGAAGGCTTTTTGTGAGTTTGTATATAGGTAGGTAAAAGGATGTATGATTAATAGAGGTCTCGGGTTCGGATGTGGTGAGATTGGAGAGTAGAATGGGAATAGGCTGAAAATAGACCAAGAGATCGGAATACCAAAGAGAGTATTCAAGTAACTCTTAGGCAGATTTCAACAGACGTAGTACTAAGGCAGGAAGTTGTGCTAAAATGAGAGCCAAGTCTCTCCATTTATAGGGAGAGGTTAGGTCAAGGAATGACCTAGGTTTATGCTCGGCTAGCCTTCTAGAATAGGGTACAAAATCGGGCGGGATATTGTGAAAATTGAACCGGATAGAATCGGGATAAAGAAGGGATAAGACTCGGTTCGCGATGCTAGCCATAAAGGGATTTCTAGGGTTTTGTGCCCTACCGTGTCTGAAGATGGAGTCTTTAAGCCAAAACACAGACATTTCAAGGTGAGAAATGTGGTAAGTGGCGCCGACCATAACGACTTTCCAAAAATGGAAAGTTTTCATTTTTGGCGAGTTCCCATTTTTTGCGGGTTTTTATTTTTGGCGGGTTTCATTTTTGGTGCAGGATGCGTGCTCCTAGTATCCGGTGGACTCTCTTGGAGCCAAAACACAGCATTTTGATGTCCTTGATCATGAAATGCGGCGTCTAATGTCGTCTTGAGGTCTTCACCTCCTTGTTTGATTGGACAAAGTGAAACGCAATGTTCTAAGCCTAGAATTTCCCCGGTACGCGGCACTCGGACTCCGTGGTCTCCGAAGGTTTGGCCCGGTTCTTGGATCGTCCGAAAGAAAGGGGGATTTTGGATCGACCTAAGGCAAAGGTTATTTATTTAGTGATGCCTGTTCTTTGTGGTTTATCGGCTCTTGTCACACCAATCAAACACAGTCCAAGATCCAAATCCTCAAACAAGACTCAAGATTTCATCATGGGGCCAACAAATAAAAAACAGAGAAAAGGACGACACTTTTTGGTTTCTACACTACGGTTGTTCCTTAAGACTATAGTAATAGGTATGAATTTTTTTATAATTATTTTTTGTTTTCTTACCCCCTAGACAATACAAATAATATGCAACCATTTACACAAACTCTTTTAGAATATATACAAATCGAGAATCCAACAGTTTGAGCATAATATATACAAACCAAATTCATCACACAAAATAGTATGGTACACAATTAACTAATGAAGAAAATGTAAATATATACCTATGTAGGGATGGGCATGGGGCGGGTACGGCTATACTCGCACCCATACTCATTTTCAAAAATTATCCTCATGCCCATACCTATACCCATCGGATTTTTAAAATATATCCTCATACTCATACTCATCGGATGTTTTGGATATATCGGGTATGTATAACTGTTAAACAATAATACTCGTGGGTAATATCCATTGGGTTTTATACTACACTAATTTGGCATTAGTGATGAATACTTATAAAAATCTCTTGCCTCCATTATAAATTCATTAGTAGACATTGATAACACAAATAAAATGATAAAATATATTTAATTGACCCAATACTCGCTCGCCACCAAGCAAATTTTATTTAAAAAAACATTCGGGTATGAGTTCGGGTTCGGGGTGGGTGAACCCTATACCCGTACCCCCCCAATACCCAAACCGGTTTAACCCCTACCCGCCCCATACCCAAAAATTTTAAACTTTTTTATAACCATACCCACAAAAATAGGGGCGGGTTGTTCGGGTTCGGGTTAAACTCCCATCCTCGTACATATGTAATCGTATACCTATGTAAATACATACTTAAGTAACTCGCCTTTATACCTATCTAAGTCACAAACTTGACCAATCAAATAATGAAGAATAAGTGTAAATATATACTTATGTAATTGTCTTTATATGGTTATATACAAACTCTACCCAATCTTGTCTTGTCTTAACTCATCGAGCACATCATCCGTATAGGGAGTGGGGGCTTCTTTTAGGAAAATATTGTGGCCAATGTTGTAAAAAGACATATTTATTACGTCAAGTGCAAATATTAATTAAGCTGAAAAGAATATTAAAAAATTTAAAATTTTCACAAAACAAATACAAGTGCAAGTACAAGTACGTCTTTGGGATTAGACGTGTGATCCTTGAAATCGAGTTGGGTCACAATTTCTTTCATGTACTGAAATTGAGTTGGGATTAGACGTGCAAGTACACTCCATATTCCCCTTTTGTTTGTGGCACTAAAATTATAAAATTCCCAACACATGGACAATTCATTGGTACTTTGTGTAGCTAGCAACTAATATGAAATGAAAAATTAAAGTGGACTCTAAACAAGAGAACCTCACCTTTACTGGGGACAATATGTGGGTTTGATTTCACACGTGAGCCTCTCGTGCCTCCGGTATAATAATATATTATGAGAGCACTACTTTTCAATCGAAAAACAAAATTCAAATTAACATACAATTAAAAAGAATACTAAACAAAAAAGCATAAAATGATTAAGGTTTGAACTCACGAGTCGGGTACGGTCTTGATATCTTTCCTCATGGTATGATCTAGAGGATCATGCCGATACGCAACATTGCTCCTCGGAAATGTGGCAGCAAGCATCCATTATTGGCTACATCGACACAAATAACATATTTATAAATATGTAACACCATTAAAAATTCAATTAATTTTATTTGTACACTTAGCCCTCAATGAACAGACGTCAAGTAACATTTTTTCTACACATTCTTTTTCATGACTCTCAAGATATACTTGGATCGGTCCCGAGTTCCCTGGCCTATTACTTGAATGACATGAGGGTTGAGAAATTGAACCGACTCGTTTCCTATCTCGTGGAGCTACCTATTACACATTAATTGTATATAGTTAGAACTGAAAATTAACAATTTAAAAATGAACTTATAAATATATTAACTCACATAATTCCAAGCATAATAGCGGATGCGCTGATCTCTTGCATCCGTAAAAATTACATTATGTCGTCCGAAAATACATGTACGGTCATGTCCTTATCATCCCCATCAAATACCCTAAACACGTGACATGGCGTTTTGATTGCTAATGTTGTTTCTTCTAACAAAGTTTTTCACAAAACTTTGTAGAGCGTAACATCAATCCGTATATGACTTGTGAATGGGTAGGAGAGGGACTCGCTTTGTACGATGATCGGGCGCCACTCGAATACTTGTTTGTGCCAATTGAAGGAGTTAGAGTGCCCTTCATCCCACTCTCGAATCTATCCCCGACATCCTAGTCGACTATAATACACGAATTAGAAATATATATATATATATATATATATATATATATATATATATATATATATATATATGTATGTATACACGTGATATTAACAACGAGTTAAATCTAATATTTTCAAAATGAATTACCTTAGAGAGGATGAACAAACTCTTGGGCCAAGCAACAAAAGTGTTGACCACTTCATTAACGAGTTTCGAGGTCCAATAATTGGATCGATAACTCACAATTGCCTTTCCTTTATACGACTTCTCTCACACTTACCTTTTCTCGATCGGCTAAAAGCGGTGCCCCGTGAACGACGAAACTTAGCTTCCATGGGTAAACAACACCCTATGCCACAACATGATCTAGGGAGGGTGATGAGAAGCTAGCTTACACTGCGCCGACTGCATAAGAATCAAGCATAACAATTAGAATCATGGGATAACCTCTTAGAGAGAAGTTAAACTATCTAAGAATCCTGGGAAAAAATGGACAAAGTTTCCCTTAAAAATAGACATTTTCTCGGGACAACAGCCCTCATCCGAAACAACAAAAATAAACTATAACTAATTACTCAATTGTCACATGCCGGAGTTCCACAAAAACCACAAAATATACACCATTCATTCAACAAGTATACACCAATAATAAGTTAAATATAAACATGCATATAAATCTAATTAGGTAGCAAAATCTTAATTACCTCAACCATAGGTTCGAATTAGTCGACGAGTGAGCTCGTATTCGCTCTCACCGATATCCGGGGTGATAATGGATATAAATCATCCAAGTTGGGTGTCGGGATACCCATGTTGTTGAAGTACGTCGTAAGGCGGCCCTTCATATGGGCCTTCATCTCTGCCCTCATGTCTTCCCTTATCTCTTCCATCTCGTGCAGCCATCTTTGCAGTCATTTAGGACTCCATTTGGGATTGCATTTGGGACTGCATCCGAGCATCTATTTAAGACATCATTACCTCTATATCCACTTAGCTGGAAGAGATGGGGCGCTTCTTTCTAACCCCAAAGTGCTTAAGTATCCCCACCCTCCCACCGACGACTCGAACACGACCGAGATGATCATCTCTTTCTAGGGGCAAAGCTAACTTATCCCTCTTCTCGGTGGTGTCGGCAACTTCGAAGTCGATATTTATGACAAAGACTCCTTTGAGAAGGAAATAAATAATCATTAGGCAATTCATATATTAAAACCGATAATTTCTCAAAATAAATAAAGGAAATAGTCAAAACTCACGAGTCGCTGCACAATAGATTCTACTTCGGTCGTAGTGAAGGTGTTATCTTTCTTCTTCCTTTCTTCGACCCACAGCTCATCCCTCTCAATAGTGAGTTGCAAAGTATCTATGATGGCACCTTCATCGGATCCATTTTGAAGTTGTTCAAGCTTCGCTTGTACAACTTATCGTCCATCTTCGCGTATCCCCCATGGGATATCGTATAGGGATATGCATTACTCTTAATCCTCTTCCGATTGGCTTTACCCTATGCATCCGCAAGTAATTAAGACAACGAAAAAGTCGATAAAGAAGACTTATATCAAAAAAAAAAAAAGAAACAAATGATAAATTACCTTGTATTCCGGAGATGAGACATATGCTTCAAACATCTTCCAATCCTCCTCGGTGATGAAGTTGTAGACCACCCAAGGTCTACCTTCCGCCTTGACCTCTTTTGTTTGGTAGACCCAAATAGCAGCAATGTAAGACTTGAAGTTTCTAAATTTTTCTCGCCGCTGACATTAGGGTCTTGTGTCTCAACAAGGAGATATCAAATTCTTTAATGTCCAAGATGAACATTTTCTCGATACACAAGAATGACATGCGTTAGTACATATTAACCATTTATAATAAGTTGCAATTCTAAGTTGAGATGTAGTGCATTTACCTGTATATCATTCCACAGAGTTGTCCTTAACCGAATCGGGACTCGTGCCCCAACTTCGTAGTTGATTTTTACAAGTGTATGGGTTGCCACACCAATATAACTCATAAAGCGAGCTGCGTGATCATCTGCAGCGTAATAGTGCTCGTCGAATTGGATCCATGCAAGGAGAGTTGGATTGTCTCTACTACGTGCCAACTTCTCCTTATTCATCCTTGTTCGTCCCCTTGATTTTTTACTTTGGGGAGGATCCATTTTATATTGCAAGCTTTTAAGGAAGGATATAACATACTTTAGTTTAGCTAATGAGTTGTGTCTCATGATATTCCAATGCACACATAGCACAACTGTGAATAACCAAATTATAAATAAACAAATTCAAAGGGCTTCATTCATACTTATAACAAAAGCAACAAAACTTTAAAATGGTTTGTAAGCATTAATTTTGGAAATTTTCACATTGAAAATGACATTACGTTCGTTGTTTTCTCGTTGAGAGATAAAATCAAGCCTCGACATATTCATATGCTTATCCAATATATCAAGTTTTTTTATATATGCAATGTGACAATGATATTATTCTACATATCTACGAGAGAGGATAGTCAAGCAATAGATTAGGCAACTAAATTGGCACTTACAATTTCTCCATTTTATTCCTTTGTCATGAACAACTTACAGCACATGTTGATGATAACATTTTAGTAATAATATAGGAACATGTCTAAATCCATGTCTAGTACCAAGTACACAACTTAAGAGCACTTAAAAGTGAAATGGAAAAGACAGATACATCTAGGAAAATTCATTACTTGTATGGCAATGCTAAAGGACCATAAAGAAAGCTCAATACACCAATAAATGTGAAATACCGGTTTCTAACTCTTTGCCAAGCATGCCACTATTGAAACCTTAAAACCCTAAACCTTATTTAGCATGCTAATTAATGTAAAAACCCTAAACCCTACTTAGCATGCTAATGTTGAGAGAGTGAACAAGGAGAGCAGAGTACAAAAAAGAGAGGGAGAGATGAGTTACATACCGGTCTTTGGTACGACGGCGAGAGTAAGAGAGATGGAGCGAGCAACGTTGACGAGTGAGCGCCGAGAGACGAGAACACCGAGTAGAGAGTAGAGAGAAGAGCAGCAACGATGACAAGGAGACAGTAGAGAGCAGAGAAAGCAGAGCAAGTAGAGATAACGAGAGCGAGAGAGACAAGAGTAAGAATGACGGTGAGAGTGAGAGTAGAGAGCATAGAAAGAAAGAGGCGGATCGGTCGTGTTTTTTTTCGATGACTTTTGATTATGGTTCAATGAAAGAAGCTGTAATAATATAACACCTATTGCTATGATTCTTTCGGAGAACCGTAGTTAAAAGTGGACATTTCCACCTATGACGACGACTTAATTAAAGAACCATAATCACATATGTAATAAAAGATCGCTTATTTACAAAAATGACATCGCATCAATTTTACAACAGTTTTCTTTATAATCGTCATTAAAGGACCATTGTTAAAATTCATTGTTGTAGTAGTACACCTTTTCCTTTCCCTCGACCTCTTCATGAAACCCCTAGCTATGCCTCACGCCATCATATCATCATCATCACTAACTCTATCTCTTCTTGTCTTCTTCTTTCCTTCACCAGCCTGGTTGCTTTTCCTCTATTCTCTCGCCACCTCCCCGCCTCCCACCATCAGCTCTTCATGCCCCACTTCCCTCCTTCATGTCCACCATTATCACACCATCATCATCTTCATACCCCCTTTGCTTCCTACACCTCTCACCCTTCTTCTCTCTCACCACCGGGCTCCATCATCTTTCCTTCGTCAACCATCATCGTCAACATTATGTTTATCATCACCATATCAATCATCCACCTCGTACAGGGAAGGACAATATTGGCGGTACTATTAGTATTGTAATTTTTATTTTGACTTTATTTTTATTTTATTAAATATGTTATTTTTAATTAGTTTATGCGTTTTAGATTATATTATCTATGAGTAGTTTTTATACTTAGTATAATCTATTGAAACCATGATAAACTAATTATTTTGAAATAAGTTTTTGATCTTTAATGTCTTATTGATTTTTATCCATGATTGTATAATAATTTGTGCTTAGTGTTTATGATATTTGTGTTGAGTGCTTAGATTAAAATGCCACTAAAGTATCTAAAAATGCCAAAAATGTCACTAATAAAATTGATGATAAATGATTGCCGTTGGACTAATAATTAATAGTTAAAATACCACTATATCTCAATTTAACTCCGCAACGGTAAAAACCCATAAAACCGGTAAAAACCTATTTTTCCTTTTTTCAACAAGTAAGTCTGTCTTTTCTCTCTCCCCCTCCACTGAAACTCCAATGTTCAAGCACACCATAACTTTAGCTCCCCAACAAAAAATTCAAGCCTCAAACACCCATTTTCACATCAATAACTAACCAGGCAAACCAACATAATCAAAACAGTGAACACAATGCGAGAGAGAAAGAGAGAGAAACTTACGAGTGGCAAGGACAATAGTAGTCGGTCGATGGGGCGTTGGATAGCCAACTCTCTAGCAAAGGTAAACACGCATCGCTTGAGATGGTAATACCGCGATAATGATGGAGAAAATGCATACTAAAAGGAATTGAAGACTAGGGTTCATCCGAGAAGGGTTTTACGAGGTCAATTAGGCAATCAATGGATCGATTGGTAGGTGGGGTTGGTAGAAATCATGGGAGGATAGAAAGGGATAATTGAATTGGGGAAATATATATAAGAGGAGAAATTTTGGGAAGGAATTGAGGAGAGAGAGATTCGAAGCTTGAATGGGGGAGAGTGAAAATAAGGGATTCAAGGAATTCGAAAGGAGGGTTTTGGATTCAACGTTGTTGGGTTGGGATGATCTAATTGTCTTGCCCCCAAATTCAAATCTCTCTCTCTCTCTCTCTCTCTCTCTCTCTCTGTGTGTGTGTGTGTGTGTGTGTGTGTGTGTGTGTGTGTGTGTGTGTTGTCTCTGGAATTTGAAGAAGGGTTGCTTTAATTAGGTCAAAATTAGTCCTCTTTACTCAATTCCATCCGGGATTTTCCTATTCTGTGGCATCAAATCTCTCTCTCTCTCTCTCTCTCTCTCTCTCTCTCTCTCTCTCTCTCTCTCTCACTCACTCACTCACTCTGTGCTTGTCTCTAGTGCTTGAATATTGGAGTTTCAATGGAGCAAAGAGAGAGAGAAAGACGGCTTACTTGTTAAAAAAAAAAAAGGAAAAATGGATTTTTGCTGATTTTATGGGTTTTTACCTGTTGTAACGAGGTTAAATTGAGATACGATGGTATTTTTAACCGTTAATTATTACTCCAGCGAGCAATCATTTATCATCAATTTTATTGGTGGCATTTTTTACATTTTTAGATACTTCAATGGCATTCTAATCCAAGCACTCTATTTATGGTTGATTAATTAGAGTGTAATAGAGGATATTAAGAATATAATTGTAAAATTATTTTTGTGCATTTTACTATATATACAACGCCTGATTCCTATGGTTAGGGAGCCATTATCCCATAAATCTCTCATGGTATCGGAGCTAAAAAGAGGTTTTTAATTTTGTTACAAAAAAAAATCCTCTTCGCGCTCCTTCTTTCTTCTGTTGGCCTAGGCTTTGCTAGGGTTTCGCCTCTGCTACAACGCCGCCCATCCAGCCATCGACCACCCTCGCTCGATGACTTCCTCTTCTCCGGCTACACCACCGACCACCATCATGCCCGGTTCGTCGACAACGGTGACCACCATGGCTGTCAATTCCCTGTCGGCGGCGACTTCTCTAATCCCCGAACCACTGCAGGACTTCCTTCTCTCTCTGCTTTTCCTTCCTCTCTGCTGGTTACGCCGCCCTTACCGTACTTCTATTGGTCGTTGTCGATTTTGTCCTTCCCAAAGTCATTCCCTGTAACCTTCACGCCGACTTGTTCCGCGTCTTCATAGCCTTTTACCGCCTTGCCCTCTCCTTTTGCGGTCGTGATTGGTGTTGATTCCTCTTGGCCGGCCACCATGGCTCCTCCTTTAGACCTTATGGGTGATCTACCATAGCTACTGCCACAATCCGGACCGTCAATATCCGTAACTATGTCACTACTTCCTTGGTGTCGGTTGATGATTTCCTCTCTCGGCGTACGCAATTCACCTCATTGATTGTTGCGCAATAGTTGCATGGCTTTTTGGATAGTTTGATTCCTCAACCGCCTGCTTATATCACCCTCCTGAACGGATCGTCTCATCCTAATCCGAGCTACGCCTTTTGGCTTCGTATCGATCAACTAGTTCGTGCCTGGCTCTTTGCCACAATTTCACGTGACACTCTTAGTGAGGTACGTAATCTGCAACATGTTACTCGGGTTTGGAAACACCTTGAGTTGCATTTTAATACGGCTAGTCTTGCTCGTGCCATGGATTTAAAATGGATGTTGACTAACATTAGTATGGGTGAACGTCGGCCTATGGATTATTACTTGCGCTCAATTAAGACTATTACCGATGCTTTAGTCTGTTATTCACTCCCTGTCTCCGATCTAGAACCGATTCAATTAACTATTGTTGGGTTGCCTAATGATTATGATACTTTTGTAACCACTTTTTCTATGCTTCCCGGATCTACCTCGTTTGATGATTTACGCTCTAAATTAATTTTTTATGAGCAACGTGTAAATTAGAAACGAGATCGCAACCCTGTTATTCATCAAGCCTTTGTTTCTACTACTGGGAATGCTTCGGAGCAAGGGGCGTCTCGTCAACATCAAAATCTAGCGGTAATTTTCATGGGAATCATAATAATCGGAATAATCGAGGGGGTGTAGGCGTAACGGTCAAACAACAAGGGTTCAAATCGGTTGAACCAGCCACAAAACACTTCTCGGAGTATGCTGCAGTGCTTGCATCATGTGGTTCAATTGATTCATTATTTAGTACTATATCGTTGCCTACTTACGCTACTAATAATTCTTCTGCAGACGCTAATCGGTCCGAAGGGGTCTTAGGATCTCACCTTAGTGTTGTCTCGTCGGATATGTCACGCTCCCGGGCATTACTGCTATAAATTGTCCTAATCGTTACACACCCTGTTCCCCGTCGGTGCTTCCTACATATGCTACTTTCAATCTCGTCTCGGTTGATGAACTGGTTTGGTACCCTAATTCAACGGCGATATCTCACATGACTCCGGATAATGGTAGGTTACTTTCTAAATCTATTTACTCTAGCAATACTCGAGTTCGAGGTTGGTGATGGTACTCTTCTTCCCATTGCTCATGTTGGCACGTCCACTATCCATGCTCAAAATCGTCCTCTTCCACTTAAGAATGTTTTACATGTTCCTCCGCTTGAGCATAACTTGTTTTTCGTTAGGCGGCTTTGTCGTGACAACAATTGTAGTGTGGTTTTTACTCCTCTTTTGCTCGTGTCCAGGACAACACCACGGGTGAAGTCCTCTTGCAAGTTACGAGTCCGGGTCCTGTCTCGTACAGTTCCTGTTTCTGCTCACCATCATTCTCTTCCCGCTTACGACACCTTGACCGAGTCCGGAGACCTTTGGCATCATCGGTTGGGTCATCTGTGGCGCTATTGTTTTAGATGTGTTGAAGAAAAATAATTTAGTTCAATTTAAAATAGTTTTCTCATATACTTGTACGAACTGTCGTTTAGCTAAATCTCATAGACTTCCTTTTAGTTACGTTGAACATAGAACTGATTTGCCTTTACGAGTTGATTCATTCCGATGTTTGCAATTTCTGCTTTATCTCATCATGGTTATAAATATTATGTTATTTTTGTCAATGATTTTTCTCGCTTTACTTGGCTTTATCCTATGCGACGTAAAAATGAAGCCCATGATCTATTTACTAAATTTCAAGTTCCGATTGAAAATTTGTTTATCTGTAAAATTAAAATGTTTCAAAGTGATGAGGTCATGAATTTGATAATTCTCCTATGTTGGAACTTTTTAATCAACGTGGCATTTATTTTCGAAAATCTTACCCCGATACTCGGCAACAAAATGGGATTGCAGAAAGGAAGCATCGTCATCTTTTAGAAATGATTTGTACTTTTTTATTTGATACTTCTATGCCTTACTATTTTTGGTTAGATGCAGCTCAAGCTGCTATTTTTACTATTAATAGGCTCCCGACAGTTTTGTTAAACCATGTTTCTCCCTTTGAAGTTTTATTCAAACGAGTGCTTAATTATACTTTTCTTAAACCTTTTGGTTGTGCTTGTTTTCCCAATTTTGTGGCCTCGTCTGCTAATAAACTTCAACCTCGATCCATTCACTATGTTTTTTGGGTTATGTTGCTAACTACAAAGGTTATCGGTGTTTAAATCATATTTCGGGCGTGTTTATATTAGTCACCATGTTCGTTTTCGTGAAAATCATTACCCATTTCCTCAACTTTTAGCAAAGCACCACACATGACCTAGCCATATGTGTTTGATCCCGATAGCATCTTGCGTCTTACTCGTCACCCGGGGTAATAGGTCTCCTCTTTTGGCTCTAGATCGCCTGTTGTTGATGTGCCCTCATTGGTTCATGCCGATAAGCCCTCCTCAACCTCTGTTCTATCCCTTGTGGTTCAGCCGTTTAGCTCTCCTTCCCTAACTTCATCCGGGCCTATCTCCGAGCCCACACTGTTTTAGGGTCTCTTGTAGGCATGGGTACTCTTGGGATGGATGTCACTCCATTTTCATCTCGCTGGGTCCGATCCAGCCTCAAACATCGCTCCCAACCCACCTTTAGCTTGTGACTATTCACCGGAGACCTCTTACGTATCTTCCATTATTACCCTATCATTCCGACTTGTGTTACACCCGACCCATCTTGCTCTTCTCCCGCTCATTCTAGCCTTGTTGTCTCTGCACCCGTCAATAGGCATTATATGCAAACTAGCGCCAAGTCGTATTGTTAAACCCAAACCTATCTTGTCTATGTCCGTGTCCCTATTTGAAGTTAAACCCTCCTATTTCTTTGTCGCTTCTAAATCATCTCAATAGATTGATGCGATGACAGAGGAGCATTCTGCTCTTCTTGCCAATGACACTTGGGAGTTAGTACCATCTGTACCAAGCCGGAATATTGTTAGTAGTAAGTGGGTTTATAAAATAAAGTACCATTCTGATGGAAGTGTGGAGAGATACAAAGCTCTATTAGTGGCCCAAGGCTTTCATCAACAAGCTGGGATTGACTAACATGAGGCATTCGAGTCCTATTGCCAAACTAGTCACTGTTCCCTTGCTTTTATCTTTAATCGTTTCTTTTGATTAGTCTATCCATCAGTTAGATGTCAAGAATGCATTTCTTCATGGCAATCTAATTGAGGAAGTTTACATGCGACAACCTACGGGGTTTGTTCACTCAGCATTTTCCGAGGCATGTCCGTAAACTTAAAAGGCCATGTATGGTTTGAAAGAAGCTCCTCGGGCTTGGTTTCATCGTTTCAACAGCTTTCTTTTATCTCATGGTTTTGTCTTTAGTCATGTTGATCCCTTCATGTTTGTTTTATGCACCGACTCACATTTCCTAATTCTTACGCTTTATGTGGATGACATTATGCTAATAAGCAAGTCCGAAGGACAACTTCAAACCTTTATTACCCTTCTTTCTCAGCAATTTGCAATGAAAGATCTTGGAGATCTTAATTATTTCTTGGGTATTCGGGTGGTTCGCTCTCCTTCAGGACTTTTCTTGACACAACGGAAGTATGTTGTTGACCTTTTATAAAAATTTCAGCTACAAAACATGTAAGCTTCGTTAGAGCATTTTCTGCTGCTCGAACCACCCTATCCTTTTACGATGATGAACTGCTTGCAGACCCTAACTATGACTCGCCACGACATTGCATATGCAATGCATGTAGTTTCCCAATTTATGCATGCTCTCCGCACTACTCACCTCCATGTTGTCAAGCTTATTTTTCGCTATTTGCGGGGTACTTTGTCACATGGATTGTGGTTTCGTCCAACATCGTCTCCTACGTTGGTTGTGGCTTATTGGGATGCTTGATTAGGCTGGTTGCAAGGATTCATGTCATTCTACCACTAGTTATACGAGTGTTCCTTGTTCCTAATTTGATTTCCTGACGCTCCAAGAAGCAACTCAGCTGTCTCGAAGTCCTCTATCGAAGCCGAGTACGGGGCTATTGGTTATACAATGGCTAAGACCATCCGAATTCCCAAATTGCTCTGTGATCTTGGCATTGTTATTTCACAACTGGTCAGGTTGTATTGTGACAACATTAGTGCTATGTACATGTCCGCTAATCTCGTTCAAGCACGATTGTACCAAGCATATCGTTGTTAACTACCATTTTGTTCGTGAGCGAGGTTGTTGATGGAGATTTAGTTGTTCGTTATATTCCTACAAAGCTACAGATTGTTGATGTGTTTACCAAGGGTCTTTCCACTTAAAAATTTTTATTACATAGAACCAATTTGTCCGTGCATCCTTCCGATCGGATTGAGGGGGCATAATAGAGGATAATAAGGAATATAATTGTAAAATTATTTTTGTGTATTTTACTATATGTACAACGCCAGGCTCATATGATTAGGGAGTCATTATCCCATAAACTCACATAGTGCACGTTAATTAGTTTAACATAAATTCATATGATAGTTTAAATGACTAAGTACGTAATTATTATGCTTTTTAGACATAAGTACCACCCTAGTTAATCATGGATGACTCATAGCTATCTCTTTTAATTGGAAAATTATTATAGATATTTGTCAAATCAATTTGCTAATGGATTGGTTATAAGGTGCTAGATTATGTTTTTCTAATATGTAATGCTCTAATTTGATTAAATTTTAGTGTTAGTGCTAGGTTTATCAAAATTAGTAAGGTTTATATTAGGGGTAGGCCTAAGTAAACTAATAACTTAAGGAAAAACGAGTAAGGTCCGCTAGTGGTTTGTCTTCTGCAGTAGCTCATGAGTAAATCAATTTGTGTGTTAATGATAAATATTAATTAGCATGGTGGATATAGATTATACTAAGTATTTTTATAAATTTGATATCTTTGATGTTAACTATTTGTCATTTCTAGTTATTTATTTGGTTTGCCAATTTTATTTATAATTTTATAGTTTTATTATTAGTTTCGTTTATTCCTCCTAAAATATTAGTATTTTAGGTTAGTTTTAGTAATATTATATTATTTTAATTTTGAGTCTTTTTTATTTTAATTTTTAGATTATCTTTTAGTCAATTTTTGTTTTATTTTTATTTATTTTCATATTTTATGTGTTTCGAGGGTTTAGATAGAGTCATAATTTGTTGTAATTAAATTTCAGAATTTTTGAAAATAATTTGATAATTTTTTTCATATTTAATTCTTAAATTTAATTACTGTAGATTTTTAGTTAATTGAATTCATAAATTCAATTTTCATTTTATATTTTTAGGGTTTGGTTAGGTCTATAAAGTTAGTGTCAATAATTTAGATAATTTTATTATTTATTTTGTAATTATTTTAGTATAGATTTTATAATAATCTAATATTATAATTTATGTTTTGTTTTAAAGAGTAGTAAATTTAATTAGATTAAAACTTACATCTTATTATATCTTTCCTTATGAATTTGATCCCTACTTGCATATGCTACATTTTTAATTATAAGCCTAAGTAGTGGTCTAATTTGTAATTGTACGACAAGTTAAAAGATTTTGGCATCGTTGCCGGAGAAGAAAAAAAATAGTTGTTTGTTTTTATCTAATTTAGATCTACTACTTTTACTATTTTGTTTTGACTTTAGAATAGTTTATTTTTGTAGTTGTTTTAGTTTCTTCTTTTAAACAAGGAGTAGACATTTGACGAAGTTGAAAGCCAAGTAAGTGATTCTGCTTCTATTTTTATAATTTCTGAAATTATTGACACGATTACTTTACGTGAATTTGATGCACCCAATTTGGATATACAACTTTTATAATTTGCATCGGAATAAAGTTTGCACCTCATATTCATATATATATATATATTAATTATGAAAAGAAGATTGAAAAAACAGCTAACAAATTTTAATCGCCATTAAGTTACGAAAATTAAGAGATTTAATTATTACTGGATTTGAAATTCAAAAGGAAATACAAGAGAATTTTTGGCAAGGTAATCAATAAAATTATATATATATATATATATATATATATATATATATATATATATATATATATATATATATATATATATACTTAAAATTGAATGATTTGTTGTATGCTAAACATGTGGCACAACACCATTAGTTGATTTATTTTCTCATATTTTTTTTCAAAACCTTTTGAAACACCACTTTTAATGCATAACATCTAAATTAAAATAACTCATTATATGTTACAAACTATACTAATTGTGGGAGCATTACAAGAAAAGAATATTCACTAACTAATTGATATTTTGGACCAAGAAAAGAATAATAATTGGTATTACATTACCTGTTTGTAACAGTTATATAATTAAGATGGTTCTCAATGGGCTACTATTAATACTTAAAATTAAATCCAAATTAAGGTCATTTGCTAATATTTTTCTATGTGTAGGCTAATGCCCTTCATCTTTTGTCTTTCTCACCAATAGAACCTTACATTGTGCATATTCATAATGTTTTTGAGTGGTAATTTCTTTTTCCATCCGTTATAAGTATTTTTATTACAAAGTTGTTACTATTGCATTAATGCCCAATATAATTACTTTGTTCTATCTTAAGCCTTACCAATTTCCTATAAATATTATTGACGATAGAGCTCCAATCTTGGCCTTGGGATATTGATTTATAGGTCTTTTGACCTTGGCATGAATCATAGGTTGTATTCTCTCAAAAATACCAATGTCAATATCCTTTTTCCCACTCACAATATTGTTCTTTTTGCTTTTTCCTGTGACAAGATAGTTAAATGAGCTCTTTAACAAATATTTATCATTGTTTTTTATAAGCTGGTTTGAGCATTTCTCTCGCTGCATCAATGGAACCAACGGGTTATTGTATGTTATTATATGTTGGTAGATGACCATAATTGTATAAAAATAACTAGTATAATAAGGGCGTTTCATTTTGTAGAAGAATGTTTGTTATCTTCAACTTCATGTAACTCTACCTTATACTCTCTCTTTTTATTTTAACTGAATTTTTGTAAATTTCTAAATCTTTTTATTAATTACTTATTCACATGGTAAATGTTAATTTTCAAGGTATTTCATATTTTGTTAATTATATGCAATTATTCCTTAAATTATCATTTCATTGAAACAATTACATTATTTTTTGTCATTATATTCATTGTTACTGTTAACCTTTCATCATATTTTTCTATCATAAAGTGATTAAAAATTATTATAAATATAATTATCTATAATTTTTTATCACTATATAATCCTATAAAACTAAATAACCAATCAAATAGGGGATAAATGTCAACTAATTAGGTTTAAAAAAAATTGCTCTACAAATTAGGCTATGCTCATCACCACTGCAAGCAATATATACGTTTCTCTCTTATACATAAGTGACAACAAAATAATAATTTATTTCTACTCGAACACTATTGTGGGAGCATTACAAGAAAATTATGCCAACATTTTAAGGCATAAGTAAGATTGGTTTCAAAAATTCCCTCTTCATATAATTATTATTTTTTTAATACGTTGTATTTTATAATTTAAGAAAGATTTTTCCTATAATACTTATGTTAAATTTACCATTTATTAGTTAATAAGTAATTAAAATTAGAAAAATCTGCAATAGCATGCTAATAACTAATTACAGGAGAGTTGCAAAAACTAAATTTTATATTTAGTAAAAGTACTACAAATTTGGGTGTTAATCCTTAAACTATCTTAAATAAGTGGAACTCATCCACCTTAAATCTATGTCTCTAAGGGTAGAAAGAGGCATATACATTCCAAATAATATTTAAAAAAATAATTTATATGCAAAATGATCAATATTAATTAATCAATAATAGAAATGTAAAATTAAACCTTACACATATTCATTTTGAAAATTTAATGAAACAAATTTTTTTGACAAGTTCAACCCAATAGTTAAAAATAGTACAGTAGTATTAAAGATATAACTATTAAAGTAATAACACATACTCTTGCGAAACACGAGATTTACACTAGTTTCATTGATTCTCATATATGCTGCATCAAATTCTTTTTCAAGGAAGTAATTGATTTTGACTATTATGTTTTTTTTTTTTTTTGTAAAGTGAAATATAGTTTATAGAATTTAAATTTTAAAAGTTAAAATGGAGGGAATGAATACGAAAGTGTTTTCTTTGACAGGATTAAATATGATGTAAAAAATTATTTAAAAATCAATTATAGTATAAGATGTTATATTACATTAGATGTTATTAAATATATGGTATTAGATTATATGAGTGGGGAAGGCATGTGAAGGGATTTGGGATAAAATGGAATGAAAATAGATTGTTCTAAAGAGAGCAAGAAAGATTGGAAGGATATGAAACGAAATAAAAATGGATAGAAAATCCCTAACTTTTAATTTTTTTCAAAAAAACAAGCCCTAAATAAAGACAAGAATGGAAAGGTATTTCAAGTAAAAAAAAAAAGGAATTGAATAAAAATCATTTTCACAAACTTAGGCTCATGGCATCTTGGCAGTGCAAGCCAAATTATAATTAGTACTAATCAAATATTATCGAGCTTAAGAAATCAGTTGTTCATAATAAAAAGACAAAATTAGACTCACACTTCACATTGTGGCGTAGAGTTAGGAAGATTTGCTACATGTTCCACCACCACCTTTAGTTTCAGATGAGTTATCCCCTATCACAAATTAACATTGGTTATTAAGGAAAATTAGAATTTGTATGGAGGGGTATGACTCAGATCGAATAATTTAAAAGGTCATAATATTAAAAATTGTTATTTTCACCCACCTTATACCACCGAATAATTGAAAAATAATTTACTTGCAAAATGATGAGAGGGTTATGGCTGCCTCCAAAACGTTTATTGCTTCATCTGATAGTTCTTTCATATTGAATTTTGATAATCTCCTATTTCGAAATTTAATACGAGCTTTACTTCATATAATCTTAAAGTTTTGCTGCCATTTTTTAAATTTATTTATCTTCTTAATAACTTACCTGTTATTTTCACCGTTAATTTCAAGCCCTATAATTTTCTGTATTTTTAAGCTTCTATTGCTCATTTGGTCCTTTCTATAAAAGAATCAAAGTGTTCCTAAAATTTTCTTTCAGAGTTACTCATCTTACATAAGACTTGATATTGCTTTCTTTTGTCATTTCTTACTTTTAATATATATTTTTTCCACTCTTCATTGACACCTGAAATTGGCAAGTTTAATACACTATTATTTTACATACAAGTTATCCAACTACTTCAAGTTAAAGATGTACTTACGCATAGTTAAATTAAATGCATGTACTTATCAAATAGTGCAAAGTCACCTTATATTATATATTTTCTTTTAATTTAAGATGGTGAATATATATATATATATATATATATAGAGAGAGAGAGAGAGAGAGAGTTAAGTAAATTTTTTTAAAAACCCCTAGTCACCTTCTAGTCCTTTTCTCTCCCCCTTCTCTCTAGAAAACTCTAATTTTTTTAGGGGATGTCATTGACGTTTTGTCAATGGTAAACTCCAATCTCTCTTTCTTTTATATTTTACCTAATATTTTATGTACAAATAATTATTCTCTCTCCATTTATGAGAGTCTCTCCATACCCTCTTTAAATGAGTGATATTATCTCTCACTTTTGGAACAATTATATTAGTTTCTTTTCATGGTATTATGATCATATGTTGGTGAATTATTGATTGATTGTCGGGTCGGTCTCCAACAAGCATCAACTCTTCAAATTTGGACTATTATAACAAATACATTTATTCAACGAGAATACTATACAAGATTTGTGGATCTACTCATTAAAGGATGTAAGATGAAACAACGATTGAGTAGAAGAGGAGCGTTCAAAAGAGTTTCAATTAGTTCTTTCAACCGAAAGATTTATTTTATTATTTTAGTTATGAATTTGTTTGAATTTGATCTCTATTATGGATGCCGTATAACCTTTAATTAATGAAATTCATCCATTATTCTAAAAAAAAAAGTAAGTTGTTTCATTTGATCTCCAATATATTTCTTATATAATAAAACAAAATGTGATCTCTAGAATATTAGTAACTTAACTAGACAATCAGTGGACTATACGTAGGGGCGAAATCATAAAATTTTTCAGGGGGCCGGTTAAATGAGGTAAAATAGTATTTTATCAAAGGTGGAGATACTATTTGGTCAGCAATGCCAAACTAAATTGTTAGATAGTATGAGTATAAATCTTCAAAAAATTCACAAAAATATTAAATAGGATACCCATAAAAAATAATTAACACTTATAAAATTAAAGCATACTAAAAAGAGACACCGTTGAATAAAATTTCTAACTCTGTCATTACTATTTATATAAGTTATAAAATAAGTTATTATCATATACCAAATGTTAGTTATAAGACTACTATAAAGAAAATTTGTGTAATAAATACATAAGAAATCATACCTCACAACTAAATAATATAAAAGTTATCTCTTGAATAATGATGACTCACAAAATCTAATACAATCAACGTTTGAGAAATAAATTAGATTAACTAATACAATAATATATAAATCTAATAATAATCAACTCACTAAAAGAAATATATAATATGAATGCAAAATAAATTTGGTGTTTGAATTAGGAGTCTTGGAAGGCCAAAAAAATTTCTCTTTTGAAAATTGTTAATTGGTAATGAATTTATACTACTTTATATTAAATGGTAGGGAGAAAACAACAATATTATAGCTTACAAGATAATATATTAATAGATTGGAGAGAGGCAGGAAGGATGACAAAAAGCTAACAAGAGAGAGATTAGAAAAAGAAAAAGAAAAAGAAAAAGTTGAGACAGCTATATGCATTGTCAATTTGTCATAGCCTAAACCCTAACTTTCTTCATCCTAATTTATTAAACTATTATAAGACATATTCAACATATTATATGAAAAATAATACATTTTATACAATAGTTATATAATTTTACCTTACACCAAAAATGGTTATGAAAATTTATTTTACTTAAGAGTTAACAAATATGGAAATAATTTTCCTAAAAGATTATTTTTTTCCCTATTTTATTTTTTTTAGGATAGATTTTATAAAAAAACAAAATCAATTTTCAAAATTATCGGGGAACCAAGACCTCCCTGGTCTCTCCCTAGTTTCACCACTGGCTGTACTAATGTGATGAAATTGGGTTACAACTTACAATTAGTTGTGTGTTTTATGAACCCTAAGAGTGATGGAAAATGCAAACTTTATATAGATTTTATAATCCTAAGATAGGGTTAGCTAATAGCTGATTTGCTTGCCTCAAACATTTCATACATTTTATGAACCCTAAGATTAATGGAAAATGCAATATGATGTTCATAAGAGTACATATATGCTCAACTTACTATCAATGGATTTATCATCACTTGAGATGTCCAAAATTGGAGGGTGGATTTTAATACATCATATGAGCAAAGGTTGCAATGATTGCACCAATTATTGTTGTTGTTACTTAAATCCTATTTTATTTAACTTTAACTTGTAACCTTACAACTTTTTATACCTCTGTACACCTTTTTACAACTCCTTACAACTACATATTATTTTTCATTTCGAAATTTGTTGTGAATTTATTTTTCTATCGTTAATGTTTTTTTTTTTGTTGGTAAATATTTATGTACATAAAGTTTGTGTACCAGGGATGTACGTGTCGGATATAACTATACCCATATCATATTTTTCCTACTCCTATACCTATACTCCTATCCGGTATTTGGGGTATATAAAACTTATTTAGATATGTACGTAAGGATTTTAATAGTTAATACCCATAGGTACAGTAATTGAATTTTATGCCTTTAGAAATTCATTAATAAATTTTAATAAATAATTAATTATAAAAAAGTATTATGTCCAATAGAGTTAGTTATCATGAATAATATTACAAATATTTTTGTGTAAAATTTGAGTTTATAGGTAGATAGTGAAGTAGAATGTGACGAAATGATTTGAGTTATTTTGATCTTGTTCCATTTGGTATAAGTTATAACGAGATATAAGATATAAGGAGTTGTAAAAAGACATATGTAGTTATAAGAAGTTGTTAGCATAAGTTGTAAGGAGATGTAAAAAAATGTAAGAATTTGTAAAGAGTTATAAGGAATATAAAAAGTTGTATATGATTCGATAAAAATGTTTAATGTGTTCATATGTGTGTTTTTTAGTTATTTGCAATATATTTATATTTTTATTTATGAATTTAATGTAACTTATAAAATTATAAAATTTATACATTTGTGATGTCAAATACATATATGTCATGTTTAAATGATTTGGTTTTTGAAGAAAAAAAAAAAAAGAAATTATGTTTGATGTTTGTGAAAATAGTTTTTATATATGCATAAAGAGTTTGATATTTTAAGAATTTTTAATTATCGAAGACATTTATTTTAAACATATAAACTTAAGGTCATTTTCAACTACGTATTATATGAAAATCATTTATGCATCTACAAAAATATTTTTCACAAATATCAAACATAATTTTTTCTAAAAATAACAAAAAAGAAAATAAATCATCAAACTAGCACATATGCATTTTGCATTGCACATATATAAATTTATGATTTTATAATTTATGTTAAATTATAAATAAAAATACAAATATATTGTACATAAATATAAAAACACACTAAACCTTTTTATCAAGTCATATATTATATTTTATATTTCTTATAACTCTTTACAATTTCTTACAACTTTACTCACAAATCCTTATAACCTTACAGTTCCTTACAATTATCCCACCAATTCTTTAATTGTCCCGAGAATCCTAAGGCTAAAGTAGCTGCTAAGTTTTTTCCCGTCAAACCTCTTGTTTTAAAGGCTACACAAGCCATACCCATTTGTTGCAAGGTAGACAAGATTTCATGTTACGCCTTACCATCTATATTCCATTCTATTAGAGATTGACCATCGAATAGATTGGTTTGAAATTGACCTCTTTCTTCATAGTGAATATCGGGAGGAGTAGGTCTAGGATAGAAATTTCTAGTATTTCTAAAATTTTTAATTTTATTTAAAGAAGAAGATGCCTCTTTCCTTTCTTCTTCTGTTTCACTTTCAAAAGATTTTTGAAGAGTTGTGATTTGATCTAAATCACTTTCTTCGAATCGATTCTGTAGAAGAGGTTTCTTCTTGTGCGATACTACGGGTTTTGTCTATGCAGCTAACGGTTTTGCTAGTACTTTCAAGATCTTTTAGCTGCTGAGATATTGTGTTAAGAAGACGATTATTAGAGAAAGGGCTTTCTCGGATAAGGGCTTCTTCCGTTTCTCTTGGAATACTTGTCTAATTTAAAGAAAGGTCTAGAAACAGATTCTGTATAAGATGTAGTCTTACTAGTAGAACTACTACTAGATTTTTGGGAGTCTATTTTTGTGGAAACTATAGATAATTGTTCTACTATAGTTGAAAGAATTGTATTAGTATAGTCGACTGTTGGTGGACTTTTGCAAGGTCATCAACGATGAATCGTATCATTCCCTCCCGGCCGGTTTTGTAAGGACAGGCAAGAATGTCTTGTCCTTGCAAAGGGATTTTTATGGAAGTAGCCGCAGGTGGATGAACAGCTACTACACTCGCTACCATCTAGAAGATGCCAGGTCTTAGATAGATTAGTTTGAACATTTAGACTTGGTTGCTTGTAAGGATCATTGAGTCCTATTTGTGATGAAAAGGTAGGGAACCAAGTAAAAAGGAATATTAACAGACTAATCTGTTCATATCCTTAATCCAATGGTCTTTTATGGAGAAGCGTATTTGCTTGTCCATTTCTTCAAACCAAGTTCTTAAGGTAGCATTAGATGGGTCTGTAATAATCTTTCTTAAGAAAAGTCCAATCAATCTGGAAGTTTGTAGAGGTAAGAACATTAATTCCTTCTCCAATATGTGAGTTTGGAGGGGAATTATCCGAGTGAACCTCGCTCTGGGATTGGGGCATAAAATTTGTACCTTTGGGAGTTTGTGGCGGAATCATTATGAAAAGTATATTCGAAAAAGATCTTCTAGAACTAGAAGCTTTTGATCTAGGATAATTTTCTCGAAAAGATTTGAACCTAATGAGAACTCTACCATCGGGTTCTTCTATAATTTGATCCACTTGTGGTTCTTCAAGATGAGTAGAACTCCGTTCATTTTCGAGTTCTAATTGCGTCGGAATAGTAATCTCATCTTGTTTAAGGGTTTTAGGTGTAAAGCCGATGGCTTTTCACCGATTATAGTTAGAAGAACAGTTTCTTTTGAATTCGATGGAAGTGGAGAAAGGTATTTTGTATTAAGATTGGAAGATATTAATCTAAAATAGACTCTGTACATGACCGCAAAGTTTTTAAAATCATGAAATTGATCACCTTGAACATACACATCTAGTTGCAAGGCTTGAATTGTCATAGGACAAGTTAAATCAAGCTGGAAAATCTGGGTAACAATTGAAAAATACAGGTCCATTACAAATGTTTGTGTTTATCATAGCAAGCGAGAGAAGATTTATATTTCTTTAAATGCTTGTCACGAATAGCCATGAATATAGGTGCATTAATGCCTTTTCGAGAAGAGGCTTAACTGCAACTTGTACTAATCCTATATGCATAAATCTGTATTTAGCCTTTAAATGACTCTCAATTGAACCTTGATTCAAGAGTGGGATAGTTTGTAAATCATTCCGTAGACTAATGATCTCTTCATGAGTCTTAACGAGAATATGCTATAGAAAAATCAAAGGTACCTATTTTGTAAATAGACTCGGGCTTAACCTTAGGTATAGTCCAGTTTTGGTATTCATTTGGAGTAGGAGCCTTAATTAAAGGTCCAGTTCTATATTGGGGTGACTATCGGCCCCAAAAGACATTAGTCTTCCGAGTTTTAATGCCATGGTTAATGCATAATATAGGTAGTTAAAACGAGCAAATGGTTATGTTTACGGGATTGACGGGACCACCTACCGGGACCACCACTACTTGGGCTGACCAACGGTTTTACGGCCGACCAACGCCTATACCAACGCAAACGTAATCAGTAATCGTAACAACCTAAACACAACAAAACCACGAAGACACTACTCTTAAACCGAGACTTATGGCTCGATACCGGATACTGACAGGATCATCACAATATAGTTCATTGATAATAAAAGATACAACAAAATTTTGTAAAGATGTACTTACGGAATTTTGTCAAAGATAAAGGTAGTCGAGAAATCACGATGGAATTAAAATTGTACAAGAAGATTTGAGGAGATTACAAAACGCTTTCTCTAAAACTCGCTCTGCCTCTTCAAGTAGAGAGGTCATCTCTTTTTATAGAGAATTCCCGAGTCTTTATGACAGAGTACAATGCTTGAGTCATTTGATGCTTTTTCATTTTGTCAAAAGTTGTAGGCGCTTTTGTTCATCTTTTTCAAAAGTAGACGAGTAACTTTTGTCTTTATTCTTCATTTTGTCAAAAGTTGTAGGCGTTTCGTTCACCTTTAGCAAAAGTAAATAGTAGCTTGATTTGTCGGGAGTAAACGGTAACATTTGTAGAACCGGATGGATTTTGTCGAAAATTCCGCAAAAACAAACAAAAGTTAGATAGTAACATTCTTCTTCCTCTTTTTTTTTTCACAATTCAAATGGGTCCCGTGAACGGGGTCCACCGAATGGGTCATTTGTAGAGGATCCAGCTTCACTGGTTGAGTCGTCATCTTCTTCGGACTCCATAGCTTGTGCCATAATCTTTTGTAAGAAAAGTTTACTGCTGTTCGGGATCATCTTTAAGATAATCAAGCGGTTCCTTTTGTTTTTGCGTTAGAAATTTTCCTTTTCCTTTGGTAGTTCAAGACGAAGCGAGGACTAAATTCTTTCTTTCTTTGGAGTAGAAGGTCCGAGTGTCTTTGATCTTCAATGGTGTAGTTGTAGTCTTCTTTAAATTGTAAAATGTATATTTTTGGTTTTTGTGCGAATATAGTACTCAACGTTTTCTAAAGAGTAGAGTTGAGTATTATATTCGAGCCACCATCCGCTTTGTAAACACGAACCACGAGATAGAGGAAATTGAACTGGAAGATAAGGTTGCAATCTATACTCCCAACAAAATATCCATGCAACATTAAAAGTTTGGAAGAATCCAACTTGTTTTTTGATATGTTTCGTAATTAGAAGAATTCTTTAACTAGAATTCCCAACCACTATGAACTTACGGAGGGAGAATGGTAGTAGATGGACCAAACATCGTCCACCAATGGTAAAACCAAACAGGAAAGGTAAGCTGACATTTGTCGTGAAAGTTGAAGAACCAAGAATGTGTGTCGAGTCACGTGAAAAATACGACGAACCGGGCTAGTTTGTAGTCGAAATAAGTAAAGGTTGAAGGGGAGAAAGGTACAGAGAATTGTCTTTCTTCACTTGGATTATTCCATTATTTACTTCCTAGTACATTCTTAATAATGCACTTGGAATAATGAACGTAGGTCTTATTGGTGGTATCAAAGGTATGAGATATGTCAACGGATTTTGTATCAACAAGGATAAGCTCGTAAAATTTACGAGTTTTCTGGAAATTATTTGTTGAGAAGTGGAAATTTGTTCCAAAAGCACGTTCAACCATGCTTCTAATGGCTATATTATGTGGGACAGTTTTAAATGAAGTGAGGAAAAGAAGTTACGTATTAGTAATTATATAGGTATCTTTTTGAGGATTGGCTGGGTTTGTAATGGCATTTTTGTAAGTCAAGGGAGGAAAAAGAGTTTCAAAGGTATTTTTGTGGGGATTGTATAATCTGTTGCCTTTTGAACTCCTTTGCCACGATCTCTATTCATGTTCCTGCAAAAATCTCTTTTTATGTCACTCTTTCCTTGCAAAAATTCTCTTGTTAGAAAATCAGGTAAAGAATTGCTTTCGCCTTTAATAAATTCAATTTCAAAGTCAAAAGAGGACAAGATAGCTTGCCATCCGGCAAAAATTTGTTTAGAAACCAAATTTTTGACGTCCTTTGGAGAACATCCTTTCGTCGCTTTGCAATCTATTCTTAAAAGAAATTTCTTGAAATATAAATCATCTTGAAATTTTGAAATACAAAGGACAATTGCTAAAATCTCCTTTTTAATAGTTGAATAATTCTGTTGGGGTCCTAGCCAAAGATCGGAATGAAATCTAACCGGTTGTTCAGGGTGTTAGGTAACCTTTGTTTGAGAATACCTCCGTATCCTACATCCGATGCATTGGTTTCAACTATCATGAAGGCATTCGGATGAGGTATGCATAAGCAAGGTAGGGCTTTTACCTTTTCTTTTATTTGCTTGACAAGAGTGGTATGTTCATCGGTCCAGGGACCGGGGTTTTTTCTAAGTCGTCTATACAAAGGTGCACAAAGATGACGAAGTCTAGGGAAAAATCGAAACATAATTCGGACATCCTAGAAATCTTTGCAATTGTTTTTTATCTTTAATTTCATTAGGAAATTTGTCGGCAAATATCAAAGATCTCATTATAGGTTTAATGGTTCCTTAATAGATGTCGTGCCCAAGAAAACGAATCTTAGTTTGAAATAGAACCATTTTTGGAGCGAAACTGACCAACCCGTTTTTGCTCACAACCCGTAAGAAAATCTGTAAGTGTTTAAAATGTTGATCAATTGTTTTAGAAAAGACCAAAACGTCGTCTATGTAAACAATAATAAATGAGGTATAAGGATTAAATATATCATTCATAATATTTTGAAATTCGAAGGGGCATTTTTAAGTCCAAAAGGCATTACGTTCCATTCGTAATGGCCGAAAGGTACTTGTAAATGCTGTTTTATAACGATCGGATTCAGCAATTTGAATTTGCCAAAATCCCGATTTCATATCAAATTTTGAAAATATTTTTGCTTCATAGAGTCTATTCGAGTAGATCCTTTTTGTTTGGAATAGGATATCCGATCCATTGAAGGACTTTGTTGAGAGGTTTGTAGTTAATAACAAGCCTAGGAACTCCTCGTTCCTTTTCTGCTGCGTTATTAACATAGAAGGCGGCACAACTCCAAGATGATTTAGAGGGTCGAATGAGTTTTTGTCAATTAAAGACTGAATTTCTTTTTACAAAGCTCTAGATACTCGGAATTCATCCGGGTTGGTCGAGCTTTTTTGGAATATTTCTTTCGTCAAAATCCTAAATGTACGGAAGAGAAACTACATGTTTCTTTCGTTCCCGGAATGCATTAGGAACGTCTCGAACAAATTTGTTTCTTAATAACTTCTTCTAAATCAAGGATTTTCTTTTGAACTGCAGGGGTTTGAAGTTGTTCTTCAATTCTTTTAAAAGAAATTTCCTCTTGAAGATGAGCAATCGAAGATTGTTTGTAATGCGATTGTTCATTTGTTGGAAAATAGACGAGGATTGCGGGAGAGCAACATCCTTTTGTCTGGTTGATGAAAGAAATTTAAAGGAGATTAGTTTACCAAGAACTTTTGTATGAACCCCGGTTTCATTAACATGAAACGGGGTAGATTTGAGTAAGAAAGGGAGTGCCAAGAATAATATCATTGGTAATATTCTCAACAATAAGGAAAACATTTTTAAAATAATAATTATCATTCTCTATGTATCCTTTATTGAGTTTGTATTTAATGGTCAAAGGTTCTCCATTTGCACTTCGCAAAGAGTTTACGAAGATCGTTCGCAATACTGGTTGGTATTACGCCTCTTTTAATACAATTTTGGTCGGCTCCACTATCTATAAGAGCTACTCTACAGGTAGAGAAGTCATCAATTACTAATTTGACAACTGAATACCATTTTTGAAAAGTAACTCTGGAAATGGTAGAGATGAACTGGTCATTATTATTTTTGTCAATTGGGGAAACTCAAAAGACTTTGAAATCTCAGGAAATCCAGGATGAAGAAGCTTCATTTGTTTTAAGAAGAGTAAATTTTGCTTCAAATTCCAAATCTTTGGCCTTTAAGTTAAGAATATCTTGTTTAAGAAATCTGATCTTAGTTTTTAGATCATTGATCTCGATATGTAAATCCCTAGTTGTAATTTGTTGAAAAGGATTTGGAGTAGGGAATTTTTCATGAAGTTTAGAAAGGTTGAAGGTAGGAAGGTCGGGGGTGAAGGAGTTTTTCTTCTTCAAAAATGAGATTCTTGAGTTTTTCAAGATAATCTTTCTTTAAATCAGGATCTGATATTTGTCCTATTAAATCAAGCGAAATTCTTTCTGTCCTCATGTCTGTTATAACATTAATCGCTTAATAGGAGATGATTCATATTCATAATCTTCTTCTTCGAACTAAGATAATAATCTTCGGTTCCTTAAGAATCGGACATATTTTGAGTAAGAATAGAAAGAAGCTTCTTTTGAAGTTACGGTTCTTACGAAAACAATTCATTAATCTTTTTCGCTGTTTTGCATTAGAAGGCTTTATGCCCAACCTTTCCACATTTATAGCAAACTATCTTTTTCTTCTTGTTGACTCCTTTTTGTTTCTTAGAAGGATGAGATTTAGAAGGGGTAGATTTTGGAATAAAAGGTTTCTTAACAGGCTTATTTTTTCAAAAATTTTTATTAGCTTTTCTAATTTTTGCCGAAGGAGCTTCAATTTTGGTAAATCCAAAAGCTTCACGGAAGGTTCCCATTTCTCTCCTAGATTGAGATTTATCTTTTCCATATTTAGCTTGAAGTTTAAGTTCATTGCAAAGAATTAATCCTTCACTTTTAACTATGCCAAATAATTGACCAAAGGTAAAAAGATGATAAGGTATATCATCTAAATTAAAGTTTTGACGAAGCTTACCAAGAATTCTTTCTCCGAAGAGTCTTGGTAACCCTGCTATAAATCTTACTTTCCGAACTGTGCATTTCCATCTTCTCTTTTCAAGACATTGGTTAGGAAAATGTCTTTATACCATCGATAGTCACTAAGGGTAGGACATCTAAGATTAATTAGGACAGACTTGGCTGCTCGCTTGTCCTTCATTAGGATTTCCTATAAAATGAAGAGAGATAGTATGAATTAGCAATTCATTACCATCCTCTTCTTCGATTGGTATATTGTTACGGATAACGATAGTTTTGTGACTAAGTATAAGTTATAACGAGGTATAAGATGTAAGGAGTTGTAAAAAGACATATGTAGTTATAAGAAGTTGTTAGCATAAGTTGTAAGGAGATGTAAGAAAATGTAAGAATTTGTAAAGAGTTATAAGGAATATAAAAAGTTGTATATGATTCGATAAAAATGTTTAATGTGTTCATATGTGTGTTTTTTTAGTTATTTGCAATATATTTATATTTTTATTTATGAATTTAATGTAACATATAAAATTATAAAATTTATACATTTGTGATGTCAAATACATATATGTCATGTTTAAATGATTTGGTTTTTGAAGAAAAAAAAAAGAAATTATGTTTGATGTTTGTGAAAATAGTTTTTATATATGGATAAAGAGTTTGATATTTTAAGAATTTTTAATTATCGAAGACATTTATTTTAAACATATAAACTTAAGGTCATTTTCAACTATGTATTATATGAAAATCATTTATGCATCTACAAAAATATTTTTCACAAATATCAAACATAATTTTTTTCTAAAAATAAAAAAAAGAAAATAAATCATCAAACTAGCACATATGCATTTTGCATTGCACATATATAAATTTATGATTTTATAATTTATGTTAAATTATAAATAAAAATACAAATATATTATACATAAATATAAAAATACACTAAACCTTTTTATCAAGTCATATATAATATTTTATATTTATTATAACTCTTTACAATTTCTTACAACTTTACTCACAAATCCTTATAACCTTACAGTTCCTTACAAATAAATGGAACATGACCTTATTTAAATCGACATAAAAAAAAGGAAAGAAGTTTCAAGGGTAGGAACAAGAATGTGGAGACGATAAATGGTTCTTATAACCTAGCTAACTAATTAGAGAAATGCTTTTGAGGCATGGATAAGGGATTATAAAGTCTTGTAATTCCATTGCATATCGCCAAATAAGTTTCAGTTTAATGGTAACGTTAACTTTTGTCGTAAAAAAATTGATGTTATGGGTTAAACCTTCATGCTTCATTCCTAATATAATATATGTTATATATAAAGCAAATATTCTTTTAAGGTTGTATAATTTATAATTTTCCAATTATATCCTAACTTTGTATAAATTTATAGGGATTAGTTAGTCATTTACCAAATTACTGCATCTGTCTTTGAAAGAAAAATAATCTTCAAAATTAAAATCCTACCCACAACAGATGATGTAATAACTGCTTCATTTTTTGAGGAAACTTTTGTAATATATTATTTTAAGTCATATATAGCCACTTACCTTATAAAACCTTCATTAACTTCATAAAAGTACGATCATACCCCTTGGTATACAAGAATATTAATTAATTTAATTTTTATAATTAATTATTTTTATAATTTTATTCTTTTTGATTAATTTATAACGATAAGAATTAATTATAATAGCGAAATTTTTAAATAGCATTTATATATTATGTAAGATATTTTTTTAAATAGAAAAATGATATATTATGTTAGATATTTTTTTAGATTCATAGTACATGTATTAATTTTTTAAGAAATAAAATGAATAGGCTTCGATACAATATATAAGACTTCTTAATTAAATATTAATCAATTTGTCGGATTGTTTGTCATTTAAAAAAGCATATCATCGGTTCTCACCAGATTGCCCATCAAAGTATTTCCATCACTATTTTGATGAATTTTTATAGTGGTACAAACTATTGAATATTGCTTTAAATTACAAAATATTATTATCATCGGCACCTTAAAAGCTTATGGGATACACGTGAACACCGTAATATTTATATTGGCTTTTTAAAAAAAATTATTTATAATTTTTTCAAGTCCTATATATTTTGACTTATCTTCCTTTTTGTTCAAATTTATCACATAAATTTATTTTTAAAATATATTTATAGTTTATAAGAGTATGCAAATGGATAATAAAATAAATAAATATTACTTTTAAATGTATATATAAATATGATCATACAGAAACAAAAATGATATCATGATCAATTAGCCAACATTAATGGAGTTGTACTGATGATGTTTTCTTTGCTTTATCTATTAATATTAATGCATGATTTGATATGCTACTGTTGAGTTATGATGATGATGATGATATTAAAGGGGTGTACTAATATAAGCTTGAACTTCTTGGGCTATATTCATTATATTTATACATGAATATTTTAAATTGATAATCATAACGAATTTTGTATAAGAATACAATGAATTTTTTTCAGAAAGGGATTTTTTAATTATTAATAAGAGAGAAGAAAATCGATAAGCATACTATATAAAAACAATAAGATACTTTAATAGTCTTTTACTAAATTATTTATTTGTGTGCTCATGAATAAGCTCACCTTAATATTTTCAAATTAAAAAGAAAAAGAAAAAAAAGCTACTTAAATATAAAACCAACCGTAAAAAATCCATAAATATAAAAAAAAGTAAATAACTACTTTATTGCATCTTCTAAATCCAACTTCAAAATCCATATATATATAATTTTCTTTTTGAATAGATGATTCAAGTTCTAAAAGACTAAACGGTTAAAATATTGGATTTATGACATAGTTTTTTAGTCAAATTTATTTTAATTTTAGATTTTATATTATCTATCTATGATAAAATAAAATAAAATAACAAATTATGTATAAGGATAATGTCACTAAAAAACAACTTTACATTTAAGAAGCACTATTACATATTTAATAATAAAATAAATTTATTTTATTACATAAATTTATTTAAAAGGTATATATAATTTGTCAAATAAATTTATTTTTAAAATATATTTATATTTTACAAGAGTATGAAAATAGATAATAAATAAAAAATAAATATTATTTTTTAAAGATATATATAAATATGATCACAAAAAAGAAAAATGATATCATGATCAATTAGGCAACATTAATCAAGTTATTGTAATGATACTTTATTTGCTTGATCTATTGATGTTAATTCATGGTTTGATATACTGTTGATTTATGATGATAATGATATTAAAAAGAGTATACTAACATAGGCTTGAACTTCTTGTCTATATTCATTAGATTTATATAGGAATATTTTAAATTGATAATAAAAACAAATTTTACATAAGAATATAATAAATTATTTCAGAAAGGATTTTTTAATTATTAATAATAAAGAAGAAAATTAATAAGCATAAAAAATAAAAATAATAAGATATTTTAATAGTCTTTTACTAAATTATTTATTTGCTTGCTCATGAATAATCTCACCTTAATATTCTCAAATTAAAAAAAAAAAAGAAAAAAAGATACTTAAATGTAAAAACCAATCGTAACAAACCTATAAAAATAAAAAAGAAAAGTAAATAACTACTTTAATGCATCTTCTAAGTCTAACTTTAAAATCCATATATATATATATATATATATATATATATATAATTTTTTTTGAATGGATGATTCAAATTCTAAAAGACTAAATGATTGAAACATTGGGTTTATGACTAGTTTTTTAGTCAAATTTATTTTAATTTTAGATTTTATATCGTCTATATATGATAAAATAAAATAAAATAACAAATTATGTATAAGGATAATGTCGTTAAAAAAACAACTTTACATTTAAGAAGCACTATTACATATTCAATAATAAAATAAATTTATTTTATTACACAAATTTATTTAAAAGGTATATATAATTTATAACATAAATTTATTTTTTAAAATAGATTTATAATTTATAAGAGTATGAAAATAGATAATAAATAAATAAATGTTATTTTTTAAAGGTATATATAAATATGATCACAAAGAAATAAAAAATGAGATTAATTAGCTAACACTAATGGAGTTGTAGTAATGATACTTTCTTTGCTTGATCTATCGTTGTTAATGTATAATTTGATATGTTTCTGATTTATGAAGATGACGATATTAAAATGGGTGTATTAATATAGGCTTGAACTTTTTGGGCTATATTTATTAGATTTATACAGAAATATTTTAAATTGATAATCATAACAAATTTTGCATAAAAATACAATAAATCTTTTTAGAAAAAGTTTTTTTAATTATTAATAATAAAGAAGAAAATCAATAAGCATACTAATTAAAAATAATAAGATACTTTAATAGTCTTTTACTAAATTATTTATTTACTTGTTCATGAATAAGCTCACCTTAATATTCTCAAATTAAAAAAGAAAATAAAGAAAACTACTTAAGTGAAAAAAACCAACCGTAAAAAACCTATAAATATAAAAAAGAAAAGTAAATAACTACTTTAATGTATTTTCTAAATCCAACTTCAAAATTCAAATATTTATATATATATATATATATTTTGAATGGACAATTCAAATTCTAAATGACTCAATGATTGAAATATTGGGTTTATGACGTAGTTTTTTTAGTCAAATTTTTTTAATTTTAGATTTTATATTGTCTATATATGATAAAATAAAATAAAATAACAACTTATGTATAAGGATAATGTCACTAAAAAACAACTTTACATTTAAGAAACACTATTACATATTCAATAATAAAATAAATCATATTTAAGACAATGTAAACGAATTCTTTGTTATTATAATGATATTATTTTAAAAATATTATAATGGTAGAGTTTTAAAATACAAACTCTTTTGTATCTTCACGCATAATGCGTACGAATTCAAACTAGTTATATTTAAAGTAAAAGCTTTTTAATGGGTACAAAATAATTTTATTTGATTAATATGATTTAAGTATGTTTGTTTATTTAGTATAATTAGAAGTAAATAATGAGTAATATTATTTGTAGTAAAATTTATTAATTTAATAGTAAGTGATAGGGTCGGTAAATAATATGCCAATACCGGAGAAAAATGATTCGAATTACGATTTACATTCCAGTGTTAAAAGACAACACTTTGGAGTGAACTTCCTAATGTAAATACGAGAGTTTCTGACCGGACACCCACAGCACGAACACCAACACTCACAGCGCGGAAGTGAGGAGAGAGGGAGCGGGAAGGGAGCAACTAAGCAAGGAAGAGAGGGGAAGAGCAAGCGCCATTACGGAAGTGGCCGAAATTTTCGCACACCTTCAAAATTCCGCGCCTTCTCTCTCTCTCTCTCTATATCTCCCTTTTGCCCTTTGCCTTTCACTCTCAGTCCTCGGAAAAGCTGCAGGCCTGCAGCTCTCCTCTCTCCTCCCTTAAACCCTAAGAAACTAATTTCTGGACAATTTCTCTTTCCTTTTCGATCATCGACTCTCCAGGTTTGTCTAAGGTTAGTTGTTTATCGTCTTCTTCGAATTTTCTGCTTCGCTTTGCCTTTTTGGTTGCAATTTCGAGTTTTTTTTGGACTGTGGCAATGTTCATGCAGATTTTGCCGGTGGAGATGGAGATGGAGATGGAGATGGAAGTGGAATCTAAGGCGGAGAGTGGGAGGAGGGCGAGTGAGCGGACTCGAGGGAAGCGAGTTTGCTACAATGAGATGATTATGGCGAAACGAGAGCATACTTCTCCGAAGAAGAGGCCCAGGCATCAGCAATCCACGAGGAAGCCTAGAGCGAAGGCGGAGGAGAAAGCTAAGGACAGTAAAGAGATGGAAATTGTGAGGAATTTGCTTGCTTCTGAGGAAAGAAATGTGTTTTTAAACTAGGTGGGGTTGAAAAAGCGATCGTCTCAAAGTTAAAGAGACGCTCCGAACTTTCAACAGTTATTATCTTCAGTTTGTTCAGGTTAATATTCTTCTTTTGTTTGATTGAGCATTTGATTTTACGTGTTTTTGCAAAAAGCTAATGTTTGAAAAAAGCTAATGCGTGATTTGTGTTTTTGCAGGAAGAGGAAAAGAGATGTAAACAAATCGAAGCTGAGAAGAAGGTGAACAATTTTATGTAATTTTGCTCTTTTTTTCTTAAGGTTTATGCATTTTGTCTTAATATTTTGATAGTTGTTAAAGGTTGACTGGTTGGAGTATAACTAATCCGATTTCCAAAAATTGTAATCGTATATGAAACTTGTTTTGATGTTTGTTGTTATGTTTGATTTGTTCTTCTCTTATATGTCTCTGGGAATGTTTCAACCTCTGAAGGGGGTGCTGGTCCAGAAGGCAGGAAAAGATCACCTCACAAGCGTCCAGATTTGAAGGCAATATCGAAGGTAAAACGTGAAAAGGTTGGTTATGTTTTTGTTTGAGATCCAAATTTGGTGTACTATTGACATGGATGGCGTCAATCTCATTGTTGGTTTGATCTTTAACATCCCCTTCATTTGTTAAGCTGAAAAGTTTGTCCTTGGTTAACTGTCACTGTCGTATCAATGTCATTTATTTCTCGCCCAAAGTAGTTCTCAACTCATCGTGCTTCAGTCAGTGAATGATCGAAAATAGTTGGTATCTTACGATAATGGGCATTGCTGGTGTCGAGAATCATATGCAAGAGGCCTCTTAATTTATTTCTTTATTTTTTGGGTTCTGAACTTGAATAGAATCATTCTAGAGTCAGTTTTGGGTTATATTGAGTATAAAGCTGTAAGCTAAGGTTCTTCAATTATGTTTTGCTTGTGTGTGTGCACATCTTTTGCTAGCAAAAAGTCCCGTAACTCTTTCTGATTGAGTGTCTGAAATATTTGTGGCAGATGATGGGGACGAGTAAAATTCTTTATCCAGTGAAACAATTTGGAAGCATTCCTGGTAGGTTTACACGTGTGCAAGTGATGTTCTATACATTGATACATGTGTCTCATCACATGGAACTGTTTATGTATTGATGGATGTAAGCTACACAGTTGATAAATTTGATGGATAGTCATGTCTTTAACCTATTCTGCTTTGCAGGTGTTGATGTTGGTCACCAGTTCTTTTCAAGAGCAGAGATGGTTGCAGTCGGATTCCATAGCCACTGGCTGAATGGGATTGATTATATGGGCCAGGCATATCACAAAGGGGTAATGCTGTTCGGTCTCATGACTTTGTTTCTTCTGATTTGTAGATTTTGAATTTTCTCAAGGTCGGTGGGAGGTCATTTGTCTCTCCTGTTCATTTTTTTGCCTATGATAATTCACTAACAAGAGGGACGAGTTTGTGTGAAGCTGTATGTGGGATTGTGCCTTGCCTTGTGTCATTCACTTTTTTGTTCTTGTTGCTGCTGTGTGTGTGTGTTGGGGGGGCTAGATATTTTGGAAGACTTTTGCAGAGCACGATTATGATTTTCATCCCAAAATTCATCAAATTTATTGATGATTACCCTTCTTCATTTTTTGAATCCCCTCAATTTAGGTTATTGATAAGTTTTCCTTACAAGAAAAAGAGTTTTTTTTTCCTCTTGTTTTTTGGGTGCATTTGCAGATGAGATGCGAAGGCCAATGTGGTTTGAGAACACAGGACCTTGGCAGCAACTTCCAAGATCTTTACCAACTATGCTAGTTGGCACCCACTGAAAAAGAAAAAGGGTTATGGAGAAAGGTAGAGTTTGGGTTGAGAGTTGAGAGAAAGTATAGTCATTGGGTTAATTGCCTTTAGCCAACAAATAGGGGTGGACCCCGGGAACTTGAAGGGGGAGGGATTGTTGTAGGACTTGATTGAGAGGGTCAAGGAAGCGATGCAATCAAGATCGGTTTTGGATTGACTAATACATTTGAACTTTTTAAGTTAAAAAATGTGGGAATTGGGAAACAAAGCCTAGCTTGATTTCTATGAACTTAAATTTATTGAATATGGTTGCAACTAATGATAATAGCTATCCTGAGTTTGAGTTTTACAGTTTCGTAATTTGATGATGTTTCATTATAATAGAATTCTAAAATTTTAAATTTTAAATTATAGATTAAATTTATAAAACTAATTTGGAATAGTATCCTGTGTGATTAGCAATTTTCATTTATTAATCTGATTGGATTGCTTCTGAATTGCTTGTGTGGTTTGTTGGTTGTAATGTACAGCTTCAAGGCAAGTTTTGGACTTAATAAATGATGCTATTCATGAGAGTTTGAGATGATGATGAATGTTGTAGTTGGCCCCTTTAGTACATAGGTGACATCTTGGTGTTATTTAATATTGTTTCTGTTTTATCTTGGTGTCGTTTCAATATAGTTTCTGGCTACTCTTATTTTTAAAAAAAACTTGAGCCCATATTTATCTACATGTTATGTTAATGTCTGGGGCTAGCTTAAGAATTCATCTATCCGCAACTGGATTGAAGCATATCCTTATTGCCTGTTTTTCCTTGCTCTCTCTTTCCTCTCCACTACCCTTATCTTCCAAACATGCCCCCTCTTCCATCACATTGGATGACATTACCTTTAATTGTTCTGGAAAAATATTGATTGGAGAACTTGATATACAATTATTGCCTGCATTGTACCATTTGTTTCTATAAGCTTTTGCTCACTGTTTTGGTTGAATTTCATTTCATTTCTGCTCTGATTTTGCAGGAGTACAGCAAATATACATTTCCTCTAGCTGTAGCTATTGTTTTATCTGGTCAGTATGAGGATGATTTGGATAACTCTGAGGATGTTATATACACTGGTCAAGGTGGTAACAACTTATTAGGTGATAAGAAACAAATGCAAGATCAAAAAATGGAACGTGGTAATTTAGCTCTCAAGGTGTGAATCTTGGATCCCACATGTTTTTTTTTTCCTCTGTGAATTCAGTCCCTGAACTTGGTTGGGGTCATGTATGACTTGGTGTGTGTGACTGTATTAGTGTGCACTTATCAGTCCATGCATGGTTATGCCCCTTTATACTGTTCAAATCCAATACATTTTTTTTTGGTTTGTGGGTAACCTTTTGGCGTTTGGTTCAATTTATTTGATTGATTTAGATCTCCATAAAATCAATGCCACTATGTGGTGTGTTGTTGAGATATTTGGTTTTGTGCCATTGTACTCTATCTTAGAATGGTTGTCTTGTTTGGAAGAGGTTACAAGAACCAATTACAATATATTTTGGTGGGGTTAGCCAATTCATGTGTAGAATGTTAATGGACATCCAAGGTAGTGAACTTTTATTGAGTCAAAGCAGAAGTTGAAACAAAGCATCATGTCTGTAAATTTTCAGGAACTAGCCAGTACTGTAAGTGATTTCTATTGCTTATCTTCAGTAATGGTGGGGTTGGTAAAGGCAAATTAACAGCAGGTTTTGTGGTTTCCTTTTGGATTGACAACTGCTCAGCTCACAGGCATCTAAAATATTCCTCCTTAGACCATTATGGTTCACTGACTTGCATTGTCACATTGGCCAATCCCTTTATTTGCTATTATGGATGTCTAGATTGAAGATAGATACATTTGTAGTTCTTTTTCTATCTCCAGTGCTAATGAGAAACATTCAATAAGCACCTGTAGTTTATTATATGCTCAGAAAGTGCATGCTGTGTCTTACACATGCTCAAGTTCAATTGCCTTGCCTCTTGTTGTGGGTCAAATATCCTTATGTTCTTTGCAGCCGTGTTTTAGCTTATAAACATTGAGTGAAGATGACCATCAAGCTTGCTGTATTGTTACCTTACTCTCTCTCTCTCTCTGTTGGCTGTTGGAGTTACAAGCTGCATTCCTTCAGATTTAATTAACTTGACAAGAATTTTGAACTTTCCAGAAGTAAACTGTATTCCATCACCTTTTTTTCCTCTAAAAAAGATTTATAGGAGTGGCATATGTTACTTTTTGACTTTTCATTTCTGCTCAAGCACTTGTTCAATATTCAGTGTCCAGTCATGAATTTGGATCAACACATAAAAAATGACGGTTATTTCTATACATGTACTCGTATTGACAATTTCTAGATAGGTCTGAATAGGCTTTCATTATGTAGTTTCATCAAATATCTTGCTTCTAAAGGTCATATATTTAGAGACACAGTCTAAAGAAAGGGAAATATGGCAGAAATGTAAATGTTTTGTTTTTGGATTAAAAAGTTGCATTTTTGCCATATTTCTCCTTTATTGAGACTGTTTCTCTAAATATATGATTTTTAGAAGTGAGATATTTCTTGTCTGACTATTTAATAATGGGCAATCAAAATCCTTCTTATGACCTGTGATTGAGTCAGTGATACTGTGAAGTTTGTTTGTAAAATGCTTTATTTTCTGTAGCATTGCGTGCTTGCAGAAGGTTTTTGTTCCTTAAATGACTTCATGCAATTATTCAATTGCAGAATAGTATGCTGCAAGAACTGCCTGTACGAGTTATCCGGGGCCATGATTCCAAAAGTAGTTATGTCGGTAGAGTTTATACTTATGATGGTCTGTACAAGGTAACTACTATACACTTCAATATTTTGTAGTGCCTTTCTCTTTTCCTGGCTAAATGTATTTGTGTTGCATTTACTCATTGTTGGATTTGTTTTTGATCATCTGGAAAACCATTGTGAGAAATCCCAATTGCCTTTGACTTAGGAAAGGATTATGATGTTAAGTTCTAAAATAGAAGAGGCGTATGTAGTAGTTCAGAGTATTCCTCCTGGTTTGCTTGGCAAAGTTGGAAGTCTGAGTGCAATATTGTGAATTGAACCAAACTGTCTGGGTGGACTGCTTCAGCAGGAAACGTACCATGACTTGGTCAAAATGGACCTTTAATACAGAAGTCAGTTCCACTGGATAATTGGTTGGCTGAACTAGGTTTCTTGATTAGTTCACATGGTCCGCCCTCTAGCAGTAAGTTTGGGCATTAGCCGGTTGCCTGCTTTGGCAAGTAGAATCCTGATCTCGTTCCAATTCTTTCAACTTTTTTTCTTGCCGATTGTGCTGATGCATTTCATTGATGCATTTAGTTATATTTGTTAGTGCCAACTTTAGTACTGAAACTCCTTTCTTTCTCCCCCAACCAAACTCCTATCGCCTTTATTTTTCCCCATCTCTCATTGAAGAAAAACTTTTAAGTGGTATTTCAGTAAATTATTGAAGTGTTATATTTTTTATTGGAAATTATTGTCATATTTGAATTGGTTAAATATGATGAAAGTAATCAAATATTTTTACATGTTTAAGCCCAGTATTAGATGTGGATTTACCACTCATAAAATGTCTCTTGATTTAAGAGATTTAGGCCAATAGGTTATCATAAAAGCCTAGATCTAGAAATTTTACCCAAATTGGGACTTTAGCCATTTTTTGGCCGAAGTTATAATCAGACACCATTGTCTAAGAATCAAAGTTTCATGATGGTGCATCAAAGTAAAATAAAAACTAGCAACTTCCATGACTTGTGTGGATAGAGGTTAGACTTTGACATGATTCTAGTGCTCATTAAGTACGGATATTCTCTAGCATTACATCCAACCAAAGCAAGCCTGTCATATTCATTTTCCCTTTCAAGCATTCATGGAAATGTTGTTCAACGCAGCCCTCCTCCTATTCTATTGGTTCTATTTGTAGGAAACAATATTCTAAAATTAATCTATAATTATAATTGCCATCTTTTATAGAGGCATATCTGCGTTAGATTATCATTGAACAAACCTCCATGTCGTTGTAATCTGTTCACATATCTACATCGCACTATCCTCATTGCCAATGTTTTCCCCCATTTTGCTTGATCCGTTTCACTGTGCTTGGTAATGACTATCAGTGGCCACAAGCATTTTGTGCTTTCGAAGGACTTGTATTCATATTGTCAACTTCTGCACCCCAGATTCTTCTTTATTTCATGTTTGGTTGGAAACTTGTAAGTTTCACTGATTCGGATGGCAGGAAAAGGAAGCAAGAAGATTGTGACTTATGGGATAAATCTAATGTGTTTAAGATTATGATTGTAATCTTCAATTCTTACCCTGTTTTTGTTTTCTATTTTATGGATTTTTAGGCTATTATAGTGAATCTTTGATTGTATTTTATATTAATACTTTATTTATATATCTTGTGCTATTTGTTTTTCATGCTGTAAAATACCTGTTGTGCTATGTATTTTTCAAAGTTGCTTGTCCTTATTTGGAGAGTTTCTCCTTTAGTTTAGTGTCACAGCAGTTGCTATGCCAACAATGGTTGTCCTCTAGTACAAACTTGTCATTTTTAATCATGGGTGATTGTAGAGTTATCATTCCTGTAGCGTTATTGGGGCATGTTACTGCAACCATATTGAAATTTACCATTATATTATCCATCTTCTAAGTGCGATTGCTAAAGATGATTTAGCAGGGAGCCTCCAAGCACTTATTGCTTGTGTTGATGCTATTGTTGAGACATATCAAGTGAACTGAGTAATGAACATCTTGTCATGGAAGATAAAAGCATATTTATCCACGTATGGTAAAAATTGATAGGTTGCTAGTAGTGCTGCAAGAGTAAATATATTGGATTGAGAAAAGGAACACCAATTGGGGCTATTGTTGAGGCAAAAGTGAAGGAAATTAAACAATTTTATGAAGAAAGGTCATTATGTTAATCTTCAAGATAAGTTATGTGAGGAGGAACTACCTGCAACTTACCTAGTGGTACAATGGCTGATGTAGAAGATGTAGAAACTCATAAGATTTCTATGGTAGAAGAAAAGGTTATTGTAAATTTTGAGATCAAGGAGACGAAGGGCTCCATTTTTGCTTCTTATATTTGGGTGAAGCGTCAGTTTTGCGTAAGGGCCTTGTTGCAATTATACCGCCTATTCTTCTTTTCTTCAAAACTAGTGCTGGAATTTTTTTAAATTTTTTGTAAAGAGGGGAAGCATGATATGGTTGGCAAGAATAGGAAATGAAATATTATGATTGTGGGATAAATCTATTAGTTTTAGATTATTATACTAATCTTATTGCATTGTCCTATTTTCTTTTTCTATTGTAGGATTTTCATATTAGGATAGTTGATCAGAACTTTGTTACACTAATCAGCCTCCGACCCTCGGATTCGTGATCCGGATCCTTGTCCCAATTTTGAGTTCAATTGTCACCATGGCTACCACCACTAGGAATGCTCCACGCCTCGACATTCCACGTTCTAGGAATAAGCGTTCCGAAGCCATAATTAAACTAAATTTGTGCGCAGTGAGTAACGATTCGTGTTTCAAATTAAGTGTCCTAGGAAGCATTCCTCTTAACTATGATCATGACTTAATTCGCTAAGGAGCGCGATCCGGGTTGGTAAAAGTGACGATCTGAATATGATGGACCAAAATTTCGAAAACAATCTTAGCCAAGCGCGACCATGGTGGGATTAAGAGAAACCGTTCAAATTTTATCATCATCTTCACTTTTTCCTTGCCCAAGCATCACCAAAGTAATAGGAGTAAATATTAGAAGAGCTAGAAGAACATGGGATAATGGAGTTGAGAGAGAGAGGGCACAATGTATGGAATCTTCGAGAGAACAAAAGAGGATAGAGAGGAGGAAAGGCCTTGGACTTTTGATCTACCAATTAGGCATGCAGCATTGGCCTTTTTTTCCGCGGAGGGGGATGGGGGAGGGTAAACAGTAACTCATTGGGAAAAGATACCTATTAATTTGCTTTTTAAATATGGGAGTTGACAGATGGGCCTATTGAACAAAGGGTGAAAAACGACTATTATAATGATGCCAATCCTGATATTACGTTAAAAAAACAGCCATTTGTTCGGCTCTGAAAAGGGAGCCACACTGGGTACTCTTTTCATTCCCAAAAAAAGAAAAACAAACAGATTTAATACTTTATTTTAATCAACGACCCAAAAAAATTGAGATTGTTTAGTTGGAGATGTTTCACATCAGTGTGAACATGGTTGGCTGGACCTGAAAGTTAAATGTGCCAATGCTCCTAAGAAAATTGCTATATGATGCTGGCTTGTCATACATTTTTATGTCATTTGTGTTTCCCCCTTTATTTTACTATTGTCTTGTATTGTTGCTGTTGTAGTTAAGTTTTGTGCGCTTTCATGTCGATCCCTTTATGTTTGTGCTTCCTATGGCTTAAGGCATGTCTTTGGTGTTTTGGCAGGTTGTAAATTATTGGGCAGAGAAAGGTGTCTCGGGTTTCACTGTTTACAAATTTCGGTTGAAACGGCTGGATGGCCAGCCTGATTTGACAACTAACCAGGTTCATTCATTCTTGATTATTGGTGTCTAGGAGCGAATTTTTTCTATTTGCGTGTGTATTTTTTAGTTTCCGTGCGCTTTTGTTATTTGATGCAGCATAGAAATAGAACTTTCCTTTTCTTGTTGACTTAGTTTTAAAAAGCGTGCCCAGGGCATGCGTAGGCTCACAAAAGCCCGAAGCCCACCCCCTTGCGCCTTGCAAGGAGTCAAGCCCAGCCCCTCCAAAAGCCCTCGGAGGCAAGCCTCAGTCTGCGCCTCAGCCAGCACTCAGTTCCGCCTCACATGCCTTAGAGGGCTTTTTTCTGTTTTTTTGCTATTTTCCTGTCTCCCCCTCCCCTTTCTCTTTCTTTTGTCTCTGTCTCACAAAGACAGTGAGTAAGTGGGTTAGTTGCCCCTTTTTTCAATCTTTGCAATTTTTTTCTTTTTTCTGCTTGCTTTTTCGGTGAAAATCCTAGAGAATTCATTGTGTTATGACAATCTTAGACTCTTTGTGGTATTTTTCGTAGTTACAATGATATCTAATTACTTCTTTGGTGTCATCATCTAGCATATTCGACAAAAAATATTGCTTGGTAATGATTTTCAAGCATTTTTTTGGTAAGTGTCCCTCATTCCAAAAGCCCTTGCCCCGGCCCCAGGACCCTTTGCGCTCTTGTGCGCCTTGAGCTTTTTAAACTAAGCTTATTGATGTATACTCTTGCTGCAATTTACATAATATTGCAATTGGTTTTGTAATCTTTTCTAAAGAACCTTGGTAGAGCAACGCTTGTAGATTCTTTATGTGTAACATTCATCCAGTATGAACTTTAAAGCTCAGCTCATGCACCCATTTTGTCGCGAGTTTTCCGCATGAGCCGATGCCATGTTAGTATATGATTATATACTTGGTTTGAAGTGCAGTTTGTGACCATTATTTATCCTTTCTCTTATCTTTAATTATTTTTTAATTAAAGTTGCAAGGGTTTTTGATGTGATTTAGCTGGTCAAGGGGTTAATCATCTTGCACCTTACTGGTTATCAATCTTCGTATTACCTTGTATGAGTAATCCTGAATATCACAGCACCGCTCATACAAGTGTAACTATACCTTCAGCATTTTTTTATTATTACTCCATTTGCTTTGTATGATTAACCCTTTTTGGTCTTTAGCATATGAGCACCTGCTAACTTCCCTTTTGTGTCAGTCACAACCTGACCTTGGAGATTGTGTGAAGTAAGCAGAATTTTAGTTTATTGGTGTACAATGAGCTGCTACGTTAGTTTTAGGGCAATGGGTGCAACCATCACCATTACGCCTATTTGATGGTGATTCTGTTACTCCACAGCCATTAATGCAATCACAAACATAGCTATGCTTTACTTCCTGTGACATATTCAAGTTCCATCAATGTAGCCATGGTGGTGGTTTTAATATTTGATTCAGGTCCAATATAAGGATCATATGTTTGCTTGTTTTGTATGTGATATGACATGTGGACTTGGTTACGTTTGGATACATCTGTGCATGTTCTGGCATAAAATAACCCTGAAAAATTATTTATGTTTTCCTTTTTCAAAGAAGTAATATTCAAATGGGTTGAATGTCCAATTTCCCTTGTTGAGTATCTGTACGGGTACATGAGCTACACTGAAGAAGTTCCATATCATAACTGAGTTGAAGTTTCAAGATTGTGTCACGGTTCCTTAAAATTCCTACCAACTTCTGTGACAGGTTCAGTTCATTCGAGGGCGTGTCCCCAATTCTGTCTCTGAAGTGCGAGGGTATGTGTTATACTATGGGTTACTTGATCCTCATCAGCTTAATTTGAGGTGATTTTTAATGTTGCTTTGCTTGTTGGCTGAAGGTTAGTTTGTGACGATATCTCCGGGGGTCAGGAGGATATTCCCATACCAGCAACAAATTTAGTTGATGAGCCACCTGTACCACCTACTGGTGAGTTCTATGTTTCTGTTAGACATGCTTGTCGCTTCTATCTTCTGTTCTTTTGTTGCATGTTCCTCTAGGTGCATCCACATTAGTTAACTCCCAAAGGTGGGTGTTATATGGTGGAGTCCACTTATACATATCGTTGATTTTTGTCACTTTTAAATCAGACTCGTTGACATGATTTCTCCATCATGACACTCATTAACATTCCACATTCTAGATGAATTGTTTATCATCATACTCTTCATCTTTTATTTTTCTAAATGTGTGTATCATGCAAGAAAAGATTAAACTAAATTTTGATAGTTTCCTTAGTAATATTTTATTGGTAAAATGTTTTTCAATAAAGGTTTTTCAGCATCAAATTTCTGCTTAATATTTCTATATTTATTTTTATAATTTTGTTTTTATAATCAATATTTATTTTACTGATAGAGATGTCAGAAAAACAAGATATTTGAATTTTTTAGAAAAAGGAAGAATGCATGCATTATGATTGTGTGTGTGTGTTTCGGGGGTTAGAGCACCAGGGAACGGGCAAAAAGGGCATGTGCAATTTGGCAGGAAGAGAGACATGGGAGATATAGAAAAGAGATTGTGTCAAAACTTTTAACAAATGGGTTTATACAATCCTAATAACATGTCAAAATTTGACCATTTTTAACTCCTGCAATTCAGAACTCCATGATTGACTGTGATACACTTTCTACCGTCTAACACTCATGTCTGTTGGAGATGCTTAAATGCATGTGAGGAATAAAAACAAGTTTGGAATTGGGAATCTGAGATGTATCCTAATATTTTGGTATTTGGAAGTAGTTGCATTTGATGTTTTTATGTGATATTTGTAGGTTATTTTATGGGCATGCTTATGTATTTAGGATATATCTAACCAATATTTTAGCTTATTTTATAGATCTTTAAGAGTCTTATAAATATATTATATGTGTCCTATTATATTAGTATTCATTGGTGGCTAATATTATTAACGACTGAAATCACTAATGTTATTGAAATTAATTTCAATTTACACGTGCATTTCCTGTCCTCTTCATTGTCATTCTCATCATCTTCCTGATTCTTGTTCTTTTGTCCTGAATTCAATTTCTTCCTTTTCTTTTCCCCTAATCTAAATCAGTTTGGTATTAAAGCATCCTTGTTTGCCATCATCTACTTATAGTTGGTTTATTGAAGTTGGTGAGAAGGGCTGAGATAAAACCTATTGAAATTCTTGTTTTGGTTGATAAGCACTGCAAAACTGGCCCGATTCTATACCCTTCCCAAACCTGGGCCATATAACTATAGTTTTAAACTAAAAAATCAACTGCACCTGAAGTGAATCATGTGAGAGCAACTTGTCTTCCTATTTTGCCCGTTGGGATGAGGCACCTAGCCAAAACCAGATTACAATATTTGATGCTATCATTTGGTTTCCAATTTGTCCACACTGGCAAGCCTTTCCCTTTTTCTACAACTCTCTTTGGAGTACCTCTAGCATCTGTATCTTCCTTCTTGATTCAATAGACTCATCAAATGGTCAATGCTCTTGTCTTTTTGCATTTTCTGTAGAAGGGTTTAGTTTGCTTGGTAGTTATCACATAAGACTTATTATAGGCTAAGTATAATATTTTGTCATTTGCGTCATCTTTCATGTGATGTTTGTTGCCCCTTATATGAGGAACATGGAAGCATAGTTGGCACATATTATAGAAAAGAAGGAATTCTTCATATGTTTCTTAAATATTTTTTACGATATTTGTTCAAGAACTTTTCAAAATGAGTGTAGGATTGCTGAAGTTTATACAGTTTACTCAAATGCATCCACCTTTTAGCCATTTTGATTGACAGATGTTGGGAACAAAAATATAAAATCAAAATGATGCTGGATTGATGATTGCCATTTGTATGACTCGGTCCATTTAGCTTTAGCTTACACCTCCCTATAGGTGCTTATAACTAACTTTATAACTATTTTACAACTCATGGCCGTAGTTTTGTGTTTTTTTCCATTTAGCTTATAAGATGTTAGGTTGTAAGGAGCTGGAAGGAATATAAAATGTTGTATATCATTTATAAAATGTTTATAAGTGTTGGTTATATGCATTAAGGGCTTGTTCGACTTTATATGAAAAAATAATCTATTTATGTTTTATGTTTGTTTATGTTATTTTATGTTCGTTTATGTTAATTCGTTTCTTATTTAACAACTCATTTATGTTTGTTTATGTCCGTTTCTGTTCTTTTATGTTCGTTTGTGAACTTTACGTAAATTAACTTATAAATAATTCATATGTTTGTTATGCCAAATGCATTGTTTACAATTGTGGTCATGTTTGATGATTTTTTTCTTTTTCTTTCACAAAAAGGAAATTATGTTTGATATTTGTGAAAATAGTTTTATAGCTTTGATACAAAAATTATTTCTTAAGTAAAACTTTTATGTGTCGATTAACACTTTCTATTGGGGAAAAACAATAGTTTGTTGGAGAGAGGTTATTTTCTTAGGGAACTAATAAAAAGTTTAAAGAGGATTAAAAAAGGTAGAGAATTTATGAAATTTTAGTTGAGAACATATTAATTTTAAACTTGTAGAATGTTTCATTAATGATAGAAAAATAAATTCACAACAAATTAACTTTTCATATTTATAAAACAATTATGAAGTCGATTGTGAATAAATATAATTTTTGGGAGTGGAAGATATAAGAATTTTGAAGGTTGTAAGTTAAAGTTAAATGGAACAAGGCCTTTGTGGTATTTTGGATTGAAAAGCAAATTATTTATTTTGGATGATCAAACTCATTAATTCTAGTTTTAGTGAAGGGGTCTCTCTGTTATGCTTCTACCAGCAATATGCCTGCAAGTGGTAGTTCTTGTTGTTAGTAAGTGTTAGACGGAGGAAAGTGAGGATGACGTCAAGTCATCATGCCCCTTATGCCTTGGGCGACACACGTGCTACAATGGCTGGGACGAAGGGTTGCGATCCCGCGAAGGTGAGCTAACCCCAAAAATCCGTCCTCAGTTCTGAGTTCGGATTGCAGGCTGCAACTCCAACTCCAACTCGCCTTCATGAAGTCGGAATCGCTAGTAATTGCCGGTCAGCCATACGGTGGTGGATTCGCTCCCAGGCCTTTACGCACCGCCCGTCAGTCTAGGAGCTGGCCATGCCTGAAGTCGTTACCTTAACCGCAAGGAGGGGGAATATCGAACGCAGGGCTAGTGATTGGAGTGAAGTCGTAACAAGGTAGCCGTACTGGAAGGTGCGGCTGGATCACCTTCTTTTAGGGAGAGCTAATGCTTGTTGGGTATTAATATGTAAAGATCTACCATCAAGGCATTGTATGGCCATATACTTAAATTTGAGTTACACTTGGAGATGATCCTTCACTTCAAGACGTAGCGGTAGTCTAATATGCTTACTTCTTATTCGTCTAAATTTGCTCAAGGTTTCACATATTGCAAATCTAGACGTAGTGGTAGTCTAATATGCTTACTTCTCATTCGTCTGAATTTGTTCAAGGTTTCATGTATTGCAAATCTATCCAAGTTGCGGATAACGTGAAGATTCCTGCACCTACCATTGGATGTGATTGCGAAGGAAGCTGTGTTGATCCTAAGGTTTGTGCTTGTGCTAGACTCAATGGCTCTGACTTTCCATACGTTCACAGAGACGGTGGCAGGTGAGAAGAAAGCTAGTGAAGGTTCAAGGTACAATCATATAACAAATAGTCGAATTCTTAACTTGTGTTGTCTGATTTTCAGGCTTATTGAGGCTAAGGCTGTTGTTTTTGAGTGCGGCCTGAAATGTAAGTGTAGTCCTTTGTGTGTCAATCGCACATCCCAAAGGGGCCTGAAATACCGATTGGAGGTGATATTCTTTGACCAATTAGATATTAATAGTCTAATTTCCCTATGTGATTCATGGTTTAATATTGATATTAACTGGGTTACAAACAGGTCTTTCGTACACCGAAGAAGGGCTGGGGTGTCAGATCATGGGATTATATCCCATCTGGTGCACCAGTATGTGAATATACTGGAATATTGAAGAGATCTGATGAGGTGGACAGTGTTTCTGAAAATAATTTTATTTTTGACATAGACTGCTTGCAGACAATGAAAGGGCTTGATGGAAGACAGGTATTAGCCGTTTAAGTTCAAATGAAATTTCTCTTTTGATATTCTTCTTATTCGGTTATAGTTAATATAGTCTTGCTGTTAGTCAATCTAAATATTTGAGTTAGAAATTCTCCATTTTGCTTTGTCTTGTGTCTGAGGTGGGACAGGATAATCAGTGGTAGTGCCCTAATGGGATATTAAAGCTTGCGAGCTGGTAATATTGGGATAATAAACAGCAAATGGAATTAATTCTTTTGCATCCTGCTTAAGGCAGGGTGTTAATAGCAGTCTAGTTGCAAAGCAGATAAATTGTGTGACCATAAAGGCATTGAATACCTTTACTTGAATGGGGGTAGAGGACATACACTTTCTTTGGTTTATTACTCGTATCCAAAGCAAAGAAATGTATCCAATGAGGAAAATAGATAGTCCTGCGTGATCTTGGTCTTATTTGGTTATAATTATTTAGTTCAATGCACCTACCACCAATATGGCACAAATTTGTAAAGTCCACATTGTGTTTGGATATCTTTAGTGTGTAATAATTATTTTGTCTTAAGCAAAATGGTTATGGTATTAACATCCAATCATGTTCTGTTTACCTTTTTGGAATTATTTAGCTCAATTGACTTCTCTAGTGATTCAATCTAGATTCATCTTGTAAGGGTTTTCTCATTTGATACCGACTTGCCCTGCTATGTGGTTGGTTTTTGTGTTTGCAGCAAAGTTATGAATATGGTACTGCACCAACCATTGATTTCTAACTAGAACTATACATCTGATATTGGTGTTGATTTTGTACTTTATACTGGACCCTTAAGAAGAGGCAAATTTGGAAAAAAGAAATTTTATACACAAGTTATTTCATAATACTATGTCAAAATCGCCATGAAAATACAAAGATTTAGCCCAAAAGCTGCCAGCCAATCTACTGTTATGCACGACCCAATCTCAGGACCATTAGGAAAGATTCTACTCCCTTACTCCCCTCATAAAATGAACAAAAGCCCCTTTTCTGTTAAGAGTATGAAACCACAGTTACCAGTAAAACATCCCCAGCCCCCTCCCCTCCCATTTGTCTCACAGTAGCCAGTCCAGCCCCTCACTCTATCTCTCCTTTTGCTGTTAAGAGTATGAAACCGCTAGACCCCTCACAGCTTTTATGAAATGTGAGCCACAGGTCTTATGCTCAAATCTCATATCCCCATACTGATTAGTATGCAAAGTAAGGAGAGGCTTTTCCATTATGCACTCTTCAAGCCCAAAGGGCATTCACATTTGGTATATTTTCTAGTAGTGTATTAAGACAAGTCATGAATGGTAGAGAAAATAAGATAAATGATGAACATAAATGATCGGTGGATTTGAATTGTAAAGAGAGAACTTAAAATTCTCAAGAGATTAATGCGCAATAGTAAATGATAAGTTTATTGCCTTGCAGATCAATACAAATTTTCCAGCTCCACGATCAAATGTCTGTAATCTTTCTTTTGTTATTTGGTGGACTACTTGGTGACTACTTAGAAAGAAAGGAACTGACATATTTTAGAGGGCAAAGAGATGTCTTATCATAATTTCAACTGCTATTTTCTTAGAATTTTGTATAGTTTGTGTTGAGTGCTTAATGTTGGTACAAATTTGACTTCTGTTGGATATTATAGGTAATATTATGCACGAGAGCTTGAGGGCACAAGGTTTATGTTTTTGCCCCTTTTGTACATAGGTGACATCCCCTTGGTGTCTTGTTTATACAACTTTTGGTTACTTGTAAAAAAATAAAGCCTGTAATCTTCTGCCGTAGGTCAGACATTATTTGTACCCAGATATAATTTACATTGGTTTTGCTAGTAATTTGTTAATGTTGAGTATACTTCTAATACTTGTGGTATCTGCTTATAGATGAGATTACGAGATGTGTCTATCCCTCCGGATAGCTTGGTGGACAAACCCGAGGAGAAGGTTGTGGATAGTACAGCAGAGTTCTGCATCGATGCTGGTGTTACAGGAAACTTGGCAAGGTTCATTAATCATAGTTGTGAACCTAACCTCTTTGTCCAATGTGTTCTGAGTTCACACCATGACATCAAACTGGCTAGGGTCATGCTGTTTGCGGCTGATAACATTCCACCTCTGCAGGTGACTTGCTATTTCTTCCTTGCTGTTTCTTCATGCTTTTGTCCTTTTGTGGCAAGCAGAATAGGAATATTGTGGTTATAAATGTGGAGAGCTTGAATATTTCCACCGTTTTGGAAATTTCACTCTAGCACCCCCCAAAAAAGACTTGGATTGTAGAAAGGCGCCTCAAACTGTCTTGTATTGTTTTGTTCTTTTTATTGTAGTAGGTAGTCCAAAAGGGTTAATCTGGGCCCCCATGGAACTAGCTATCAATATATTTTAGGGGTTAGGTGGTCCATCTGACTTAGGGATGAAAATGGGTCCTGTACCCGACCAGACCCAAACTTGCCACAAATTAGAGGATCTGAGGCGAATTTTTCACACTAGATCCAATGCAGGACCCATTTAAGACCCAATGATATTTTAAAAAAAAATATTTTAGATATTATGTCATTCGATTTTAACTCCTCCATCACTCAGTAATTTGCTCCCTCACACTTCTTTCTTCTCTCTCTCTCACATTGGTTAGACCCTCATCAAGTTCGGAAGGTCGATGATAGACTAAAGATAAATTATTTTCTTCATGTTAAGGACAATATTAGCTCCCAACTTGTCAAGAATATGTAAAAACATTCAACAAGGTGTCAAAAATAATCAAATGTAGAGATTTTACATAATAACTCAAATAAACCACTAAATCAACCAACTTCTCATTGCTAGTTAGAGCTGGCAAATAGGTTAGGTTGGGTCGGGTTCGTGTTCGGGTTTTTGTCGAACTTCAACAGGTTGAAAAAGTGCCGACCTGAACCTAACTCGTTTATTTTTTAAACCGGCTATTTGATTACCTGTTTACTTCAAGTTTAGATTACTTAAATATATATTTGTCCTTTTAAGATAATCAATTGTATTAAAATCATTAGTATAAGAAATAGTCCTTGAATCTCGTTTATCATCACAAGGCCATTATACATACTTCATAACTCTAAACACATATATACCTTTGCCACGAATATATAAGAAGACTTTGGTTTTCACATTTTTATTTCCTTTAATGACCTCTATTCGTTTTAATTTTCAATTCCCTCCATTTTCAAAAATTACATAATATTTTATATTTTGATTTTTAAAAATAAACGGGTTAAATGTGTTATTATCGTGTCGAGAATATCAACCTGAACTTAACCCAATTAATTAAATGGGTTAAACATGTCAAGCTATTTAAGTAAACGGGTTGAAAATCTCTACCTAAACTCGCTTAACTTTGTGTCGGTAATCGTGTCTGGTAAGCTTTTCACAGCTCTATTACTAATGCATGCCTAATGCCTACTTGCACTTGTCTTTTATACTTAGAGATACAGTACTAGTCATTGTGAATGCGAAATATTCACATTAAGGGGCTCGGGCATTATCCACAATTACAAACCTTGCTCAAATATAAGTAAATGTCTATACAATGACAACTTAGCACAAAGAAACACCATATGTTACTAAAAACAAGTGAACGATCTGGAAAAAAGTAAATAAAAGGCTTCTCATCTAAATAAAGGCACTGTAGACTAATTGAAAAGGATGTAGCGCAGCTTGGTAGCGATGGGTCTATGAGTTTAGACATGGGGCTGGGTGGCTGAACACCGGTCTTTATTTAGATTTTAGCTTCCGCTAACTGTCTGATGAAAAAAATCCTGCTTGATTATCTTCATTGGCAGCATTTCCATCTTCAAAGACTGAATTAGCTTCCTTTACTTCATGGACACCACCTGCCCCGGAAAGAGATTTCGTTACTTTCTTTCTTTTAGGGGACGGAGGTTTAAAGATCTCGAGCGATAGCGTCAGGAGAGAGCATTTCTCGGACAATGAGATCTCTCGCTTTCCCGGCCCTAGGACCAAAATGCTGTCTGGTAAACAAAACTCCCTTTCAATCTATAGGATCTTATGACAGAATCATCAAAACTGTAGATTAGCCTCTAATATTTAAAAAAGTATTAAAAGAATTATTGATTCGGTTTGGTTTAACCGTCGGTTTCAAAACTCCGAACTAGATAAGCTATTGGTTCACCGGTGAGGTTAACTGGATAAATGGTTCAGTTAGGCTAGTTTGTGGTTCGGTTTTTTGTACAGCCCTACAACCTATATTTTTTGGGGACATTTGATCCTCTCCAATTTTGCATGCAGGGATAAGTGATCCAAAGCGAAAATTAGATTAAGTTTGATGATAAGGTTGCAGTCTTATCTAAATGGCCACATTCCTGTCTAAGCGATTTTGGAGGAACATGTTTGTAGTTGCTGCAGTCTTATCTAAATGGCATAACAGGGAGCGGAATTTGGTTCTATTATTGGAGGTTGATCCATTATTGTTGTCATTGGGTTGGATAATATCATGTTCGCTTAACTATTTGCATAAACAATGTGTTTAATGAGATATGTATTTGTTGTGGACTGCATAAGAATTGGACAAGAAAGTAGTTTGGTCAGTGTGCACGAACTAGAAAAATGTTAGCTGAGGCTGTAGAAGTCCTAACAGCAAACTTTGCAAAAGAATGTGTCATTAACAAACCAAAAGGGTATCCTTATATAAATTGAATGTGGTTTGTGAGGTATGTGTGGTCGGTGCTTCACTTAACTGGCACTGACCTGTTTTAACACATACAATTTGGATTTCCACTTATGCTACATCCATGAGATGAGGGCTATGTCCATGTTGACTTGGTTGTATCTAAATGTGAAAATTTGAGTAGCTTCTAAAATATTTGTAGTGACACTCAAACTTTTGGAATTGGATTGTGGTATGAAATTATAAGACAGAACGAAGCAGGAAACTAATAATGTTTTGTGAACTCACAGGAACTGACATACGACTATGGCTATCCACTTGATAGTGTCATCGGCCCTGATGGGAAGGTCAAGCAGATGGCTTGTTATTGTGGCACTGAAGGTTGTAGGAAGCGACTCTTCTGAGGCCTGATTTGATAGAGTTCATTAGTTCTGGGCACTGCTTGTTGATGCGATGAGGCATACAGGAGGATACGGTAACGAAGGATGCTTTTTCCCCCTTTTGCCCTTTTGTGAAAACTCTTGAGGCAACAACATTCTGTAATATAGCCTCTTTCATTAGGATTTGCATTGCATTATTGTACAAGAGGGAGTAGAGCTTGGATATGGAAAGTACAGGAGGCATTGCATTTGTTTTTGTCAGGTACAGCACAGGTTGCATGTCTAATGAAGGCATTGCAAGTAATCTGGTTAAGCTCATTCGGATTAACTACAATTGTTGCACACACAAACTTGTGGCTTCTAGAATGTTAATGAATCTTATTGTCTGCTTTGGATGTTTGACATATTTGCCTTGTAATTGTAGCATATTGTGCAATTATGCCAACGGTTTTCTATTCATTCGTGGTCACAACCTCTGAGCTGAGCTACTAATGTTTTGGTTGTTTTAATTGGTTGCATGAAGCATGGGCAAAAATTGAGGCTTGGGTCATATTCGGATTGGACAATAGGACAATATATAAACTTTGGATAGATATTGTTCATAATTTGTTTTTTTCATATTAGATAAATCGGACAAGCTCTAAATTTGGGTCACAGTAGGGTTTGGGACAGAAATAGGAAAAATCTTATGTGAATTCAATTTTGAGTGTAAACTTTGTGATAGTACTCAAATTTTGTGGGGTTGGACAAATTCGGCCAACCAAGTCAGACAAAATTTTGGTAGCGATAGTTGATGCAATCAAACGTATAGTATAATAAAAATTGCATGATTTTTGATAATCATATTTACAAAATAAGTTACTTTTTTCATGCGATGTTTTTATTTCATACAAGCAAATAAAAACAATGGGAATTACATAGTCAAGCACATCAAAGTAGATCATCATTTTATTCATTTTATTCGTGAGAGTATTGCTTATTGTGATTTGATTGAATGTTAAATCCTAATCAGTAACAGTTAGCAAACATATTTACTAAGGCTATGTTAAGTAATATTTATTCTGAAAATCCACTATGTCCATTGTAGATGCTAAGGAGAAATGGTAATTTTATAATTATTCTTCTTGTTTTTGGATAAGCTGCCACATATTAGATTTTCTATGTCAGGGTAAGTCCAGTGAGTTTCTTGGTGGGTAAGTGTCTAGGTCCAAAGGCCCTAAAGCCTTCACATCTTCATTTTTCAATTATATCTTTCTATATTAAAAATTGAGGAAGATGTTTTACTATTCATCCAGGCAAAGGTGGTCTCGGTACTTTGGGGCAAATTAGGTATAATAAAATTTAAAAGAAAAACTAAAAAGAAAGTGAAAAAGGGTAGTTTGGTAATTGTGTAAATGTCTTGTTTCACATATAACTGTTCCATTGAATAGTAAATTTAAGGGTAATTTATGTCATTTTTCACTTTTGAGAGATATTGGGTGGTCTTTTTGTAAATGTCCTTTATGTTAATGTGAGTGGATTTTTCTCACTGTTGAAGCATAAATTTGTTTGTTTGGATGTTAATTTGGGTCTGCCCATGTATTATTGTTTTCTGGAATAAGACCGTTAGTGTTGGTTTTGAGTTTAGTAATGGGTTAGTTTGTAGGGTTGCTTGTCCCAAACAAAAAAATTTTGGTTATATTTTCTATTGGTGGGAAGGCTCGGTTTGCTTCTGTAATCTATCATAGATCATGAAGGACGATTGTCCATACTTCCTTTGTACTTTTGCTCTATTTATGTACTTCTTTTCATATTTGGGGTATTAAGCAAGTAAGGAAAGATGAATTTGTATAAGGATGGCACGAAGTGGGAATTGCACGGCCCTGTCGAGGCGCCACCCTAGGTGGGGAAAGAATCCCCGCCACGAACGGGGAACCGGCCGGGATAGGGACCAAAACCTTGTTTCCGGTGGGCACGAGGAAGGGGAAGCGGACGGGGCCAAATTTTGTCTTCGCTCCCGCCCGTTTCCCTTTTTTAGTTTTTTTAAATGTTTTATATATATAGGGAAGGGTTCAAGTAAGCACCCTCCTTTAGGTAAGCACTTTTAATCCCGACCGTCCAATCTCAATCTAACGGCTTAAATTAAAAGGGATTTTTATAATTAAAAAAATAAAAAATAAAAATAAAAAATTAGGGGGAAGGGTTTAGTTAGTTCTCTTGACATTTCCCATTTTCACTAAAACCTTCTTCCTCTTCTCTCTCTCTCTCTCTCGGCCAGCCATTTGCTTGGAAGCCACCTGTCTGGTCGCCGTTAGAATCCCTCGGCCGCATGCCTTTTCCGGTTCGCCCACCTCGCTTCGTCGCCCCCACCTCTCTCTTGGTCATTCTTGCTCTCTCTCTCGCTTTCTCTTGTCGCCGGCGGTACCGTGGCCCCTTTCTTTCGATCATACTCTTTCTCTCTCAGCCACCATGTCTCGTCGAAGCTCTCCCTTTTAGATGAAATTAGGGTTTTCAAAATTGCTAATTGAGGTTCAAATTAGGTAATTTTTATATTTTTGAATTTCTTGCTCAATTCAGTTGAGGACTTGAATACTCCAAGCTTTCTTTTATTGTTTACGAATTGCTTTCGAAATTTGTCTTTGAGAATTGAGGTTGCATCTTTGTTTTGTTTGGGCTTTCGAAATCGAGCTTACTTGACTTTAAGTTTGCTTGTGGTGGTGGTGTGGAGTGTAATTTTGAAAACACACCGATAATGGTAAAACCTTTTTGTTATGTTGATAAAGTCATTTGAGTGAACCGAGAACCGCCGATTAATTGACTAGTTATGTGAGGTCAGTGCGGGAGATGTAAAAAGATACTAACTATTCTATGGGCCTATGTTAGATGTGATGTCGAATTGGAGGTTGTTCTATAGCATGGAAAAACAAGTCAAACAAAATAGCTTAGAAGTCCGGTTTTGCCTTGTTTCTGTTTGGGTCTCCGTTATAGTGTGCTTATGTAGTTGTACCATGCACCATCTTTCTTTGACATTTGTGTCTATGGTTAGAGGATGGAGAACACACTCCCAGTTTCCTTTTCTTTTGATCATTATAAAGGGACAAATAGCATTTTGAAACATCAATAGCTATGGGAGGGCCATTGAATTACGGAACATATTTCAGGGTATTTTGACTATATCAAAATATGGGAGATGTAGAACTGCTCTCAATATTTGATGTAGTTAGGAATTGGTTTTTCTACTGAGGAAATTTATCACTTGTGCTTCATAAGCTTCTTTGCTCTTAGTGTTTATTTACAAGCTACAAGTAAGAACTCGAAGATTTTTAAGATTGTTGAAGTGATGGAATTGGTTAGCAAATTTGATATGCGTAATACTGCTTTCTTTCATGAATATTATTGTGATTAAAACTTAGGCAGTTTCCATGGTATTGTTTAGAACAACCCTTGATACTTCTCTTATCATTATGATTTTTATCTTTACTGTCCCCGTATATTTCATTGTATTAGAATGTCATTGAATTATGTGTGAATTACAGGTGATTAATGACTAATGACTGCATTAGGTTTGCTAGACCATTGCTTCGAATAAGTTGATTATGTTTCTTCAAGAATGTTATCCATTTGTCATAAGTTTCTTTTTCTTGCCAGAGATGAATAGCTAATTGAGTATTACTAAGCAAAACGGTAGTAAAGATCCATGAGGCTTTCATCCAAAGTTCTAGCTAGGCAAATATCCAAGTTGGAACACGTATATTATCAAGTGCTGGTTATAGCATCCGGGGACATTGATAATTCAAGGTTATTGTGTCATTTGCAATACCTAAAGCCTATTAGCTCAATACAGGAGAGCATTTGTGCAATGGCACAAACGATGTGAGTTTGAATCCCACATAGGTCTGTCTTTAATGCACTCACCGATTGTCCAAAAAAAATTTGTGCTCCAACTAAGAACTCAACGTGCTAAATTTGGTGTTCAAGTTTCGACATTTATTCTCTTCATTGATTAGCATCCTTTGTTGCATATTAGACTTGTGCAATACCCTGGCAGTCTCAAACTCTACTACCACCAATTTTTATGCACACTCGTTAATTTCAACTGTACATAAACTTCCTCAACTAATATGAACTTAATATGTTGAACTTTTATGCATAATTATAGATCCGGACATAGTAGACATCACAATATACCTCCACGCATGGTACACATCACAATATACTTCCTCAACTAACAAAATCTGGTACACGAAACAAATTCAATTAGTTCAAAATAACCTCAAACATATTCGAAACTATTGAAATAAATTCATAACATTCAATATGGCCCGAAACATATTCAAAAAGCTCAATATTATCGAAAATTGTACGAAACAAATTCAGTTAGGTCAAAATGACCTCGCATTCTATTGAAATGCCCGAAACATATTCAAAAAGCTCAGTATGGCCCGAAATTGCAAACAATTTCAAGTAATGAAATGACTCGGAACATATTCGTAAATCCAATCTCAATGGTGAATGGCCTCGAAACATATTTGAAGACTCGGATTCTACATTTATATCATTCTGGGTACTATCAAGGAATCAAGTACAAACTTCATCCCTTCTAAGTTTTGATTACAAGTCATTCTGAGTGTTATAGAAACTTTTCCGAGTGTTACGTAAACTACCGCATATGTTTTCATTCGATTTTGATTGACTCGAAAGCACACTCTTGTTCATCAATTTACTTTGATGGTTCCGAGTCACTCGGACATCACTCGATTTATCGCATGATCAAACATTCACTCTAACTCTTTCAAACCAAGTTCTAACTTCATATTCTAAGGTAAAGTGAATTACAACATTAATTCAACTTTCTAAGTCAAGCATGTTTTGAGTGAAATATATTTGTCTAGATTAAGTACTTATACTCGATATTCTCTTCTCTAACTTGATCTTTCTCTAGACCGACTCGAGATGGAATTCGAGTATAATGAATATCAGAATAAAAAATTCCACTCTTCTAGGACTCAAATAATTATGCACTTATTGATCTTAATTAAATTATTATCTCGTGTCTAATCTTGGACCAAAGTATTTTATACTTTGAGAACCAAAATTGGCTTACTTTTGTAGGTTATCTAAACGAGGTTATCCTACTTTTGAATTACAAAAGTAACCGGCTTCAAGTCGTCAATCACCAACAGACAAGGCTTTTTCTACTTCGACCAAGGTCCGGACATCGTGTCGTGGCCGTCGTTTCCAAACCGGAAATCGTCAACGCTAAGTTCAATGGTGGTTTCCACCTTACTTTTTAGACACCACCAGTGGATTGGGACATCCAAAGGACTTAAGAGCCATTGCACAACGTTCACATCTCAACGGATCTTTTTGAGCGACTCGTAAGAGCCATTACAACGATCACGAGAGGACTTCTAATAAGAAGATAGTCACAACGGCTAATCTGCTTGGTCACCTATAAATAGAAGCCACTTCACAAGACTTGAAGATTACTTAACCCATTGCTGAAATTATATAATACTCATTCAATCTTCATCTTACAACTCCAAGTCTCGTACTTAACACTTTTTCCGAGTTGTAAAGTCTTGTAATCAGCCACAAACTCTTTCTTACTTGAAGGTTTGCTCTTGGAGAGGCTTAGTCACCCTAGAGGGGGGTTGAATAGGGTGATGAGGAAATTTAAACAATAAATGAAAGATTAAAATCTAAAACAGACTTTCAGATCTGTCCGAGTCTAGATTGGACTCAAAAAGTGCTAACTCGGAATTTACGTGGAAACCCTCCTAGGGCAGAAAACCACGGCCAGTGCTAATCCAAGCACCAAGTCAAATCCACTATTTTGAATCCACAAAATACAGTAGAGAGACTCAACCAGAATTGCTCCCTTAGACAATTCCTTATAAGATTTTCCTAGACTCGAAGTTCCCTTATCCGATCTAGTACTTCCTAACTTAGATAACCTTTAAAGTTACTGGACAATTGAGCTGAGTTAACCCTTACAGCTCAATTAAGGGACCTTACTCAGAAAGTAAGAAAGAAGATTTGTAATCGATTATAAGACCTTACAACTCAAAATGATGTTAAGTACGAGTTGGAGTTGTAAGTAGAAGATTGAATATGAATACAAAGACTTTTGCTCAAGTATGTGTATTGACAATCATTCCAAGCAATCTTCAAGTCTTGAGAGTAGGCTTCTATATATAGATGACCAAGCAAATTAGCCGTTGTCACTAACTTCCGAATAGAAGTCCTTTGTGACCGTTGTAATGGCTTTTCCGAGTTGCTTAGAAAAGATCCGTTGAGATGTGAACGTTGTGCAATGGCTCTTGACTCCTTTGGAAGTCCCAATCCACCGATGGTGTGTAAAAAGTAAGGTGGAAACCACCGTTTAGCTTAGCATTGACGATTTCCAGCTTCGGAAACAGACAACCCTAACATAGTGTCCGGCCTTGTTCGAAGTAGAAAAAGCCTTGTCTCGCTAGCGATTTGACATCTTGAAGCTCGGCTACTTTTGTAATTCGAAAGTAGGATAACCTTGTTTAGATAACCTACAAAAGTAAATCAATTTTGGTTCTCAAAGTATAAAATACTTTGGTCCAAGATTAGACACGGATAATAATTAAGATAATTAAGTGCATAATTATCTCGAGTCGAAGAGAATGAAATTTTTCGAGTCTAATATTCATTATACTCAAATTCCATCCGAGCTAGTCCGGAGAAACATCAAGTTAGATAAAGAATATCAAAGTAAGAATACTTGATCTAGACAAATATGGTTCAAACAAAACAAGTCGACTTAGAAAGATGAATTAACACTCGTAATTCACTTGAACTTAGGATATGAAGTCGAGCTTAAGTTTAAATGTGTTAGAGCGAGTGTTTGAACATGCAATAAGTTCGAGTGTTGTCCGAGTGACTCGTAACTATAAGTGTGAAACTATAAGCAAGAGTATGCTTTATGAGTCACTCGGAATCAAAAGAAAACATATGCAATAGGTTCCGTAACACTCGTAAAAGGTTCCGTACTACTCGTAAAAGTTTCTATAGCACTTAGAATGACTTTTAATCAAAACTTACAAGATATTAAGTTTGTGCCTCGATTCCTCGGAATGTTATACATGCAAAGTCCGAGTCTTCATTACTCTCTAAGTAAGGTCCCTTGACTCGAGCCGTAGGGTTAACTCAGCTCGCTTGTCCCTAGTTGTAAAGGTTACCTCGGTTAGGAAGTACTAGATCGGATAAGGGAACTTCGAGTCTAGGAAAACTTTGTAAGGAATTGTCTATGGGAGCAATTCTGGTTGAGTCAGTCTACTGCATTTTGTGGATTCAAAATAGTGGATTTGACTTGGTACTTGGATTAGCACTGGCCGTGGTTTTCTCCCCAGGAGGGTTTCCACGTAATTTATGAGTTGATACTTTTCCGAGTCCAATCTAGACTCGGATTGTCTTGATTATTCAGTTTAAACTTTAATCCCTCCATTATTGTTAAAATGTCCTCATCACCTTATTCACCCCCCTCTAGGGTGACCAAAGACTTTCCAAGAGCAAACCTTCAATATTCATAAAGCTCAATATGGCCGAAATTGCATGAAATAAATTCGAAAGATCAATATGATTTGAAAATGATAACTTGTCATTCTCAAATCCATTGCCATACATACAAAACTCCATTGTCATACTTACAAAACTCAACCAAACACAACATAAAAGTTCGCAAATACAAGTTATTAAAATGCTCCTTTTAGCACAACTACACAAAATCCTCTTAGATAACTTGAAGAAAACCGCCATTCTTATCCTCTTAGATAACTTGAAGATAACTTGCTCCTTTGAGCACAACTACACAAAATCCTGAAATAAAGATTAAAATAAAACGCAATTAGCTTGACAACAAAGATTAAGATTGGACACAAAATAAACTAAAGTAGGGATTTAACTACCTTTATTTGCTGAAGAGCTCTTTGGAGGACAATTGCGACTATCATGGTAAGCTTGTTGTCCACATGCTTAAAAAGTCTCGACCACTTTGCTTGTTGCTCCATTGCTTTCTCTTTCCCACCTTTAATGCGTTTTTCACTTCCTTTGGTGTTACATTGTTTAGGCGGGAAAATGTCTATTTGCCTAGGAGCACTTGATCCAATAAATGACTCCAACTCACTTATTTTTCTTTCACTTATATTACGACTTAACTCCTGAACTTCTTTTAAGACATTTTGAATTCCTTTGCCAACAAGGACAAACTTTTCGGGGTTTCTTCCGGCCGCTTGCATGCAATTCAAGAAGTCTAACTAAATTCTTAAAATTTGACTATCTTCATAGTCCATTTGAGAGCGCCCTTCTAGAAGTGTACCATCCACATGAAAAATTGGTTTGCCTACAGCCATTTTAGTCCACTGGTTCAAAATATAATATGATGGCAATTCATGCAAAGACTTTCCTTTTAAAATACACAAAATGTGGCAACATGGAATACCTTCACATTCAAATATCTTGCATGAGCAATGAGCCACATGAATGGAATGGTTATATATAACTTGCCTTTCCATAGCCTCGTTGTGGCTATTGTCTACCACGAGTAATTACTAGCCCCTCATCAATTACTTCTTTGTCCTCAACCTCACAATCCATACAAGAATTCCAGAATTCATCTTGAAACTTATAAAAATTAACATAAGTAAAGATTTCAACCTGCATGTTTCTCTAGATCTTTGGTGGTCTTCAACATAGGCACTCGAAGTAGAGGTTTTATTATCGACCTGCAATTATCCATGCCTTTGTAACTCCACCGCACTCTCAAATTGTAACCAAAACTCAACCAAACTCAAATGTGGATTAGCGAAATTGCTGAAGAACTGATTCTCACTTTTAGATCTACATATTGTTCTTAACACTTCTCCCAAAAATACGTCCCCGAAATAGACAGGTATCCACCATTCTCGAATATGAAACAAATGAGATAACCATTCATTATTATGCAATCCAAACTCTCGGATAACAATTTCCCATCTTTCTTCAAATTCTATTGGAGTCTCGTAGCTGTACACACACAATTTAAATCGAACAAGAAAATTGTTATTACTATTCAAAGAGCTTCGACCTTTTCGATAATTTTCTCATAATATGCCAAATGTAGAACCTATGAGTAGTTGATGGAAATTTTGCTTCTATTGCTACTTTCATGGCAGGATCTTGATTAGTAATAAGGAAAACAGACATGTGACCCCTATTGCATCTAAAAACTTATCAAACAACCACATGGATGATTCCGTTTTTCATCCCCCAAGAATGTAGCCCCAAATGTAACACATAACCTATGATTATCCAACCCAGTGAATGGAGCAAAAATCATTTTGTATCTATTTGTGTCATATGTTGTATCAAAAGAGACAATCGAAGGTTTGCTTTTGGAGAGACTAAGTCACCCTAGAGTGGGGTGAATAGGGTGATGAGGAAATTTGATCTTTTAATGGAAGAATGAAAACTAAATCCGACTTCGAGACGTGTCCGAGTCTAGATTGGCTTTGGAAAGTACTAACTCGGAACACAGTAAATGAAGGGTTAAAGTTTAAATTAAACTTTAAGGTCATGTCGAGTGTAAATTGGACTCGGAAAAGTATCAACTCGGAAAATACGTGGAAACCCTCCCGGGGCGGAAAACCACGGATAGTGCTAGTTCAAATCCACTATTTTGAATTCACAAAATACAATAGACAAACTCAACCAGAATGGCTCCCTTAGACAATTCCTTATAAGGTTTTTTCCTAGACTTAGAAGTTCCCTTTTCTAATCTAGTACTTCCTTATTGAGGTAACCTTTACAGTTAGGGACAAGCTGAGGTGAGTTAACCCTTACAGCTAAGTCAAGGGACCTTACTTAGAAAGTAAGAATGAGTATTTGTAACTCGATTACAAAACCTTACAACTCGGAAGGATGTTAAATATAGAGTTGGAATTGTAAGTAGAAGATTGAGTATGAATACAATGACTTTTGCTTAAGTTCGTGTATTAACAGTTGGTTCAAGCAATCTTCAAGTCTTGAGAGTTGGCTTCTATTTATAGATAACCAAGTAGATTAGCCGTTGTGACTATCTTCTGACTGGAAGTCCTTTGTGACCGTTGCAATGACTTTTCTAAGTCACTTAGAAAATATCTCGTTGAAGTGTGAACGTTAGGCAACGGCTCTTGACTCCTTTGGAAGTCCCAATCCACCGGTGGTATCTGGAAAGTAGGGTGGAAACCACCGTTGAGCTTAGCGTTGCGGATTTCCCGTTTTGGAAGCAAACGGCTCGACACGGTTGTCCGGGCGTAGGTCGAAGTAAGAAAAGCCTTGTCTCGCTGGTGATTTGACGTCTTGAGGCCGGTTACTTTTGTGATTCAAAAAGTAGAATAACCTCGTTTGAATAACCTAGTAAAAGTAAATCAATTTTGGTTCTCAAAGTATAAAATACTTTGGTCCATGATTAGACACGAGATAATAATTTAATTAAGACAATTAAGTGCAAAATTATCCGAGTCCTAAGAGAGTGGAATTTTCCGAGTCTAATATTCATTATACTCAAATTCCATTTGAGTCAATCTAGAGATGGAGCAAGTCGGATAAGGAGCATCGAGTAGAAAGACTTGATCTAGACTAATAATGTTGAAACCAAACATGCTGACTTAGAAGGATGAATTAACGCAATAATTCAAGTAAACTTGGATCATGAAGTCGACCATGAGTTTATGCACATAAGAGCAAGTGTTTGAACATGCGATATATCTTAGTGTTATCCGAGTGACCCGGAACCGAGTGCGAAAGAGTTAAGCAAGAGTATGTTTTCCGAGTCGATCGGAATCAAATAAGAGGAGATGCAATGGTTTTTGTAACATTCGAACGGATGCTAGATCACTTAGAAAAGTTTCTAAGACACATAGAATGACTTATAATCAAAACCATAAGAGATGAAGTCTTATACCCGATTCCTTGATGGAATTCAGAATAATGTAAATGTAGAGTCCGAGTCTTCAATCTCCCAGCTTTTGATGAAAGGCATTGCATACTTAGACACAAACTTTGTTAGTGATATAGATATGATATTTATCCTTTCAAAGGACAGGACGAGAAAAGCATAATAAAACTATATAGAATAGATAAGGTTAATGAAACTCTTATTCTATGAGAACAAATATGATGAGATTGCATACACACAAGCAAGAGTATCGGAGACAAGAAAATTTCCTTAAAGAACAGAGCAATGACAGATTGAATCGAAACTCGAAATAATAAACTCGAACTTATTGCTTTAAGTAGTAAACTCGTAAATATTTGCAACTCAGCAATTATTAATGAAATGCAATATAATATCACATTTGCAACTCGAAGGCATTAAAACATGAATAGCGAGAATTATTAATAAAATTTCATTATAATATAAGCTTAAAGAGTTACACAAAAGAGGGTGAGAAAAACTCCCTTAAACAAGACAACAAATTTTTCTAACTATTCTCCCCTTGCCTTTAAGCAAAACAAAAAGACGAAGAATGTATCAAGTAGATACAGATTTGATGTTTGGACAAAAAAATAAAAATAAAAGAAAATTAAGAGGAAGGAGATGGAGCGACTCGAGCCGAGGACGGTGGACGAGCAAGTGCGCCTTCGCCGATATGATCTAGAAGATGTTGACGAACGAGGTGATGGCAGCACCGGGATCTCCGGAATGGGCTCGGCTCCGAGTGGTCGACCCGTAACTAGGTCGTCCAGAGGCTCATCCTCCCGGAACTCGGCAGATAGAGGGGTGTGCTCGGGCCGATCAGCTGCCGACCGACCATGGTCGATAGGGTCTTCGACCCACTCGGACTAATGTCCGAGTTGATCATTTCGGGTTGGGGTTCGGGAACACCCCGGCCTTGTGTTGTTGTTGCTTGCTACTTGTTCCGCTTCCTTCTCACCTTCCTCGGATGGAGCCGCCTCGGTTGCGAGCTCCTCCTCTTCTTCTTCTTCTTCTCCTTTTTCCTTTTCGGAGGAGGATTCTGACTGGACTCGAGGATGCTTCGGATGGTTCCGAGTCGACCGAATCCCGAGCCGCCTTGGTGCTTCGTTCTCGAAGGTGCTCAATCGGCTCCTCTCGCTCCTTAACCAGTGCCTTCATCTCGAGAAGCATGTCCTGCTGCTCTCGAATTTGGAATTGGGTTGTTTTTCGGTTAATGTTCATGGACTGTAGGACAGTCTTGAATGACCGAAGGGTGTCCTTAACCTCGGTGGACACCGAGGAGATTTTGAAGACTCGGATCTTATACTTACACGTTTCGAGTTCCATCAAGGAATCGGTATAAGACTTCATCTCTTATAGGGTTTTGACTTCAAGTCATTCCATGTGCCTTAGAAACTTTTCCGAGTGATATATCATTTCTTCGAGTGTTATAGAAACTATTTTATGTTTTCGCCGACTCGATTGACTCGTAAAGCATATTTCTACATGCCATTTCACACTCGGTTCCGAGTCGACCAACGCTCGGATTTATCGCATGTTCAAACACTTGTGTTCATACACATAAACTCGTGTCCGACTTCATGGTTCAAGAATTACATTGTTCCAAGTCAGCATATTTTGTTTGAATGTTGTTTAGTCTAGATCAAGTATGTTTACTATGATATTCTTTATCCGACTTGATTGCCTACTAGATCGACTAAGATGGAATTTGAGTTTCATGGATATTAGACTCATAAAATTCCTTTTCTTTTCCGACCTAGATAATTATCTCTTAATTATCTTAATTATAATATTATCTATGTCTAATCTTGGACCAAAGTATTTTATACTTTGAGAACCAAATTGATTTACTTTTGTAGGTTATTCAAACGAGACTATCCTAATTTGAAATACAAAAGTAACCAGACTTCAAAACGTCAAATCACCTAGGCAGACAAGGCTTTTTCCACATCCGACCTAGCCCCAAACACAGTGTCGGGATTGTATGTTTCCAAAGCTGGAAATCTGCAACACTAAGCTCAACGGTGGTTTCCACCTTATTTTTCAAGACACCACCAGAGTGGTTTTGGGACTTTCATAGGAGTCAAGAACCGTTGCCCAACCTTCATATCTCAACGGATATTTTTTGAGTGACTCGGAAAATCATCTACAATGGTCTCAAAGGACTTCCAGTCGGAAGATGGACACAACGGCTATGCTGCTTGGTCATCTATAAATAAAGACAACTCTCAAGACTTGAGATTGCCGAATCTATTGTTAATACACATACTTGAGCAAAAGTCATTGTATTCATTCTCAATCTTCTACTTACAACTCCATTTACGTATCTCATAATATTTTGAGTTGTAAGGTCTTGTACCCGATTACAAACACTTTCTTTCTTACTATCTAAGTAAGGTCCCTTGACCGAGTCTGTAAGGGTTATCTCAGCTCAGTTGTCCCTAACTTGTAAGGGTTATCTCGGTTAGGAAGTACTAGATCGAGATAAGGGAATTTCTAAGTCTAGGAAAAATTTGTAAGAAGTTGTTTAAGGGAGCAACTTGGGTCGAGTCGATCTCATCGTATTTTGTGGACTCAAAATAGTGGATTTGACTTCGTGCTTGGATTAGCACGGTCCGTGGTTTTCTCGCCCAAGGAGGGCTTCCACGTACTTTCTGAGTTATTACTTTTCCGAGTGCATTTTAGACTCGGACAACTTTTAAGATCTGTTTATTCTATCTCTTCACTCTTTGCTTGAATTCCGAGTTAGTACTTTTCCGAGTTCGGCTTTGACTCTCGCTCACCTCGGAATCTTATCTATATTAAATTTCAAGCAAATTTCATCATCACCCTATTCACCCCCTCTAGGGTGACTTAGTCTCTCCCCGAGCAAACCTTCAATTGGTATCGAGCCTAGCCTTTCGGAGAAGGATCTAACCATCCAAAGATCTAAAGATCAAATGGCTCGGAACAACGGAGAGTTCGATGAAGGAAGATCTTCCAGCAGACCACCAAAGTTCAAAGGTTCAAATTTTGTGCACTCGGAAGAAACTCATGGAATGTTTCTTACTGGATCATGATGAGGAGGTTTGGAACATCATACAAGTGGACAACTACATTCTCATGAAGACGGAAGAAACAAGACTCGTGCCCAAGACAAAGGTCGAGTTCACGAGTGATGAAGCAGAAAAGTTCATAAAGAACTTCAAGGCGATGAACATTCTAATGTGCGTCATCAACTCGGAAGAATACAACCGAGTGTCGCCTGTGACACAGCCTAAAGAAGTGTGGGACACACTTGTCAACACTTATGAAGGCACAAGCCAGAGTTAGACAAGCGAAGATAAGTCAATATCTTCACAAATATGAGCTATTCAAAATGGAGCTGAAGAAAACATCACTCGGATGTTCATTCGATTTATTGAGATTACCAACAATCTCAAATCTTTGGGTTAGAATATTTCCCATGAGGAAATGTGCAGAAAGATACTCAGAAACCTACCCAAGAAAAGATGGGGTCCCAAGGTGACAGCTATCGAAGAGGCTCGGAACTTGTCTTTACCGAAGCCGGACGAACTCATTGGGAAGCTTCTCACCCATGAGATCCACCTGGATGAGGAGGATGCGAGTTTAGCAACAAAAAGAACATTGTGCTGAAAGCCTCGTAAACCGGAGAAGCGGATCGACTTCCTCCGACTCGAAGAGGATCCCATGGCACTTATTGCTAGAGACTTCAAGAGAATGATGAAGCACAAGAGATGGGACAAGAAGCCAAAAGAAGAGTTCTACAAGAAAGACAAGAAGGATAGAAAAGGAAAATACTCTTCCCCTTCAAAGCTATCATTGTCTAAGAACTACGGTCTGTTTTGAATGTGGCAGCAAGGATCACATAGTCAAAGACTGTCCAAAGAGAAAAAGGGACAGAAAGAAGAAAAAGACTATGATGGCCACATGGAGTAATGAGGACTCATCGGAAGATGACGAGGACTCGAGATGACTCAAAGTGTCCGATGGCACGTTCGACTCGAAGTAGAAGCGAGTAAGACTCGGATCAATCGAGACAATAAGGAAGCTAATCCTCAAGAGGTAATTGAGTACTTTCTCAAATTCTCCAAAGCTGATTTAGCTAAGTATATTTTCACTTTGGAAGAAAAGTCCAATTCGATTCTTCTCATTTTAGAAAACAACTTGGGTCAATTACTTCGAGAGCATTTCTTTGAAAAATGAATTAGAAAAACCGAGACTCACACTCGAGAGAACTCAAGATTAATGCTCAAATCAATGAGACCGAGTTTGAGTTACTCGTAAAAGAGAATGAACAACTAAAGCAAAAGCTCAATGAGTCTCAAGATCTTGTTTTAAAGTTTACCCAAGGTCAGAAAAACCTTGATATGCTCTTAGGATCTCGAGTGTGTCTCCTTTAGAAAAGAAGGTCTTGGTTTTAACAAAGAGGAGGAATCCAATTCCTACTCGAGACTTTTCAAAAAGGATTCAAGAACTGTAAAATTCGGAAAGGCTGAGCACGATCCTACTCATAAAAGTGAAAGGAGGACTGAGCCTAGGCTAGCTTATAAGAGAAAACCATCTCATCCGGTTTATAAAAGAAAATTTTTCCAAAAGAAAGACACACGAGACTCGGTTTTCTAAACGGAAGACTCGGAATCGGACCAAACCTAAAGTCATTCAAATCGGGTTCCGAAAAACCTTCTTCCTTAGAAAAGGACCACAGTAAAGGGTGTTACTTGGGTTCGTTAGAGGAAGTGAGAAGGGTTAGTTTGTTTCGTTTTACAGGCTACTCGAGAAAAGATCAAAGGGGCATTGGTACCTGGACGGTGGATGCTTACGCCACATGTCGGGAGACTCGGGACTCTTTTTGAGTTAGAAGAGTACAAAGCAGGAAATGTCACATTTGCAGATGACAACAAAGGCAAGATTATCGGGATAGGCAAGATTGGAAAGGGAAGCAATCTAGTCAGCCCAAGTATACCTTGTCAAAGGGTTAAAGTACAATTTGCTTAACATATCTCAACTGTGTGACAAAGATCAAGAGGTTAGATTCACATAGACCAACCGTATTATATTTGATGCTGCTACCAAAGAAATCAAGCTGTCAGGTAAGAGATCGGGTAATACGTACATTATTCCTCTTTCTAACCCGAGTCGAATTTATCTTGTTTAAAAGCATCACTTCTTAATGATTCATGGACATGGCATCGTAGATTAGGCCATGTTAGCATGCATACTATTAAGAAACTAACATCTCATGGTTTAGTTAGAGGTTTGACTAATCGTGCTTTTGAGAAAGATAAAGTTTGTGAAGCATGCACAAAAGGGAAACAAGTCGGATCATCATTCAAATCCTCGAAGACAGTTTCCACATCCAAGGTGCTTGAACTGCTACATATGGACTTATGTGGTGAAATCCCTGTTAAGAGTCTTGGAGGTAAATCATATGTACTTGTTATTATTGATGATTACTCACGATTTACCTGGGTGTGTTACCTCAAACATAAAAATGAAGCATTCAAAGAGTTCAGCAAGCTCTGTAGAAAAATCCAAGTTGAAACTCACACTCGGATCCAGAGAATTCGAACCGACCATGGAAGGGAGTTCAACTACTCAAAATTCTCGAGTTTTGCGACAAGAATGGTATCTCTCACAACTTCTCAGCACCACGAACTCTTCAACAAAATGGAGTAGTGGAGAGAAAGAACAGAACTCTTGAAGAAATAGCTAGGACAATGATGATTGAGCACAATCTACCCTACTATTTACGGGCCGAGGCGATCAACACAGCCAACTACACGTTGAACGAGATGTCTCATCGGGCCCATCCTGAAGAAAACGCCATACGAGCTCTACAAAGGGAAGAAACCCAATATGTCATACTTCAAACCCTTTGGATGTAAGTGTTTTGTTCACAACAATGGTAAGGATCACCTAACCAAGTTTGATGCTCGGTCGGATGAAGGTATTTTTCCGGGTTATTCATCTCATAGTAAAGCTTATCGCATTTTCAATAAAAGAACTAACAAAGTGGAAGAAAGCATCCACGTTGTGTTTGATGAGCTTGAACAGGAAAAACCAAGTGAATCAACATTCTCAAACCTAAAGCTCAGCAAAGATGATGATCCTGACAAAAATGAGCCTATCAGGAATCAAACCCAACCAGCTCGGAATCAAGTCACTCGTAACGAAGTGAGTCGGAATGAGACAATCGAAGAGCCCGCTCGGAATGTTGAAGGACAATCTGATGAACAAGTTCACTCGTAACAAGCTTCGAAGATCAAGCGGTTCAACTTACGGATCTTGTGAATCGGAGAACAGGTAGAGCATTCAAGTATGCTTCTAGTCACCCACTAGAGAACATATTATCCGATATCAATAGTGGGATAAGAACTCGTTCCTCTCTTCAGAATCTATGTGCATTCACTTCATTCATATCATTAATCGAACCCAAAAATGCATTAGAGGCCCTAAATGAACCTGAATGGGTAGAGGCTATGCAAGAGGAACTCAATCAATTCGAAAGAAACCAAGTCCGGACTCGACCAAATGACCTTCCGACCACCCAATCATAGGTACCAAATGGGTTTTCAAGAACAAACTGGATGAAGGTGGGTTGGTAGTCGGAAACAAGGCTAGACTTGTAGCTTAAGGTTACAATCGGGAAGAAGGGATTGATTGTGGGGAAACTTTTGCACTGTTGCAGAATTGAAGCCATTAGAATCCTGTTAGCATTTGCATCTAGCATGAATATCAAGTTGTATCAAATGGATGTTAAGTGTGCTTTCCTTAATGGTTTTATCGAAGAGGAAGTCTATGTCGAGTAGCCCCCTGGATTTGAAAACTCGGAATTTCCAAATCATGTTTTCAAACTTCAAAAAGCCCTTTATGGTCTTAAACAAGCTCCTAGAGCGTGGTATGAAAGATCGAGCAATTTCTTGGTTCAAAATGATTTTAGAAGAGGTCAAATCGACAAGACTCTCTTTATAAAAATCGAGGGGAAAGATTTCCTTATCAATCGGATATATGTTGATGATATAATCTTTGGAGCTACTAATGAAATTACGTGTCGAGATTTTTTTGAGTTAATGAGACAGGAATTTCAAATGAGTATGATGGGAGAACTCAATTTTTTTCTTGGTCTACAAATCAAGCAAGACAAAAATGAAATCTATGTCCATCAATCAAAGTACACCAAGGAGTCTGCTGAAACAAGTATAAACTTCAAGATGCGAAGCATGCAGCGAACACCAATGAGCGAGTAGCATAAAGTTGGACTCGAGCGAAAAAGGTAAAGCAATAGATCGAAACTCTATTGAGGTATGATTAGATGTTTGCTATATCTTACTTCCAGCAGAGCCGGATATAATGTTCGAGTGTCTGTTTATGCGCAAGATTCCAAGCTAATCCAAAAGAATCACATCTCACTCGTGGTGAAGAGAATATTCGAGATATCTTGCAGGAACTCGGAATCTAGGTCTATGGTGCTCTAGAGACTCGTAAGCCGACTCTCACTCGAATACTCGGATGCTGACCACGCTGGATACAAAGTTGATAGAAAGAGCGGCTCAGAGCGTGCCAATTTCGGGTCAATCCTTAATATCTTGCACTCAAAGAAGCAAAACTCGGTAGCTCTATCAACTACCGAAGTCGAGTATATTGCAGACTGGAGCATGTCTGTGCTCAGATTTTATGGATAAAGCAACACTTGAGAGATCTTGGACTTTCTTTCAAATCGGTGGCAATCAAGTGTGATAATCGAGTGCAATCAGCATCACCAAAAATCCGAGTTCGAGCACTAAAAATGAAACATATTAAGGTCGGTATCATTTCTTAAGAGACCATTCCGAGAAAGGTGATATTGAACTTCAATTCATTCCTACAAATATTCAATTAGCTGATATCTTTACTAAGCCTCTTAGTAAAGATAAGTTTTGCTTTATTAGGAATGAGCTTGGTATGTTAAATGCATGATTATATATTCTCTGTGATAAATTTCATTGTTTGATTACGTGTGTGCGCTTACAATATTTAAATAACCATTAGTTCGAGTTGAGTTAGTGATACTGAGCCGATAGTTATTATTTGTTTTCAGCTTCGAGTCACTCGAAACCAAGCCGAGTCGGACTCGGATTTTGAGAAAATTGGACATCAAACTTCGAAATCATCTCTAGACAAGTGGAGAATTTCGGAAATTATTTTCAAAATAGTTTGCTGTTTTTCTCTCTCTCACGCTGCTGTGATCGAGGCAACTAGCCGTTGGAAGACAAACCACTGGAATTCTAATCGTTGAGAAGAGAACCGTCACACTGGTCCGAGGTGACTGCCGAGGGACTCGAGTCGAACGGATACTGAAAGACGTATTTTTTATCAATAGCGCCTATTCTCCTTCATTTCTTTACTTTACTCCTCGCGCACTATCTCTCTCTATCTCTCTCGAAATCAAATCCTCGTAAACAAGCTCTCTATGTTACAAGCGGCACCCAGTGTTCTCAAGCTTTGTGAAGATCATCTCCAGATAAGCTCTGTTGCTCTCAATCTCATTCTACTTCTACTTTTTCTTTTTATCTTTCACTCTCTTCGAGTCTTCTTCTCTTCCACTCTCTCTCTCAAGTTTACCTTCTCTCCTTTCAAATCAACAATGCCGAAAAGAGGTTCTCATCCCGACTTTCTTGGCTCGCCACAAAGAAACCCCGAACCAAAAGCCAAGAAGGCCCCTCAAATTCTAAACCTATTGTCACCCGAAGCATCTTGCTGCTGGATGATAAGTTCTTCCCAACCACCAAATTTTCGTGGTTGCCTCACATCCAATCAACTCGGAGTTTATAATTTTCTTTGTTTCAGCGAGTTCATCTACCCCGAACTCGTATCCGAGTTTTATACTCATCTCACCAGCTCCGAAGGTGTTCTAACCTCCGGGGTTCGAACATAACGGTTCGCATAAATACTTCCCTCCTCCATCGTCTGTTTAAAGTTTCCTCTCTCTTCTTAAACAAGCAATCCAATTCCTTTCATTGAGGTCGCTGACGACTTCTTTGAAAAGTATGCCAAAGAGTTTCCCGGGTCACGCAAAAACTTTTACGTGACCTAACTAAAGTCGAAGCTCGTCTTACGTGTTTCTTGTTGATAAGAACCTTCTTCTCACAACACTCTAGCAAGGAGAACCCCAACTCCAAGCACCTCAAAGCACTCTTTGATATTCTAGAGGGCTATGAAGTAGACCTCTTTCTCGCTATAATCGAGTAAATGGTAGCTGTGCCAGCTCGGACTCGGAACTAGAAGAACACCCCTCTTCCTTTCGGTGCTCTTCTCACCCTTGTTTTCAAACAATTCAAAGTTCCCCTTCCCTCGAGATCGTACCGTAGTTTCGAGGTCTGCTCTTGTAGTGGGAAAAAGGAACTTACGGGATGCGGTACCAAGAAATTGAACTTGGTGTCCGGGTTCACAACTCGAGTTGAGGCCACCTTCTCCGCCTCGGACTCGAGAGAAGCCCCCTTTCTCTTCCTGCTCCACCTGGTGGTGCCTCCATTTCAGTGCTTCTAAAACACTCTCTTCCATTTTGTCCACTTGCTTTTATGGACAAAATCTCCTCTGTGGCCTTGGAACTCAAGGACCTCATCCGGTTATTCAAGACTGTCTTCCGGTCTATGACCATCCACCGAAAACCGTCCAATCTCAACTCCGAGAGTAACAGGATGTGCTCCTCGAGAGACGATCCAACGCAGCTCGGGATAAAAAGACTCGAGACATTTCGAGGAATCCTCGAGCCTTGCCAAGTCCTCCTCGGACGAGAGGAGAGGGTGAAGAAGAAGATCAAGAAGAAGCGGAAAAGCTCGTGGCTGAAGCGGCTCTTTCCGAGCCTCGGTGAACCGAAGGCCGGGACGACCAAGAAGGACAAGGAGCAACAGTGAGGGTCCAAGTGCTCCTAAAACTCAACCGAAGTGATCAGCTCGAGACAGCGATCGAGTGGGTCGAAGACCTTGTTGAACAAGGAAAGTCCGCAGCGAGTCAACCCGAGCACACCCTCCAGTGAGGTCGGGACGAACCTCCGGATCCCCTCGTTCGGGTCGACCACTCGGAGCCGAGCCTTTGCCAGAGATCCCTGTCCTCCCTCCGCCGCACTCAAGCACATCGTCAAGATCTTATCGCGCCGGCGCTCTAGTCGTCCTCCCTCCTCAACTCGGACAAACCCATCCCCTTCTTAATTTCTTAGTCTTTTATTTACGCTTTTTTTTTTGTCCGGACATCAAACTTGTACTTCTTGGTGTATTCTTAATATTTTTTTTTTGTTTTTGCTGAAAGACAAGGGGAGAATAGATAGAAAATTTTGTTGTCTTGTCTAGGGGAGTTTTTCTCTCTCACCCTTTGTAAATATTTCTTTAATGAAGTAATGCATTTCGTGTCAATTCTCCGATTTCGATGGTTAATGCAAGTATTTCGAGTTTCCATCCAATATGTCTTCTTACTCAGCATTGTCATTAAAATCAATGCATTTCATTAATAATTATTGTCTATCCGGATTTATGTCTTCTCTTGCTATGTGAACTATGAAATCTTAAGTTTCTTTTACGAGCGAGTTTACAAATTCAATCTCTTATCACTAACAAAGTTTCCGTCTAAGTATGGAACGCCTTTCATCAAAAGGGGAGATTGAAGACTCGGATCTTATACTTACACGTTTCGAGTTCCATCAAGGAATCAGGTATAAGACTTCATCTCTTATAGGGTTTTGACTTCAAGTCATTCCATATGCCTTAGAAACTTTTACGAGTGATATATCATTTCCTCCGAGTATTATAGAAACTATTTTAATGTTTTCGCCGACTCGATCGACTCGGAAAGCATATTTCTACATGTCATTTTACACTCGGTTACGAGTCGACCAACGCTCAGATTTATCGCATGTTCAAACACTTGTGTTCATACACATAAACTCGAGTCCGACTTCATGGTTCAAGAATTACATTGTTCCAAGTCAGCATATTTTGTTTGAATGTTGTTTAGTCTAGATCAAGTATGTTTACTATGATATTCTTTATCCGACTTGATTGCCTACTAGACCGACTAAGATGGAATTTGAGTTTCATGGATATTAGACTCATAAAATTCCTTTTCTTTTCCGACCTAGATAATTATCTCTTAATTATCTTAATTATAATATTATCCGTGTTTAATCTTGGACCAAAGTATTTTATACTTTGAGAACCAAATTGATTTACTTTTGTAGGTTATTCAAACGAGGCTATCCTAATTTGAAATACAAAAGTAACCGAGCTTCAAAACGTTAAATCACCCAGCGAGACAAGGCTTTTTCCACATCCGACCTAGCCCCAACACGGTGTCGGGATTGTTTGTTTCCAAAGCTGGAAATCTGGAACACTAAGCTCAACGGTGGTTTCCACCTTATTTTTCAAGACACCACCGGTGGTTTTGGGACTTCCATAGGAGTCAAGAACCGTTGCCCAACCTTCATATCTCAACGGATATTTTCCGAGTGACTCGGAAAATCATCTACAATGGTCTCAAAGGACTTCCGATCGGAAGATGGACACAACGGCTATGCTGCTTGGTCATCTATAAATAAAAGCCAACTCTCAAGACTTGAAGATTGCCAAATCTATTGTTAATACACATACTTAAGCAAAAGTCATTATATTCATTCTCAATCTTCTACTTACAACTCCATTTACGTATCTCATAATATTTTGAGTTATAAGGTCTTGTACTCGATTGCAAACACTTTCTTTCTTACTTGTCTAAGTAAGGTCCCTTGACTGAGCTGTAAGGGTTATCTCGGCTTAGTTGTCCCTAACTCGTAAGGGTTATCTCGGTTAGGAAGTACTAGATCGAGATAAGGGAATTTCGAGTCTAGGAAAAATTTGTAAGAAGTTGTTTACGGGAGCAACTTGGGTCGAGTCGACCTACTTGTATTTTTGGACTCAAAATAGTTGATTTGACTTCGTGCTTGGATTAGCACGGTCCGTGGTTTTCTCGCCTTAGGAGGGTTTCCTCGTGCTTTACGAGTTATTACTTTTCCGAGTGCATTCGGACTCGGACGGCTTTTAAGATCTGTTTATTCTGTCTCTTCACTCTTTACTAAATTACGAGTTAGTACTTTTCCGAGTTCAGCTTTGACTCTCGCTCACCTCAGAATCTTCTCTATATTAAATTTCAAGCAAATTTCATCATCACCCTATTCACCCCCTCTAGGGTGACTTAGTCTCTCCTCGAGCAAACCTTCGATTTTATCCATCGGAACCGAGGACAAAGTAGAAGAGATGGCTTGAGGAACACCCGAAGTGGAGGCACCACCAGGTGGAGGAGGTAGAGAGAGAGGGTTTCTTTCGAGTCCGAGTCCGAGGCGGAGAAGGAGGCCTCGGCTCCGAGCTATGGACCCGGACACCCCGGTTGGGTCTCCTGGTATCCATACCCAAGGAGTTCCTTTTTGCAAACGACAATGGCGGCCTCAAAACCGCGTTAGGATCCGAGGGAAGAGGAACTTTGAATTGTTTGAAGATAAGGATGAGAAGAGCCCCGAAAGGAAGAGGGGTGGTCTTTTTGGTCCGAGTCGGCGCCGGCATAGCTGCCATTTGCTCGACTATTATGGGAAAGAGGTCTACTTCGTAGCCCTCGAGAATGTCGTACAAAGCTTTGAGGTGCTTGGAGTTGGGGTTCTCCTTGCTAGAATGCTTGTGAGAAGAAGGTTCTCATCAATAGGAAACAAAGAAGGTGAGCTTCGATTTGAGTTGGGTCACGAGAGAAGTTTCTACGTGACCCGGGAATTCTTTAGCGTACTTTTCAAAGAAGTCATCAGCAACCTCGTTGAAGGGTATGGGGTTGCTGTTCAAGAACATGCAAGATACTTTGAAAAGACGGTGGAGAAGAGGAGTATTGATGCGAGACAGTGATGTTTGAACTCCGGAGGTGAGGATACCCTCGAGCTAGACAAATTGGAATAGAACTCGGAGACGAGTTCTAGATAGATGAAATCACTGAAACAGAGGAAATTGTAAACCCTCGTTAATTTGATGTTTGTTAACCACGAAAACTTGGTGGTCGGAAAGAACTTGTCATCCAATGTTAGGTGTTGGGTAACAATGGGTTTGGTAGGATTAGAGAGGCCTTCCTGGCTTTTTGTGTGAGGTTTCTTAGTGGCGAGCCAAGAAAATCGAGGTGGGAAGCTCTTTTCGGCATGTTTAATGTTGAAAAGAGAGAAAAGATGAGCTTTTGAGAGAGAATGAGAGAGAGATAGCTCAAAGAGAAAAAGAAAAGTGAAAGAGTAGAAAAGAGAGAGCACCGAGCAACAGAGCTTACATGAGATGGTCTTTTCTTAGCTTGACATCAACGTTCGTTTCTTTGAATGCAGAGAGCTTATTTCGAGTAGGAGCATGTAATCGCGAGAGAGAGAGTGAGTAGAGAGTAAAGTAGAGAAATGAAGGAAAATAGGCGCTATTTATAGAGGAAAAAAAATAGTCCTTCGATATTCGTTCGACTCGGCTCCTTCAATGGTCACCTCGGATCGGTGTGACTGTTCCGCTCTCCAACAGTTAGAATTCCAGCGATTGTCTCTCAAAGGCTAGTTGTCCGATCGATGCGCGTGAGATAGAGAGAGAAAAGGAAAGATTTTGAAAAGAAATTTCCGAATTTCTTCACCGATCTAGAGATGATTTCGAAGTTTTATGTCCATTTTTCTCAAAATCTGAGTCCGAATTAGTTAAGTTTCGAGTGACTCCGAAACTATAATCAACTAATAACTATTAGCTCAGTATCACCGATTCAATCGAACTAATGGCTATTAAAGAAAGTAAGCACATAACACATAATTATGCAAAGTAATTTCACTCGAGAAAAGCATATAATTATGCATTAATCATACCAAGCTCATTCCTAATAAAGTAAAACTGATCCTCACTAAGTGGCTTAAAGATATAAGCCAATTGAAGATTTGTAGGAATGAATTCAAGTTCAATATCACCCTTTTCGAGTGATCTCTTAGAAAGTGAGACTCGACCTCAATATGTTTAGTCTTTGAGTGCTTGAACCGCATTCTTGGTGATGCTGATTGCACTTTGATTATCACACTTGATCGGAATTGATTTGAATGAAAGTCCAAGATCTCTCAAGTGTTGTTTGATCCATAAAATTTGAGCACAACATGCTCCAGCTGCGATATACTCAGCTTCAGCGAGTTGATAGAGCTCCTGAGTTCTGTTTCTTTGAGTGCCAAGATATCGAGGATTGACCCGAAGCCGGCGAGCTCTCGAGGTGCTCTTTCTATCAACTTTGTATCCAACATAGTCGGTGTCCGAGTATCCAGGTGAGAGTCGGTTCCGAGTCTCCGGAGTACCAAAGACCTAAATTTTGAGTCCCTGCAAGATATCCGAAAATTCTCTTCACCGCAGTGAGATGTGATTCTGTAGGATTAGCTTGAAATCTTGCACACAAACGGACACTAAACATTATATCTGGTCTACTTGGATGTAAGGTATAGTAGAGATCCAATCATACCTCGGTAGAGTTTCGATCTCATTGCTTTACCTTTCTCGTTTCGAGTCCGATTTTATCGTCTGCTACTCATAGGTGTTGCTCCATGTTTTGCATCATGAAGTGTGTACTTCTTCGAGTAGTTCCTTGGTATACTTGGATTGATGGACATAGATGCCATCTTTGTCTTGCTTGATTTGTAGACCAAGGAAGAAATTGAGTTCTCCCATCATACTCATTTAAAATTCCTGTCTCATTAACTCGGAAAACTCGCGACACGGAATTTCATTAGTAGCTCCAAAGATTATATCATCAACATAGATATGAGCAATAAGAAAGTCTTTCCCCTTGGTTTTTATAAAAAGAGTTTTGTCAATCGACCTCTTCTAAAATCATTTTCAACCAAGAAAGAGCTCGAGTCTTTCATACCAAGCTCCGGGAGCTTGTTTAAGATCATATAGAGCTTTTTACAATTTGAAAACATGATTTGGAAATTCTGAGTTTTCAAATCTAAACATAGACTTTCTCTTCAAAGAAACCATTGAGAAAATCACATTTAACATCCATTTGATACAATTTGATATTCATGCTAAATGCAAATGCCAACGAGTATTCTAATAGCTTCAATTCGGCAACAGGTGCAAAGGTTTCCCCACAATCAATCCTTTCTTCTTGATTGTAACCTTGAGCCACAAGTCTAGCCTTACTTCGACTATCACCCCACCTTCATCCAGCTTGTTTTTGAAAACCCATTTAGTTCCTATGACTGGGTGGTTTGAAGGTCGTTTGGTCGAGGCGGACTTGGTTTCTCTCGAATTGATTGAGTTCTTCTTGCATGGCCTCTACCCATTCAAGTTCATTAAGGGCCTCCGAGTGCATTTCAGGTTCGAGTTAATGAAATGAATGCGGTGAATGCACATAGATTTTGAAGAGAGAACGAGTTCTTACCTCATTGTTGATATCGGATAGGATGTTTTCTAGTGGGTGACTAGAAGCGTACTTGAAAGCTTTGCCTATTCTCTCGGTTCACCATATCTTTAGGTTGAATTGGTTGATCTTCGAAGTCCGTTATGAGTGAGCTTGTTCGTCCGATTGACCTCCAACATTACGAGCTGGCTTTTGAGTTGTCCGATTACGAGTCATGTTGTTACGAGTGACATTGATTTGATTCTTGATGAGTTCATTTCCATCAAGATCACCATCTCTCCGAGCTTCGGTTCGAGAATGTTGATTAACTTGGTTTTTCCTGCTCAATCTCATCAAACACAATGTAGATGCTTTCTTCCACTTTGTTAGTTATTTTATTGAAAATACGATATGCTTTGCTATGAGATGAATAACCAAGAAAAATACCTTTATCCGACCTAGCATCAAACTTGGTCGAGTGATCCTTACCATTGTTGTGAACAAAGCACTTACATCCAAAAGGTTTGAAGTATGAAATATTTGGCTTCTTCCCTTTATAGAGCTCGTATGGGGTTTTCTTTAGGATGGGTCCGATGAGGCATCGATTTAATGTGTAGTTTGCTTGTATTGATCGCCTCAGCCACAGAAATAGTAGGGTAGGTTGTGTTCAATCACTATTGTCCTAGCTATTTCTTCAAGAGTTTGGTTCTTCCTCTCCACCACTCCATTTTGTTGAGGAGTTCTTGGTGCTTGAGAAATTGTGAGATATGCCATTCTTGTCACGGAACTCTGCAAGTTCGAGTAGTCGAACTCCCTCCATGGTCGGTTCGAATTCTCCGGATCTCGAGTCCGAGACTCAACTTGAATTTTCCTGCAGAGCTTGCTTGAACTCTTTGAAAGCTTCATTTTTGTGCTTAAGAAAACACACCCAGGTAAATCATGAGTAATCATCAACAATAACAAGCACATATGATTTACTTCGAGACTGATGACAGGGATTTCACTACACAAATCCATATGCACCAATTTAAGCACCTTGGATGAGGAAACAGTTTTCGAGGATTTGAAAGATGATCCGACTTGTTTCCCTTTAGTGCATGCTTCACAAATTTTATCTTTCTTAAATGCACAGTTAGGTAATCCTCTAACATGAGATGCAAGTTTCTTAATGGTATGCATGCTAACGTGACCTAGTCTACGATGCCATGTCCATGAATCATCATGAAGAGATGCTTTTAAACAAGATAGATTCGACTTGGGTCGAAAGAGGGATAGTATAAGTGTTACCCGATCTCTTACCCGACAACTTGGTCTCCTTGGTAGCATTATCGGAGATATAACAATTGGTCCGAGTGAATCTTACCTCTTGACCTTTGTCACACAGTTGAGAGATGCTAAGTAGATTGTACTTTAACCCTTTGACAAGGTATACTTGGGTTGACCAGATTGCTTTCTTTTCCAATCTTGCCTATCCCAATTATCTTGCCTTTGTTATCATATCCAAACGTGACTTTTCCTCCCTTGTACTCTTCTAACTTAGAAAAGAGTCTTGAATCTTCGACATGTGGCGTGAGCATCCACCGTCTAGGTACCAATGCCCTTTTGTTCTTTTCGAGCCACCTGCAAGTCGAAACAAACTAACCTTTCTCACTTCCTCTAACGAACCCAGTAACTCCCTTTACTCGTGGTCCTTTTATGAGGAAGTAAACTCTTGGGAACCCAGATTTGAATAACTTTGGGTTTGGTCCGATTCCGAGTCTTTCGTTTAGTGAACCGAGTCCGTGTCTCTTTCTTCCGAAAAGTTTTTCTTTTATAAACAGGTGGAGAAGGCTTTTTCCTCGTAAGCGTGTCCAGGCTCAGTCCTTCTTTCATTCTTATGAATGGGACCGTGCTTAGTCTTCCTGAACTTTACAGTTCCGGAATCCTTTTGAAGAGTTATGAGTAGGAATTGGATTCATCCTCTTTGTTAAAACCAAGTCCTTCTTTTCGAAGGAGACACATTGAGATCCTAAGAGCATATCAAGGTTTTTCGACCTTGGGTAAATTTTAAGACAAGCTCTTGAGACTCGTTGAGCTTTTGCTTCGATTGTTCATTTTCTCTTACGAGTAACTCGGACTTAGTCTCATTGGATTGAGCACTAGTTTTGAGTTCTCTTAGAGTAAGTCTCGGTTTTCCAATTCATTTTTTAATGAAATGCTCTCGAAGTGATTGACTCAAGTTGTTCTTTAAACCGAGACGAATCGAATTGGAATTTTCTTCTAAGGTGAAAATATATTTTACTAAATCAACTTTGGAGAATTTGAGGAAGTATTCAATTACCTCCCGAGGATTTGTTTCCTCACTCGTATGAGTGATTTGGGTCCGACTTTGATTCAGCTTTCGAGTCGAAAGTGCCATCGGACATTTTGAATCATCTTAGTCCTCATCATCTTCCGATGAGTCTTCATCACTCCAAGTGGCCATCATAGCCTTTTTCTTCTTTCTATCTCTCTTCCTTCTAGGTCGAGTCTTTGACTATGTGTTCCTTGCTTGCCACATTTAAAGCAACCAGAGTTCTTAATTAAAGATAACTTTGAAGGAGAAGAGTGTTTACCCTTTCTGTCCGTGTCTTTCTTGTAGAACTCTTTTCTTGGCTTCTTATCCCATCTTTTGTGCTTCATCATTCTTTTGAAGCCTCCGGCGATAAGTGCCATGGGATCCTCTTACGAGTCGGATGAACTCGGACTTGTTTCTCTATTTTCCGAGGCCTTCAATGCAATGTTCTTTTTGGTGCTGACCTCTACATCTTCCTCTTCCAAGTGGATCTCATGGGTGAGTAGCTTCCCAATGAGTTCATCCGGCTTCGATAAGGACAGGTTCCGAGCCTCTTCGATAGTCTGTCACCTTGGGACCCCATCTTATCTTGGGTAGACTTCGAGTATCTTTCTACACATTTCCTCATGGGAAATCTTTCTACCCAGATGATTTGAGATTGTTGGTAATCTCGGTGAAGCGGATGAACATATGAGTGATGTTTTCTTCGGCTCCATCTTGAGCAGCTCGTACTTGTGAAGATATTGGTTTATCTTTGCTTGTCCGACCTGACTTGTGCCTTCATAAGTGTTGACAAGTGTGTCCCACACTTCTTTGGCTGTGTCACGGACAGAGACTCGGTTATATTCCTCCGAGCCGATGACGCACATCGGAATGTTCATCGCCTTGAAGTTCTTTCCGAACTTCTCTGTTTCTTCAGCCGTGTACTCGGCCTATGCTTTAGGCACGAGCCTTGTTTCTTCCAGCTTTGTTAGAATGAAGTTGCCTTCTCATATGATGTTCCATACATCTTCATCGTGATCCAATAGAAAGCATTCCGTAAGCTTCTTCTAGTGAACAAAGTTTGAACCTTTGAACTTCGGTGGTCTCGCTGGACAATCTTCCTTTATCGAACTCTCCATTGTTTTGAGCCATCCGATCTTTAAACCTTTGGATGATTAGATCCTTTACGAAAGGCTAGGGTTTGATACCAATTAAAGGTTTGCTCTTGGAGAGACTAAATCACCCTAGAAAGGGTTGAATAGGGCGATGAGGAAATTTGATCTTTTAATGGAAGAATGAAAAGTAAATCGACTCGAGATGTGTCCGAGTCTAGATTGGCTTTGGAAAGTACTAACGCAGTAACACTCGTAAATGAAGGGTTAATGTTTAAATTAAACTTTAAGGTTGTCCGAATGTAAATTGTACTCGAGAAAAGTATCAACTCGGAAAATACGTGGAAACCCTCCCGGGGCGGAAAACCACGGACGAGTGCTAGTCCAAGCACCAAGTCAAATCCACTATTTTGAATTTATAAAATACAATGAGACAGACTCAACCGAATTGCTCCCTTAGACAATTCCTTACAAGATTGAGTATGAATACAATGACTTTTGCTTAAGTTCGTGTATTAACAGTTGGTTCGAGTAATCTTCAAGTCTTGAGAGTTGGCTTCTATTTATAGATAATCAAGCGGATTAGCCGTTGTGACTATCTTCTGATCGGAAGTCCTTTGTGACCGTTGCAATGACTTTTCTAAGTCACTTAGAAAATATCCATTGAAGTGTGAACGTTGGGCAACGGATCTTGACTCCTTTGGAAGTCCCAATCCACTGGTGGTATCCGAAAAGTAGGATGGAAACCATCGTTGAGCTTAGCGTTGCGATTTCCCGTTTTGGAATCAAACAGCTCCGACACGTTGTCCGGGCGTAGGTCGAAGTAAGAAAAGCCTTGTCTGCTGGTGATTTGACGTCTTGAAGCCGGTTACTTTTGTGATTCAAAAGTAGGATAACCTCGTTTGAATAACCTAGTAAAAGTAAATCAATTTTGGTTCTCAAAGTATAAAATACTTTGGTTCATGATTAGACACGAGATAATAATTTAATTAAGACGATTAAGTGTAAAATTATCCGAGTCCTAAGAGAGTGGAATTTTCCGAGTCTAATATTCATTATACTCAAATTCCATCCGAGTCAATCTAGAGATGGAGCAAGTCGGATAAAGAGCATCGAGTAGAAAGACTTGATCTAGACTAACAATGTCCAAACCAAACATGCTGACTTAGAAGGATGAATTAATGCAATAATTCAAGTAAACTTGGATCATGAAGTCAGCCATGAGTTTATGCACATAAGAGCAAGTGTTTGAACATGCGATATAGCTGAGTGTTATCCGAGTGCCCCGGATCCGAGTGCGAAAGAGTTAAGCAAGAGTATGTTTTCCGAGTCGGTCGGAATCAAATAAGAGGAGATGCAATGGTTTTTGTAACATTCGAACAGTATGCTAGATCACTCGAGAAAAGTTTCTAAGACACATAGAATGACTTATAATCAAAACCATAAGAGATGAAGTCTTATACCCGATTCCTTGATGGAATTCGAATAATGACACCAATAGCCTCAATTGTTCCAATATTACTAAAATGTCCCACATTACTACATCCACAACATTTCCATCTCTAACAAGTTTAACAACACAATTCCGTGTTTCACAATAAGTTACAACAAAGAATATATTACAATGATGTGAAATATAATACAAAGAGTACTCCTCTTTCAGTATTTATGTCAAAAAGTTCATCTATTGTCTTGAAACTTTATGGTATAAACTGATTTCAATGTTTATGTCAAAAGGGAAATTTCTATTTACCCAAATTCCTTATATTGTAGTAGATTTAGTTATGTGATTGTCTTTATGACGATATTGCTTGCTTGGACATGGGTATGCCATTATCGCCCCACACACCGCCAGCATGAACGCAAGCTCACACGTCGACCAATTCGAAGTTCTAAAGGAGATAATTCAGATTTTGCAACCTAATTATATTTTCATGCATGTTTATATTTTGACTAATTAATGTATAATATTATTGAATAATTACTTATAGTGGATGTTTTTGTTATTTTGGATGAGAGCCGTTATTTACATGCATGTTTATGTTTTTGACTAATTAGTGTATAATCTTGTTGAATGAATGGTGTATATTATGTAAGTGTTGCGTAACTTGGGCGTGTGGCCGTTGAGTAATTACTTATTTAGTATGTTTTTGTTGTTTCGGATGAGGGCTGCTATCCCAGGAAAATATTTACTTTTAAGGGGAATGTAACACCCCAAAACCCACCCTAGGAGTATTACACCGCCGCAGTTCAACTTCCAAGGCTCATTCACATGTTAGTTTGGCTTTCTAATTCCAACTTAAGGTAATCAAGGTAATTTTTCAAATTTGTAATATGGACTATCTCCTAGGCTTAAAGTCTTAAAACCCCGCATAAAAATAATACTATAACTCGACGAGCCACACGCTTAGAGTATACAACTCAACGATCACACGCCGGAGTCCAACCAATCGTACGTTAAAACTTAAAACAATCTAAATGGTTCATTATACATCCGGTACAAACCGTATGAACTAAATTACAAACTACAATACTTTGAAACATGGAATCCACGTCGGTAACTTGAGTCACTTCAGCAAACAACGAGTAAACAAATGACATGCAGGAGTCCAGAATAGGCTAAGTACATAACATACGTTACGAGAGTGTACCTGTAACACTAGGGAGGGGAAAAGGGGAAATTTTTGGGGGTGAGCAAACCACGAGTAACCCGGAAATTCCTATTCTCTTAAAACGGAAATTCTTTACACATACTACGTACTCATAATAATGAAATCGGTGAAAGTATAATAACGTAATACAAATCTAGATACTTTTCAATGAAATCTCCTGAAACCTCTTGCAACTTAAAGATCATAACATTTTAATCATTCAAAAGCACGATTTGCAATCATTATGGGAATTGAATCACTTTAAACAAGGTGCCACCTGCAGCTTTCTTTCAAATACTTTAAGTCCTAGGCTAAATAGCTTTTCGGGGCTTTAGAGAATTGAACTAACACCGGACGGTTTCAAGAGGGTGCGACCGCTTGACTCAAGTGCCCGGACCTATCTCTAGTCAAATACCTAGAAGGCTCCGCTTTCCTCATCAGGAAAGAATCAACCTCTCTGGTTGATGGGCATCCTGATACGTAAGGACCCCGTGGCCTAATATACAGGACCACCTCCTTCCTCTAGTCTAAACAATCCTTAGCCTAAAATTCGATTAAAACCGAAGTGATCACAATCACTTATCAAACTTGGTTTCTATACCATGATCTCAAATCAGATTCACTTCATAAAAGGCATGACACCACGTGCCACCCCTCTAAATTCATTTTCTCAAATAAGTTCTGCTTCTTTAGAACACATTTCAAGTTCGAAAAGCATTTATCAAGAATCATTTGCAAGTATCATTTTGCGTAAACATTTGAACTCTTTTCAAAACTAACTTTCGAGCGTTATTTAGAATCAAATCACTTCACGTGTCAAGCATCTCTATTCTAAGACTTAGCATTCCAAGGTAGCACTTTAACTCAAGGATTCACCCAAGTACTTAACATCTCATATTCATCGATATTCTATTCAAGCAAGTCTCCTATTTCCCATATACGTAACTCTTGCTTCACTCTGTGTTCAAGGCCACAATCAATCCATATAGATTCACACTCCCTTAATACTCCTAACTCCTGCCATTTTCCCATACTTTAACGTTTCTTTCTCCTTAACTGAATTCACTTTCAAGCTTCACTAATTCAGGAATTTAAAACTTCTATGAGTCACAATAACCACAAGTAGTCACCACTTAACCCAAAAGTCACAACTTTTCACCAATTGCCATTTTTGCCTCCAATTCTCATATTACGTCTCCACATTACTAATTAAACTCTTTCTTACCCATACTCCACCATATGACTCTTAACTTCACTTTACCAATCAAATTCCCGTAGCTCCGCTTATCTCCAAGTTTAGTTCAAACTCAAGAATTCGGATACATCTCTAACTCAATTCATCCCAATGACCGCTTTCTACTTCCACACCTCAATTATGCATGAATTGGGATGAACTCTTACTCCCCTTTTTCTCTAAATCTCTAATTCACAAGATAATTACCTAGAATCCAACTCGGAAAAATTGAGGAAGTCAAACAATTCAACTATTACTTCAACCGATATTCTACAACCGAATCACAAGAATTCCATTGTCACAAACTGAATTCCTAATTTAACAATCTAATTCGATCAGAATCCCTAATTTCCCAATTCAACCCCTAACAATTCCTTAAATTCATCCCGGGTTCTCAACTCAACCTTAAACAACTACTAAATCGTTTCGCATTATAAATACTCAATATTCCCAACAAATTCAATTGAATTTCGAAATTAATAATAGTTTAGAGTATAAGATCACCCTCCTCAATTTTAGGGTTTGCATAGTTGATATGAATGAACTCAAATTGGGTTTCCTGCCTTCCCCTTCTTCTTGTTCTGTCTCGACTCTCTTTTTGTCCCATGCTCTCGATGCTTAGTTCCTCCCGGTCTTAGTCTCCCTTTGCCTGGTTCTCACTCGACCTCCGACTCCCCTTTGCTTCCTGCTCGCTGGTTCTCGCGCACCGTCACACTATCCCCATTTGCACCTTTGTTCTGGTCAGCCTCTCACCCCCTCTTGTTTATGCTTCCTCGCCCATGCTTTCTCTCTCTTCCTCTTTGGTATTTTCGCTCCCCTTTTCTTTCCTCTCGGCCTCGCCAGCTGTTGCTCGTGCTGTTTAGGTAGGTCGTCGACCTCTTCTTCCTCTTGCTTGCCCTCCTTCTTCCCTCTATCTCATCGAGTCTCTCTCTTCCTCTCTGCGTTTGTGTTTTGGTCCTTAATCTCTCGCTTTCCTCGATCTCTCGCATCCCCTTTGATTTCCCTGCTATTCTCGCTCTCTGCTTCCCTTCTCTGTCTTTGGTTCTTTTTCTTGTTTTAGTCCCAAGCCCTATCTCTCTCTCTCTCTCCTGGTTCTCTCTTTGTCCCGCGACCTTTTAAGAACAAGCCACCACAACAACCACTTTACACTAATCTTCCCATAAATCTAACACCTAATTCTCCTTCGCTTTTCCTTTCTTCTTTCTTTTAGGGATAATTTAGATAAAAAATAAAATAGTAAATATAAGTTGTCTCAAGTTTACATCCACTCGGGTTCGGGCAAAAGAGCGAATATAACTCCCAATTAAACTATATAAGCACTTGATAATTGCACAAAATCACCTAATTTAATTTATCTATATAATTAACGTACTTAAAATCTCGGGTCTCACAGGAAACTATGTCCATTTTATTTTCGGGATTTTTAGGTTATTTAACTTCTATGTGGTTATCCCATGATTCCAATTGTTATTCTTATTCTTATGCAGCTGGCGAAGTGCAAACTAGCTTCTCATCATCCTCCCTAGAGCATGTTGTGGCATTGAGTGTTGTTTTCCCATGGAGGTCGGATATTGTTGTTCACAGGACACCCCTTACAGCTGATGAGGTGAGGGTGAGTGTGAAAGACGTCATGCATGAGAAAGCCGAGTGTGAGTTGCCGATTCGAGGACCGAACCTCCACACCGTTGACGACGCAATCAACGCTTTTCTTTGTTGGCCCAAGAGTTTGGTCATCCTCTCCGGCTTTCTTTACATTCTTATAAACACAACCACTACTATTCCCATTCCTAAAGCTCGCTAACTTTTAAAGATCTGATAGATTAAATATTAAAAAACAATTAATTCATTTTTATTTAAAATATTAGATTTAATTGTTGTTAATATCACGTATATATATTTCTAATTTTTAAATTGATTATTCACTAGGATATCGGGGACAGATCCAAGAGTGAGATGAAGGGCATCGGTGGCACTAGCAAATGTTCGATGGCGCCCGTTCGTCAGTCCGAAGAAGTCTCCTCTCAAATCCATTGAGGAGTCCTACATGGATTAGTGTGCTACTTGTTAAACCTCTTTTTATCGGTTTTAAGGCATTATTTAACCTAATTCAGTGATGATTTCAATGATATTTGTTTAGTTTTGGGTTAAATCTTGCTCATTTTCTCTTTATCGTCACCTAAACTCATAAATATCTTAATCACGGGTTTTTGGGCTTAAATTAGGGAGATTCGAGGTAAATTTGATGAAAAGTGATGAAGAGGAAAGTTCGGGCCTAAGAGGAGGCGAGAAAGGAGCCTATAACTCATCAAGTGAAGTGGCACATGTAGGCTGTGTGAGATTTGCACAGCTGTGCATACCATCGAGCGAAGGGCTTGAAGTCAAGGAAGGCAAGCACGACTACCCGTGCACACCTTGCACGACCGTGCGAGAAGTTATGAAAGTTGAAGTTGCGCACTGACCTACCGTGCAGAAGCTGCACGTGCTGTGCGAAAGACGCCGAAACTCAGGGTTTTCGAACGACTGTTGTGCGAAACCTGCACAGCTGTACGAAATTGTGGCTGAAACCACCGCACCGTAGGCCATACGACTTTTGCACGACCATACGACTTCATTGTTTTCGCAATATTTTAGTTTCCTAATTGTAATTTTGGGACATCTTTTCCATTATTCTAAGTGTTAGCTAAGGTTTTTCGGTAGAGAGCTCTGAGAGGAGACTCAAGAACTTTTAATATTCGTTATTTACTTAAAGTTTATGTATTATTGAATCGCATCAAGTTGTCATTCGGTAATCGTAATTTCTTCTATTTGTTTTTCTTCACAGTTTCTCTTCGTTTTTCCGTGGCTAGTTTCTTTAAATCTTATGAATTGTTTAGTATCATGTTTAGGGGCTAATTGCTCAACTTAGGTTGGGATTGATCCCTATTATGCCTTGATAATCGTGAATTGTGTACCAATTGAATTGTTCTATGTTTGTTAGGTTAGAATTCACTTCGCTCATCACTTTTCGTTGATTGCCTCGAAAGAGGACTCATATGCTTTCACTCGGGTTTTGTGAATATCAAAAGATGGAAACTCACCTAGAATGACGTTGTGAACATTTAGAACTTTGATATGAAAATAATTAAGTTTTAATCGGGGTTATGAGATGCATTCATTGTGATTTTACGCTTTATTAATCCCATGAAAATAGGCGATTATATTGTGCAAGATTAGTCTTTGACCTTCGAAACTAGGCGAAGATAGGTTTAATTGGTGTCTCCTCTTTCCAAAGCTGCTCGCATAGGCAAATCTCAAGCGATATTTGATTTTGGTTTCACGCATAATAGTGTGATTAATCCCAATCTAAGGCTTATTATCCATTGATTCCTCGTAGTTATTTTATTATTAGTTGAATCCACAAACGAAATCTTTGTTGAGCCGAGTTTCACCTAGATTAGAGTTTTTAGGTGAATTTAGTACTTGAAAGTGAGTTCCTCGTGGACACGACTCTGTACTCGCCGGTTTCTAGCTATAGCTACATCGTGCGCTTGCGGTATTTTCTTAACAAGTTTTACGGCGCCGTTGCCGGGAACTCCGTTCTTTTGAGCATTAAGTTTGCTTTAAGACTTGAAGCTAGGTCTTGTGTTCTTGTTTCAGCACCAATCTTTTCTTGATTTCTGCTTGAACCTGTTTACGCTCGGTATAGTTCTTGTTTTTGCATGCACGGGAGGAGTCGAGGAGGGAGAGAAATTTCCCATTTGACCTCGAAATCGAAGCGAGCAGTAAGAGCAATCGGTGCAGCTGCGAGAAGCGGAGAAGAGAGGAAAGGATGGCGGAGCAAGGAGACCAACCGAGACCGCAAGGGGACTATGCCATCCTTAGTGCGTCCCGGGAAATTTTGGCCATTGTTGGGCCGGATGTGGCTGTTGAGGACTTAAGGTGAAGATGTCGCTAATTCACTTCGTGCGACAAGATGCGTTTGGAGGGCTTCCTAGTGAAAATGCCATCCGACACATCAACTCCTGCTTGGAGAACTGGGACCGTGAAGATCAACAACTTCACCGATGAAGCCCTCCGTCTCAAGCTATTTCCTTTTCCCTAAAGGATAGAGCCAAGGACTGGTTGCTAAATGAAGACCCTAACAAGTATGCTACTTAGGAGGCTTTTTTAAGGCGTTTATGGCAACGTTCTTTCCCCAAGTAAGACCGCCAAATTGAGGAACGATATCTCCACCTTTTACTTGGAGGATGGAGAGTCACTCTACGAGGCTTGGGAGTGTTATAAGGATCTCCAAAAGAAGTGTCCTCACCACGGCATTCCCGAATGGATGCTCCTGCGAAACTGTGCTAGCATAGGCAAATCTCAAGTGGTATTCGATTTTGGTTTCGAGCATAGTAGATTGATTATTCCCAATCTAAGGCTTGTTATCCATTGATTCCTTGTAGTTATTTTATTATTAGTTGAATCAATTTCGAACCCTAATGCCATTATTCAAGGAGTTGGTTTCAGGTAGCATTCAATGAGAGGTAAGTGTACAAATAATGAACTAATTAACTAAAGTTTTTATATGGTGTTATACATATATAAAAATGTGTTATTTGTGGTTATCTAGCCACCATTGGATGCTCATTACCCTATATCCAAGGGCTAATATCGCGTACTTCTTTGATCCTCCGGGTCGTGACGTGAGGGAAGATATCGGTGACATCGTCGGGTCGTGAGTTCATACTTTTAATCATTTTATGCTATTTTGTTAATTAGTAATTGTTCAATGGTATGTCTAACTTTAATTTTATTTTTCGATTGAAAAATAGTGCTCTAATGCGTTATTATTATGGGGAGGCGCCAAAGACAAACGAGTGAAATTAAAGCCACTAATTCTCCCTGCCAAGGTGAGGTTCTCTTGGTTATTAGAATCTACTTTAATTGTTTTTCATTTCATATTACTTGCTAGATACATAAAGTATTAATTAATCCTCTATGTGTTGGGAATATATTTTATTACTCGTAGTTCCATATACAACCGGGAAACGTGGAGTGCAGCTTCTACATTCTCCGAGTGCATGAAAGAGATTGTGACCAAACTCGATTCAAATTCTAGTCCCAAAGAGGTATACTTGCACTTATAATTGATTATATTTTTTTTTCATCTTGATTACACTTGCACTTGACCTAATTAATATGTCTTTTACAACATTAGTTACAATATTTCCTAGGAAAGAAGCCACCTACTCCCTATACAGATGCGAGTGCTCAACAAGTTAAAACAAGATTGGGTAGAGTTTGTATATAACCGTATAAAGAAATAGGTATATATTCACGGTTATATTTCTTCATTATTTGATTAGTCAAGTTTGTGATTTTGATAGTCATACGAGTTGTAGGCGTATATATGTACATAGGTATATATATTTTTACACTCGTCTTGTACCATATACAAAATGTGAAGGAAGTGTTGTCATCGATAAGCATATGATTGCGGTTTTTCCATATAAACCGTCATTATATAGTGACCTATGACTATGGTTTTGAACCGTAGTCAAATGTGGTACATATAACAACGTCCACATACACGACACCGAGTTAATCGTAGTTAAATGTCGTTTTTAATCGTAATTAAAAGTGGTTCCTATAATAGTGGATGTTCAAGTTTTAATTATTTAAATTAATTTATATCCTTGATTAATCTTGGACCAAAGTATTTTTATACTTTGATTTGTTTTTGCAGATTGATAAAAGTTGATTAATCTCAATTTAAAAAGCAAAACCAACCGGCTTTTTCTTGTTAAACACCAAATGACGGAAAAGCCTTATTTTCAAGATGTCCGATACGTTGTGTTAGGATTGTTTGTTACCATTTCTAATAAACTTCAACTTTTAGTCTAACTGTTCTTTCCACCCTAGTTTTCAGTCACAACAAGTGGGTTGGATTATTTTTGAGCCAAGGACCGATGCACAATGTTTATCTCCACAATGATTTTTTTAGGGACTCGGACCATGTGTTATAATGGCTAGGAGCTCTCTTAAGTCAAGAATAAGGCACAACGGTTATTTGCTTTGCTGAATATAAATAGAAGCCACTTCACAAAACTTAGAGGATTGCTGGAACACAACTCTTAAGTTATATACTCAATCTTTCTAACTTTCAACTTTGTACGTGGTTTTTCTCAACTTCTAAGTTGAAACAAGAAGTCTTGTAATCGAGTTACATTCTTACTTACCAATTCTTCCGTAAATTCCCTTGGTCGAGTTGTAAGCGGTAGCTGAACTCGGTTGTACTGACTATAAAGTTTCTCGGTGATGTTTGTTTACGCTGGCGAAGTAAGTTGCTAGGTATGTGTCCAACTTCAAAGGAGCTTTGATGAGTTTCGGATGTTCCATTAGCCGGATCGCACATCACGGATGCAAAATCAAATACTAATGTCCCGTACGATTAAAGTCTAACTTTTTAAGGCCCAACAGGAGTAAAATCAAAATATTAAACATAACGACGGAAGAGGTAGAAATGAAAGTTAAGTTTTTTTTTTTACATAAACCAGAAATTCTTCCGTTTACGTCAAGACACTGACCGCCGCCTTACGGCCGACACCATTGATCGATTTTACTATAGTTTGCTTCGTTAGTTTTTGTGCTTACCTACAATAACAGGGGGCTACCATAGAAATTACGTTCGAGTGTTGGCTTCAACTCGGTCTAAGCCGATTATCATTTCAACAACTATTAGTGGAGTTAGGGAACAATAATCCTCTAAGCTGTTCTACTAGGCTTAGCAGAGACGCTGGTGCCAAGTCCTCGTGACCCTCAACTAGCAGGAATCCCCTATCATGCAAGTAATTATAGCTTGCCATCTAGGGATAATGATGGACTCAGCATAGGCATACATGTTGCGGTAATGCTTTATCGGATTAGTTAAGCTAACCCGATTCCCAATAAGGATCCACCCTAGATACTGCTTACTCTGTTTTAGTAGATATTGATACTTTTCATGAAGATTTTCCGAGGATATGGGAACAACTGGTTTTGTTTGCCTAAAATTGCCTAGTATGACATCGAACTCTTCGAGCAGGGAGTACAGTTCCTTATCCACGAACCTAAAGATATGGTGATGGCGATCGCAATAAGCTACGATAGTCCTTAAGAAAGGCCAATAGATTTTCACCTGGCGAATACTAAAGAGGACATTTAGCCCATAATTAGTTAACCTCGACCTATCCATGTTGCTCATCTCATGCATCCGCCTGAGTTAATTCGATCATGAAGTCCATGGTTCTATGTATGGACGTAAGAAGAGGATATGTTGCGACCGAGTGAAGGCTTTTGTGTCTATCTTTCTTGTTGTGCCGAGCGATCATATCTATAGGTGTTTTCTTGGAGTTCTTCAAATCCTACTATGATTGGTACAATGAGGCACTACAGTCCCTGTGGGACTCGTACATGGCCAGCGCGGCCACACCTTGGGCCCGACTGTTTTGTGATTTCTCACGGGCCCGAGCAGTCCTTGGTTATTTTTATTTCTTATCCCAGCTTGTGGCGCGTATCTTATTTTGGGCTATGCACTTGCGATTTTTCCTTTTTTTAATTTTCTTTTAGGGGCAATAAGGGCTAGTGCCATTTTTTTATTTTTGACTTTGTAGTTTTTCTTAGGTTTTGTGCATCATATTAAATAAAAGAACGCATTTTTAGAATCGAGTCTTGCATTTCATCTTATTGCATAAGAGTCTTCATTACAAAATAAATAATATATTAACAAAACAAGCACCCTATAAGAGGTCCATGAATCGACAAACAGTGGAGGCAGCAAGCAATCATCTACGCATCGTCATTAGAGTCGTCATCGAAGATGTAATTCCGAAGTCCTCTAAGATAGACATAGAGAATCAGCGACCTTCTTGGCCTTGATGCGAGCTACCTCCGTGGTCCCAAGATTGAGGAACCTCATGTGATGGTCTCGCTATAAAAAGACCGAGCGAAGTAAAGAGGGTTCCCAGTGGCGATCGAAGGCTTGCAAGGGTAAGATGTTCAAGCTCTCCTCGGAATGGATAGGTCCCGCATCGGAGGTACTAGGCTCGAAGGTGCTAGGTCTCGTCTCGGACGCACTCCTATAATGAGTGCGCCATGAAGAACATCATGACGAGCCTTGTCTAGCATTACTACTAGAAGGCATTTGCTACTCGGAAGCTTAGGATGATGTCTTAGGAGCACTAGGTAGATTGCTTGGAAGGAGTTGCTCTAGATCGACGTCCCTACAAGATCAAAGACGCTATTAGCAAACCGCTAAAAGAACAAGGAAATTAGCATTACACTAATCGAGGGTTTACCCGGAAGTAGAGAAAGATCGTCCGGTCAAGAAATTTTGGATTCCATGAAAAGTTGACTGAAATCTAATAGATATGCCCAAGTCGGTCAAGGCATCCTAGCATATAAAACAAGGTCAAACAATTAGTAAGGGAACCAAAGGAATCCGGCCAAGCACGCCGGAGGCCATGCTTACTAAAGGTCGGCCGGTGCCGGCCACGAGGCGCCGTGGAGTCCAATCACCGACGGCTTTGCAACCTAGCCCACCTCCCTAGTCGAAGTAGTCATGTCCACTTAGAGCATGTGATTTTCGTCCCTTGTGCATGCAAGTGGAAGCTTTTGGGCCCACTAATTAGCTTTTTCGAACAGTTTTATCGATCTGTTTCGACTGAATTATTCGAGATAAAAATACTAAGCTTTTGTCAATTCGAGTTATGCACTAACAAGTGTGCTAGCACAACAGATTATTCAAAGAAACTTCAGATCAAAAGACCATCGAAGTTTCGAGTATCAAAATATGCCAAGCTTTAGGCTTTGATCAAGCTAAGCTTAGGATCCTTTTGCCGAACTTCGAACGCATACATCATGATCAAGTTCAGGTCTCACTTTGGCGTTCGGGTTTGATTACAACAAATTCCAAGCATCACACAATGCCTTATAGAAATCGAGGTAAGTACCCTTTAGTGTCTACTTTGACCCTTCGTCTTTTTAGACTCGGTCAAAGTAGGATCTAACTGTAGACACCTAAAAAGTGTCGTCCTTTATCTCTTTATTTACGTGTTTTGTTTGTTGAGCCGATGATGATAATCCCAAGTCCTGTTTGTGGATTATCATCATCGGCTCAACAAATCCTCTTTTCTTTCGGATCGTCCAAGAGCCGGATCGAGCCTTTAGAGATTGTGGAGTTCCATGCTATGTGCGAGGAAATTGCAAGTGCAGAATACCGCATTCTACTTTTGTCCAAATCGGACAAGGATGAAGACTCGGACTTTGTATATATAACATTCCGAGTACTATCAAGGAATCAGGTACAAACTTCATCTCTTGTAAGTTTTGATTATAAGTCATTCTAAGTGTGTTAAAAAATTTTTCGAGTGGTATAGAACCTAATCCGAATGTTATAGAAGCTATTGCATATGTTTTTATTTGAGTCTAACCGAATCGGAAAGCATACTCTTGCTCATCTTTTAACACTTGCTATTCCGAGTCACTCGAGACAACACTCGAACTTATCGCATGTTCAAACATTCACTCTAACACGTTTAAACTCAAGTCTAACTTCATATTCCAAGTTCAAGTGAATTACAACGAGTAATTCATCCTTCTAAGTTAACATGTTTTGTTTGAACTATATTTGTCTAGATCAAGTATTCTTTCTCTTATATTCTTTATCTAACTTGATCTTTCTCCGGATCGACTCGGATGGAATTTGAGTATAATGAATATTAGACTCGGAAAATTCCATGCTTTTTTGACTCGAGATAATTATGCAATTAATTATCTTAATTAATTTATTATCCGTGTTTAATCTCGGACCAAAGCACCTTATACTTTGAGAACCAAAATTGATTTACTTTTGTAGGTTATTTAAACGACGTTATCCTACTTTTGAATTACCAAATTAATCGGTTTCAAGATGTCAAATCACCAGCAGACAAGGCTTTTTCTACTTTTGACCAAGGCCCGAAACTCTATTAGGGTTGTATGTTTCCAAAGCTGAAATCTTCAACGCTAAGCTCAACGGTGGTTTCCACCATACTTTTCGGACACCGCCAATGGATTGGAACATCCTAAGAAGTCAAGAGCCGTTGCACAACGTTCACATCTCAACGAATCTTTTCTAAGCGACTTAGAAAAGCCATTACAACGATCCACAGAGGACTTCTATTCGAAGCTAGTCACAATGACTAATCTGCTTCATCATCTATAAATAGAAGCCAACTCTTAAGATTTGAAGATTGCTTGGAACCATTGTCAATACACATACTTAAGCAAAAGTCTTTGTATTCATACTCAATCTTCTACTTACAACTCCAACTCTGTACTTAACATCTTTCTAAGTTGTAAGGTCTTGTAATCAGTCACGACCTTTTATTCTTACTTTCCGAGTAAGGTCCCTCGAATGAGCTGCAAGGGTTAACTCAGCTCAGTTGTCCCTAGCTGTAAAGGTTACCTCGGTTAGAAAATACTAGATCGGATAAGGGAACTTCGAGTCTAGGAAAATCTTGTAAGGAATTGTCCAAAAGAGCAATAATGGTGAAGTCTTTCTAATGTATTTTGTGGATTCAAAATAGTGGATTTGACTTGGTGCTTGGATTAGCACTGGCCGTGGTTTTCTACCCCGGGAGGGTTTCCACGGAAATTCGAGTTCATACTTTTCCGAGTCCAATCTAGACTCGGATTGTCTTAAAGTTTGTCTTAAACTTTAATCTTTCATTTATTGTTCAACTTTCCTCATCACCCTATTCACCCCCTCTAGGGTGACTAACTCTCTCCAAGAGCAAACCTCAATTGGTATTAGAGGCAAGCCTTTCAGAAAGGATCTAACCGTCCAAAGGTCTAAAGATAAAATGGCTCAAAACAATGGTGAGTTCAATGAAAGAAGATATTCCAACAGACCACCAAAGTTTAAAGGATAAAATTTCATACATCTGGAAGAAGCTCATGGAATGCTTTCTACTAGATCATGATGAAGATGTATGGAACATCATACGAGAAGGCAACTACATTCCAATGAGGATGGAGGAAACAAGACTCGTGCCCAAAGCAAAGGTCGAGTACACCACGAAGAAGCGAGAGAAGTTCGGAAAGAACTTGAAGGCGATGAACATTCGATGTGCAGCTCGAAGAATACAACAGAGTGTCGACTTGTGACACAGCAAAAGAAGTGTGGGACACTCTTGTCAACACATATGAAGGCACTAGCCAAGTAAGAAAAGCAAAGATAAGCCAATATCTTCACAAGTATGAGACTGTTCAAGATGGAGCCGAAGAAAACATCACTCGGATGTTCATCCACTTCACTGAGATTACTAACAATCTCAAATCTACGTGTAGAAATATTTCCCATGAGGAAATGTGCGGAAAGATACTCAAAAGCCTACCTAAGAGAAGATGGGGTCCAAAAGTAACCGCCATCAAGGAAGCTCGGAACCTCTCTCTGTTAAAGCCGGACAAGCTCATCGGGAAGCTACTCTCCCATGAGATCCATCCGGAAGAAGAGGACGCCGAGGTCAGCACCAAAAAGAATATCGCGCTGAAGGCCTCGGAAAAAGAGAAGAAAATGCGAGTTCATAAGACTCGGAAGAAGATCCCATGACACTTATCGCTAGAGGCTTCAAAAGGATGATGAAGCATAAGAGATGGGATAAACGGCCAAGAGAAGAGTTCTACAAGAAAGACAAGAATGATAGAAAAGGTAAACATTCTTCCCCTTCAAAGTTATCTTTAACTAAGAACTCCAACTGTTTTGAATGTGGTAGCAAGGATCATATAGTCAAAGACTGTCCCAAGAAGAAAGAGGGATAGAAAGAAAAAGAAGGATATGATGGCCACATGGAGTGATGAGGATTCATCCGAAGAAGATGAAGACTTAGACGACTCAAAGTGTCCGATGGCACTGTCGGACTCGAAGCTGAATCTAAGTCGGACTCGGATCACTCGGACATCGAGGAAATGAATCCTCAGGAGGTAATTGAATATTTCCTCAAGTTCTCCAAAGTTGATTTAGCTAAATACATTTACACTTTGGAAGAGAAGTCCAATTCCGATTCTTCGAATTTAAAGAACAACTTGAGTCTATACTTCTAAGAGCATTTCTTTGAAAAATGAATTAGAAAAATTGAGACTTACTCTAATAGAACTCAAGACTAGTGCTCGGTCTAATGAGACTGAGTCTAAGTCATTCGAAGAGAAAATGAGCATCCGAAGCAAAAGCTTAATGAGTCTCAAGAACTTGTTTTGAAGTTTACTCAAGGTCGGAAAAACCTTGACATGCTCTTAAGGTCTCCATGTGTCTCCTTCAAAAAGAAGGACTCGGTTTTAACAAGGAGGAGGAATCCAATTCCTACTCGGAGCTTTTAAAAATGATTCCAGAGCTGTGAAGTTCGGGAAGGCTGAGTATGGTCCCATTCATAAGAATGAAAAGAGGACTAAGCCCGGACCAGCTTACAGGAAAAAACCTTCTCCACCGGTTTATAAAAGAAAAAAATTTTAAAAGAAAGAGACACAGACTCAATTCTTTAAAAGAAAGACTCAGAATTAGACCAAACCCAAAGTCATTCGAATCCGGGTTCCCAAGAGTCTTCTTCTTCAGAAAAGGACCACGATAAAGGGAGTTACTTGGGTTTGTTAGAGGAAGTGAGAAAGGTTAGTTTGTTTCGACTTGCGGGTTGCTCGAAAAGAACAAAACAACATTGGTACCCGGACAGTGGATGCTCACGCCACATGATAGGAAATTCTCGACTCTTTTCTAAGTTAGAAGAGTATAATGGAGGCAAAGTCACATTTGGAGATGATAGCAAGGGCAAGATAACTAGGATAGGCAAGATTGGAAAAGACGACAATCTGGTCGACCCAGTCTACCTTGTCAAGGGATTGAAGTACAATCTACTTAGCATCTCTCAATTATCCGACAAAGGTCAAGAGGTAAGATTCACTTAGACAAACTGTTATATTTATGATGAAACTACCAAAGAGACTAAGCTCTCGGTAAGAGATCGAGTAATACCTACACTATTCCTCTGTCTAACCGAGTCGGGATTTATCTTGTTTAAAAGCATCTTTACATGATGATTCTTGGATGTGGCATTATAGATTAGGTTATGTTAGCATGCATACCATTAAGAAGCTTTCATCTTACGGTTTAGTTAGAGGATTACCTAATTGTGCGTTTAAGAAAGATAAAATTTGTGAAGCATGCACAAAGGGAAACAGTCGAGATGATCTTTCAAATCTCTCAAAACTATTTCCACATCCAAAATGCTTGAAATGTTGCATATGGACTTATGTGGTGAAATCCCTGTCAAGAGTCTCGGAGGTAAATCATATGTGCTTGTGATTGTTGATGACTACTCACGATTTACCCGGGTTTGTTTTCTTAAGCACAAAAATGAAGCTTTCAAAGAGTTCAACAAGCTCTGCGAGAAAATTCAAGTTGAGTCTCGGACTCGAGATCAAAAAATTCGAACCGACCATGGAAGAGAGCTCGACTACTCGGAATTTACAGAGTTCGGTGATAAGAATGGTATCTCCCACAACTTCTCAGCACCAAGAACTCCTCAACAAAATGGAGTAGTGGAGAGAAAGAATCGAACTCTTGAAGAAATAGGAAGGACAGTGATGATTGAGCATGATCTACCTTACTACTTAGGCTGAGGCGATCGACACGGCAAACTACATATTGAATAGATGCCTCATTAGACCCATCCTAAAGAAAACTCCGTACGAGCTCTACAAAGGGAAGAAAGTCAACATTTCATACTTCAAACCCTTTGGATGTAAATGTTATGTTCATAACAATGGTAAGGATCACCGGACCAAGTTTGATGCTCGGTCGGATGAAGGTATTTTTCTTGGTTATTCATCTCATAGCAAAGCATATCGAATTTTCAATAAAAGAACTAACAAAGTGGAAGAAAGCATCCACGGTTTTTTATGAGATTAAGCAGGGAAAACCAATGAGTCAACATTCTCAGCTCCGAAGCTCAGTCGAGATGATGATCTTAGTGAAGATGAGCTCAGAAAGAGTCAAGGAGAGGTCACTTAGAATGAGGTAACTAAGAACAACTCGACTCGGAATGAGATAACTCAAGAGCCAACTCACAATGTTGAAGGACAATCGGATGAACAAGCTCACTTAGAACAGGACTTCGAAGATCAACCAATTCAACCTACAAATCTGGAGAACCGAGAGGATAGGTAGATCATTCAAATATGCTTTGAGCCACCCACTCGAAAATATTTTGTCCGATATTAACGAGTGGGGTAAGAACTTGTTCCTCTCTACAAAATCTATGCGCATTCACTGCATTCATTTCATTAACTGAACCTAGAAATGCACTAGAGGCCCTAAATGAACCAGAATGGGTGGAGGCCATGCAAGAGGAACTTAATCAATTCGAAAGAAACCAAGTCCGGACTCGACCAAACAACCTTCGACCACCCAGTCATAGGAACCAAATGGGTTTTCAAGAACAAACTGGATGAAGGTGGGTTGGTAGTCGAAATAAGGCTAAACTTATGGCTCAAGGTTACAATCAAGAAGAAGGGATTGATTGTGGGGAAACATTTGCACCTATAGCTAGGATTGAAGCTATTAGAATCTTATTGGCATTTGCATCAAGCATGAATATCAACCTATATCAAATGGATGTTAAATGTGCTTTCCTTAATGGTTTCATTGAAGAGGAAGTCTATGTTGAGCAACCTCGCTGGATTTGAAAACTCATAATTTCAAAATCATGTTTTCAAGCTGCAAAAAGCTCTTTATGGTCTTAAACAAGCTCCTAGAGCTTGGTATGAAAGACTCGAGCAATTTCTTAGTTGAAAATGATTTCAGAAGAGGTCAGATTGACTAGACTCGTTTTATAAAAACCAAGGGGAAAGACTTTCTTATTGCTCGGATCTATGTTGATGATATAATATTTGGAGCTACTAATGAAATTCTATGTCGAGATTTTTCGAGTTAATGAGACAGGAATTTCAAATGAGCATGTCGGGAGAACTCAATTTCTTCCTTGGCCTACAAATTAAGCAAGATAAAGATGGAATCTATGTCCATAAATCAAAATATGGCAAGGAGCTGCTGAAGAAGTACAAACTTCAAGATGCAAAACATGCAGCGAACACTAATGAGCAAGCAGCATTAAAGCTGGATTCGGATGAAAAAGGTAAAGGAGTAGATCGAAACTTTATCGAGGTATAATTGGATCTATGCTGTATCTTACTTCCAGTATACTAGACATAATGTTTAGTGTATGTCCGTGTGTAAGATTTCGAGGCTAATCCAAAAGAATCACATCTCACTACGATAAAGAGAATTTTCGGATATCTTGCGGGGACTCGGAATCTAGGTCTATGGTATCCAAGAGACTTAGAACCGACTCTCATTGGATACTCGAGATGCTGACTATGCTGGGTACAAAGTTGATAGAAAGAGCACCTCAGGAGCCTACCAATTTCTGGGTCAATCCCTTATATCTTGGCACTCAAAGAAGCAGAACTCAATAGCTCTATCAACTGCTGAAGCTGAATACATTGCAGTCTGGAGCATGTCTGTGCTCAAATTTTATGGATCAAGCAACGCTTGAGGGATCTTGGACAATGACTTTTGATCAAGTATGTAACTGAGTACAAGACCTTACAACTCGGAATATGATGAAATACGAATTGGAGTTGTAAGTAGAAGATTGAGAATGAATACAATGACTTTTGATCAAGTATGTATTTTTACAATTGGTTCAGCAAGCTTCAAGTCTTGAGAGTTGGCTTCTATTTATAGATGACCAAGCAACATAGCCGTTGTATCCATCTTCCGATTGAGAGTCCTTTGTGACCGTTGTAATGGAATTTACGAGTCACTCCGAAAATATCCGTTTGAAATATGAACGTTAAACAACGGCTCTTGACTCCTTGGAAGTGCCTAAAACCACTTGGTTGTGTCTTCAAAAGTAAGGTGGAAACCACCGTTTAGCTTGGTGTTACTGATTTCTAGTTTTGGAAACACACGGGCCTGACACGGTCTTACGGGGCTAGGTCGAGAGGTGGAAAAAGCCTTGTCTATTGTTGATTTGACGTTTTGAAGTCGGTTACTTTTGTATTTCAGATTAGGATAGCCTCGTTTGAATAACCTACAAAAGTAAATCAATTTGGTTCTCAAAGTATAAAATACTTTGGTCCAAGATTAGACACGAGATAATATTATAATTAAGATAATTAAGAGATAATTATCTAGGTTAGAAAAGAAAAGGAATTTTACGAGTCTAATATCCATGAAACTCAAATTCCATCCGAGTCGGTCTAGTAGTCAATCAAGTCGGATAAAGAATATCGAGTAAACAAACTTGATCTAGACTAAACAATATTCAAACGAGAATATGCTGACTAGGAACAATGTAATTCCCGAACCATGAAGTCGGACCTGAGTTTATGTGTATGAACACAAGTGTTTGAACATGCGATAAATCCGAGCGTTGGGTGACTCGGAACCGAGTGTGAAATGGCATGTAGAGATATGCATTCTAAGTTAGTCGAGTCGAGGCTAAAACATTAAAATAGTTTCTATAACACTTAGAGAAAATGATATATCACTTAGAAAAGTTTCTAGAGCACACGGAATGAGTTGAAGTCAAAACTCTATAAGAGATGAAGTCTTATACCCGACTTCTCGATGGAATCCATAAACGTGTAAGTAAGAGTCCGAGTCTTCAATCTCCCCTTTTTGATGAAAGGCATTCCATACTTAGACAGAAACTTTGTTAGTGATAAGATATTGAATCTGTAACCTCGCTCAGAAAAGAAACTTAAATTTTCATAGTTGTCGGAACAAGAGAGGTCCGAACAATAATTGTTAATGATGCTAAGCAATAAAACATATTAGATGGAAACTCGAAATACTTGCATTAACTATCGGACTTAGAAAGAATTGTAATGAAATGTAGTACTTCATTGAATTTAAAGAGAATATTTACAGAGAGTGAGAGAGAGAAACTCCCCTAAAGAAGACAACAAATTTTTCTATCTATATTCTCCCCTTGCCTTTCAACGAAAAACAAAAAAGTAGGAAGAATACAACAGGAAGTACAAGTTTGATGTATGGAAAACAAAAAAAGCGTAAATAAGAGAAGAAAGAGTTGAGAGCAGGTGAGCTTACTTGAGATGGTCTTCACGAAGCTTGAAATTACCGGAAATCGTTGTAGACGCAGAGTGCTTGTGCGCGAAGTTTTGATTTCGAGAGAGAGAGTGAGCGAAAAGTAAAGTAACAAAATGAAGGAGAATAGTTGATATTTATAGGAAAATAATCGTCCTTCAATATCCGTTCCGACTCGGCTCTTTCATCGGTCACCTCGAGACCGGTGTGACGGTTCTCTTCTTTAACGGTTAGAATTCTAGCGGTTATCTCCCAACGGCTAGTTATCCGATCACGGCACGCGAGAGAGAGAAAAAGATTTTGAAAATATATTTTGAAATTCTCCACTTATCTAGAGATGATTTCGGAGATTTGTTGTCCATTTTTCTCATCGTCCGAGTCGGACTTCAGCTGGGTTTACGAGTGACTCGAAACTAGAAGTAAATAATAACTATCGGCTTAGTATCACTAAGTCATATTGAACTAATGGTTATCAACGAGTTGTAAACACATAACACATAATCTTGTAATGAGATTTTCACATAGAAAGCACATAATTATGCATTTATCATACCAAGCTCATTCCTAATAAAACAAAGCTGATCCTCACCAAGAGGCTTAGTAAAGATATCAGCTAGTTGAAGATTGGTAGGAATGAAATTAAGTTCAATATCACCTTTCTCAGAATGGTCTCTTAAGAAATGATACCGACCTCAATGTGCTTTGTGTTTGAGTGCTTGAACTGGATTTTTGGTGATGCTAATTGCACTCCGATTGTCACACTTGATTGGAGCCGATTTGAAAGAAAGTCCAAGATCTCTCAAGTGTTGCTTTATCCATAAGATCCGAGCGCAGCATGCTCCAGCTGCAATATACTCAACCTCGGCGAGTTGATAGAGCTACTGAGTTTTGCTTCTTTGAATGCCAAGATATTAAGGATTGACCCGAAATTGGCAAGCTCCTGAACTGCTCTTTCTATCAACTTTGTATCCAGCGTAATCGGCATCCGAGTATCTAGTGAGAGTCGGTTACGAGTCTCTTGAGTACCACAGACCTAAATTACGAGTCCCTGCAAGATATCTAAATATTCTCTTCACCACGGTGAGATGTGATTCTTTTGGATTAGCTTGAAATCTTGCACATAGACAGACACTAAAAATTATGTTTGGTCTACTCGAAGTAAGATATAGCAAAGATCCAATCATACCTCGATAGAGTTTTGATCTATTGCTTTACCTTTCTCGTCCGAGTCAAGTTTTATGCTACTTGCTCATAGGTGTAGCTGCGTGCTTTGCATCTTGGAGTTTATATTTTTCAGCAGCTCCTTGGTGTACTTTGATTGACATAGATTCTATCTTTGTCTTGCTTGATTTGTAGATCAAGGAAGAAATTGAGTTCTACCATCATACTCATTTGGAATTCTGTCTCATTAACTCGGAAAAGTCTCGACACGAGAATTTCATTAGTAGCTCCAAAAATTATGTCATCAACATATATCCGAGCAATAAGGAAATCTTTCCCTTTGGTTTTATGAAGAGAGTCTTGTCGATCTGAACTCTTCTAAAATAATTTTGAACCAAGAAATTGCTCGAGTCTTTCATACCAAGCTCCGGGAGCTTGTTTAAGACCATAAAGAGCTTTTTGAAGTTTGAAAACATGATTTGGAAATTCGAGTTTTCAAAACCAGGGGACTCGCTCAACATAGACTTCCTCTTCAATAAAACCATTGAGAAAGGCACATTTAACATCCATTTGATATAACTTGATATTCATTCTAGGTGCAAATGCCAACGAGATTCTAATGGCTTCAATTCTAGCAACGAGTGCAAAGGTTTCCCCACAGTCAATCCCTTCTTCCTGATTGTAACCTTGAGCCACAAGTCTAGCCTTGTTTCGACTACCAACCCACCTTCATCCAGTTTGTTCTTGAAAACCCATTTGGTTCCTATGATTGGGTAGTCGGAAGGTCGTTTGGTCGAGTCTAGACTTGGTTTCTTTCGAATTGATTGAGTTCCTCTTGCATGGCCTCTAGTGTGTTTTTGGGTTCGCTTAATGATATGAATGCGGTGAATGCACATAGATTCCGAAGAGAAGAACGAATTCTTACCCCACTTGTTGATATCGAGATAATACGTTCTCTAGTGGGTGACTATAAGCATACTTGAATGCTCTACATGTTCTCCGATTCACAAGATCCGTAGGCTGAACTGCTTGATCTTCGAAGCTTGTTCCGAGTGATCTTGTTCATCGAGTTGTCCTCCATCATTACGAGCGGACTCCTGAGTTTTCTCGTTACGAGTCATATTATTACGAGTCGCTTCATTACGAGCTGGTTAGGTTAGAATCCTGATAGATCGGTTTTATCATCATCTTCTCTGCTAAGAATGATGATTCATTGGGTTTTCCTGTTCAATCTCATCAAATACAACGTGGATACTTTCTTCTACTTTGTTATTTCTTTTATTGAAGATGCGATAAGCTTTACTTTGAGATGAATAACCCGGAAAAATACCTTCATCCGACCGAGCATCAAACTTGGTCGGGTGATCCTTACCATTGTTGTGAACAAAACACTTACATCCAAAGGGTTTGAAATAGGAAATATTGGGTTTCTTCCTTTGTAGAGCTCATAAGGTGTTTTCTTGAGAATGGGTCCGATGAGGCATTTGTTCAACGTGTAGTTGGTCTGTGTTGACTGCCTCGGCCCGAAATAGTAGGGTAGATTGTGCTCAATCATCATTGTCCTAGCTATTTCTTCAAGAGTTTTGTTCTTTCTTTCCACTACTCTATTTTGTTGAGGAGTTCGTGGTGCTTGAGAAGTTGTGAGAGATACCATTCTTGTCGCAAAACTCGAGAATTCCGAGTAGTCGAACTCCCTTCCATGGTCGGTTCGAATTCTCCGGATCCGAGTCCGAGACTCAACTTGGATTTTTCTGTAGAGATTGCTGAACTCCTTGAATGCTTCATTTTTGTACTTGAGAAAACACACCCGGGTAAATCGTGAATAATCATCAATAATAACGAGTACATATGATTTACCTCCGAGGCTCTTAACGGGGATTTCACCACATAAGTCCATATGTAGAAGTTCAAGCACGTTGGATGTGGAAACTGTCTTCAGAGATTTGAATGATGATCCGACTTGTTTCCCTCTTGTGCATGCTTCACAAACTTTATCCTTCTCAAAAGCACGATTAGGCAAACCTCTAACTAAACCATGAGATGCCAATTTCTTAATAGTACGCATGCTAACATGGCCTAATCTATGATGCCATGTCCATGAATCATCAAGAAGTGATGCTTTTAAGCAAGATGAATTCGACTCGGGTCAAAAAGAGGAATAATGTATGTGTTACCCGATCTCTTACCTGCGAGTTTGATCTCCTTGGTAGTGTCATCGAAATGTAACGAGTTGGTTTGAGTGAATCTTACCACTTCCTTTATCGCACGGTTGAGAGATGCTAAGCGGGTTATACTTTAACCCCTTGACAAGGTAAAGCTGGGTGACCAGATTGCTTCCCTTTCCAATCTTGCCTATCCCAATTATCTTGCCTTTGCTATCATCTCCAAAAGTGACTTTTTCTCCTTTGTACTCTTCTAACTCGGAAAAGAGTCTTGAGTCTCCTGACATATGGCGTGAGCATCCACCGTCAAGGTACCAATGTCCTTTTGATCTTTTACGAGTAACCTGCAAAACAGAGACAAACTAACCCTTCTCACTTCCTCTAACGAACCCAGTAACACTCTTTACTTGTGGTCCTTTTACGAGGAAGAAGGTTTTCGGAACTCAGATTTGAATGACTTTGGATTTAGTCCGATTCCGAGTCTTCGATTTAGAGAAGCGTATGCTGTGTTTCCTTCTTTTGAAAGGATTTTCTTTTGGAAAATGATGGAGATGGGTTTTTCTTAAAAGTTAGTCCGGGCTCAGTCCTTCTTTCATTTTTATGAATGACACTGTGCTCAGCTTTCCTGAACTTTACGGTTACGGAATCCTTTTGAAAAGCTACGAGTAGGAATTAGATTCCTCTTCTTTGTTAAAACCTAGACCTTCCTTTCTGAAGGAGACACATTGAGATCCCAAGAACATGTCAAGGTTTTTCTAACCTTCGAGTAAACTTTAAAACAAGATCTTGAGACTCATTGAGCTTTTGCTTTAGCTGCTCATTTTCTCTTACGAGTAACTCAGATTTAGTCTCATTGATTTGAGCACTAGTCTTGAGTTACGTGAGTATGAGTCTCGGTTTTCCAAATCATTTTTAAAGAAATGCTCTCAAAGGAATTGACTCAAGTTGTTCTTTGAAATGAGAAGAATCAGAATTGGAATTTTCTTCCAAAGTGAAAATATACTTGGCTAGGTCAACTTTGGAGAATTTGAGAAAATATTCAATTACCTCTTGAGGATTTGTTTCCTCATTGTTCGAGTTTGAGTCGACTCTGTTTCGACTTCCGAGTCGAGATTGCCATCGGACACTTTGAGTCATCTAAGTCCTCGTCATCTTCGATGAGTCCTCGTCACTCCATGTGGCCATCATAGCCTTTTTCTTCTTTCTGTCCCTTTTTCTCTTTGGACGAGTCTTTGACTATGTGATCCTTGCTGCCACATTCAAAGCATCCAGAGTTCTTAGTCAAAGATAACTTTGAAGGAGAAGAGTATTTACCTTTTCTATCCTTCTTGTCTTTCTTGTAGAACCCTTCATTTGGCTTCTTATCCCATCTCTTGTGCTTCATCATTCTCTTGAAGCCTCTCGTAATAAGTGCCATGGGATCCTCTTTTGAGTCGGAGGAACTCGGATCTACTTCTCTGGTTTCGAGGCTTTTAGCGCAATATTCTTTTTAGTGCTGACCTCTGCATCCTCCTCCTCTAGGTGGATCTCATGGGTGAGAAACTTCCCAATGAGTTCGTCCGGCTTCAGTAGAGATAAGTTTTGAGCCTCTTCTATAGCTGTCACCTTGGGACCCCATCTTTTCTTGGATAGGCTTCGAGTATCTTTACGCACATTTCTTCGTGGGAGATCTTTTTACCTAGAGATTTGAGATTATTTGTAATCTCTGTAAATTGAATAAACATCCGAGTGATGTTTTCTTACGGCTCCATCTTGAATAGCTCATACATATGAAGATACTTGGCTTATCTTTGCTTGTCCGACCTGACTTGTGCCTTCATAGGTATTGACTAGCGTATCCCATACTTCTTTAGGCTGTGTCACGAGCGGACACTCGGTTGTATTCTTACGAGCTGATGGCGCACATCGGAATGTTCATTGCCTTGAAGTTCTTTCGAACTTCTCGCTTCATTAGGAGTGAACTCGGCCTTTGTTTTGGGAACGAGTCTTGTTTCTTCTGTCTTCATGGGAATGTAGTTGCCTACTTGTATGATGTTCCAAACATCCTCATCATGATCCAGTAGGAAACATTCCATGATTTTCTTCCAGTGGACGAAGTTGGATCCTTTGAACTTTGGTGGTGCTGTTGGAAGATCTTCCTTCATCGAACTCTCCGTTGATACGAGCCATTTGATCTTTAGACCTTTGGATGGTTAGATCCTTTACGAAAGGCTAGGCTCGATACCAATTGAAAGTTAGATCTTGGAGAGACTAATTCACCCTAGAGGGGGTGAATAGGGTGATGATGAAATTTGCTTCGATTAAAGAATAAATTCGTACGAGTAGAGTTGGAGTCACGAGATGAACTTAGAAAAGTCCTGACTCGAAATCGGTAAAGAATTTAGAATCGGAATAGATCGAACAAATAAACAATCCGAGTATAAGATGAACTCGGAAAGCTGGTGACACGAAAGTACGTGGAAACCCTCCTGGGCGAGAAAACCACGGACCGTGCTAATCCAAGCACGAAGTTAAATCCACTATTTTGAATCCGCGATATACGATAGGTCGACTCAACCCGAGTTGCTCCCTTCGACAACTCCTTACAAGTGTTTTCCTAGACTCGGAAATTCCCATATCCGATGTAGTACTTCCTAGTCGAGATAACCCTTACAGCTAGGGACAAGCTGAGCTGAGTTAACCCTTACAGCTCGGTCAAGGGACCTTACTTAGAGAGTAAGAAAAGAGTTTGTAATCGAGTACAAGACCTTACAACTCAAAATATGATGAAATATAGAATTGGAGTTGTAAGTAGAAGATTGAGAATGAATACAATGACTTTTGATCAAGTATGTATTTTTACAATTGGTTCAGTAAGCTTCAAGTCTTGAGAGTTGGCTTCTATTTATAGATGACCAAGCAGCATAGCTGTTGTATCCATCTTCGACTGAGAATCCTTTGTGACCGTTGTAATGGAATTTACGAGTCACTCGGAAAATATCCGTTTGAAATATGAACGTTAGACAACGGCTCTTGACTCCCTTGGAAGTGCCTAAAACCACTGGCGGTGTCTTCAAAAGTAAAGTGGAAACCACCGTTTAGCTTGGTGTTGCAGATTTCCAGTTTTGTAAACACACAGCCACGACATAGTCTTTTGGGGCTAGGTCGGTGGTGGAAAAAGCCTTGTCTGCTTGGTGATTTGACGTTTTGAAGCCGATTACTTTTGTATTTCAGATTAGGATAGCTTCGTTTGAATAACCTACAAAAGTAAATCAATTTGGTTCTCAAAGTATAAAATACTTTGGTCCAAGATTAGACACGAGATAATATTATAATTAAGATAATTAAGAGATAATTATACGGGTTAGAAAAGAAAAGGAATTTTCTGAGTCTAATATCCATGAAACTCAAATTCCATCCGAGTCGATCTAGTAGTCAATCAAGTCGGATAACGAATATCGGAGTAAACAAACTTGATCTAGACTAAACAATATTCAAACGAGAATACGTCGACTAGGAACAATGTAATTCTGAACCATGAAGTCGGACTCGAGTTTATGTGTATGCACGCAAGTGTTTGAACATGCGATCAATGCGGCGTTGGGTGACTCGGAGCTGAGTGTGAAATGGCATGTAAAGAAATGCATTCTAAGTCGGTTAGAGTCAGGCTAAAACATTAAAATAGTTTCTATAACACTTAGAGAAAATGATATATCACTCGGAAAAGTTTCTAGAGCACATGGAATGACTTGAAGTCAAAACTCTATAAGAGATGAAGTCTTATACCGACTTCCCGATGGAACCCGAAACGTGTAAGTAAGAGTCCGAGTCTTCACATTCAAATCAATTCCAATCAAGTGTGACAATCAAAGTGCCATCAGCATCACTAAGAATCCGAGTTCAGCACTCAAGGACAAAGCATATTGAGGTCATGTATCATTTTCTAAGAGACCATTCTAAGAAAGGTGATACTCGAACTTAATTTCATTCGTACCAAACTACAATTAGCTGATATCTTTACTAAGCCACTTAGTGAAGATCAATTTTGCTTTATTAGGAATGAGCTTGGCATGATTAATACATGATTCTGTGTTTCTAAGTGAAATAACTTTACATGATTATGTGTTAAATATCCCTTTTTGTGCCTTAATATCAATTAGTTCGGTTGAGCTAGTGATACTGAGCTATGAGTTATTACTTGTTCGCAGTTTCGAGTCACTCGAAACTTTACTCGAAGTCGGACTCAAATTTTGAGAAAAATGGACTTCAAACTTCGAAATCATCTTTAGATTAGTGGAGAATTTCATAAATTTCTTTTAAAATCTCTCTCTTTTTCTCTATCTCTCGTACGCATCGATCGGAGAACTAGCCATTGGGAGACAAGCACTCGGAGTTCTAACCACTAGAGAGAAGAATAGTCATACCGGTCGCGAGGCAACCGTTGGAGAGTTGGGACAGAACGAATATTGAAGGATAATTCTTTCTCTATGAATAACGTCCTTTTTCCTTCATTTCGCTACTTTACTTTCTATATACGCTCTCTCTCGCTTACTACATCTCAAGCAAGTTCACTGTTTTCGAAGAACGAATCATCTCTCTCCGGTTAAGTCAAAGTCATCTCAAGTAAGCACCGATCACTCTTAGCTCTCTTTCTACTCTTTCATTTTCTTTTTACTTGTCACTCTCTCTACTCTCTCTCCTTCTTTGAGCTATCTCTTTCTCTCTCTCAAAGTTCATCTTCTCTCTTTTACATCCAAACATGCTAAAAGAGGTTCCCACTGAACCTTCTTGGTTCTACAACCAAGAAACCTCGCATAGAAAGCCAAGAGGGTCCTTCCAACCCCTCTAAAATCTCTATCACCCAACATCTAACGTTGGATGACAAGTTCTTTCCAACCACCAAGTTTTTGTGGTTGAACAATATTAAAACCACTCGGGGTTTATAATTTTCTTTGTTTCGGTGAGTTCATCTACCCGAACTCGTTTATAAGTTTTACTCAAACCTCTCTAGCTCTAAGGGTATACTCACCTTCGAGTTCAAGACATTATTGTTCGTGTCAACGTGTCTCTCCTCCACCGCCTTTTCAAAGTATCTTCTCTTTTCCTCAACAAGCAACCCTATACCTTTCAACGAGGCTGCTAATGAATTCTTTGAGAAGTATGCCAAAGAATTTCCTGAGTCACGCAAAAACTTCTCCGTGACTCAACTAAAGTCGAAGCTTGACTTCGTGTTTCTTGCTAATGAAAACCTTCTTCTCTCGGCATTCGAGCAAGGAGAACCCAATCTCCAAGAATCTCAAAGCGGATGGCCGCCGTGCCATCTCGGACTCGATCTAAGAAATCCACCCTTCTTCCTTTCGAGGCTCTTCTCACATTTATCTTTAAGCAATTCAAAGTTCATCTCCCCTCGGATCCTAACGCGGTTTACGAGGCTGCCATTGTTTTTGGTAGAAAAGAACTCATTGGGTATGGATACTAGGAGACTCAACCGGGTGTCCGGGTCCATAGCTTAGAGCCGAGGCCACTTTCTCCGCCTCAAACTCGGACCCAAACTCCGCTTTCTCTACCTCCTCCACCTGGTGGTGCCTCCACTTCAGGTGTTTCTCATGTTCTTTCTTTTGCCTTGTCCACTTGCCATAATGGACAAGATCTCCTCGGTGTCCACTAAACTCAAGGACACCCTCCGGTCATTCAAGACTATCCTCCAGTCTATGGCCATCAATCAAAAGACTGCTCAATCCTAAATTAGAGAGTAGCAAGATGTGCTTCTTGAGATGAAGGCACTCGTCAAAGAGTAGAAGGAGAATATAGAGCTCCTCCAGGAAAGGCGCTCCAAGGTTGCTCAAGATCCGATTGACTTAGACACATTTGAGGAATCCTTGAGCCCGACCAAATCCCCTCCGGAAGGGAGGAAGAAGAAGAGAAAGAAGAGGAGACGGCGGCTGAGGCAGCTCCATCCGAGGAGAAGGAGGAAGGGGAGAAGGAAGAAGAAGAGGAGGAAGAAGCGAGAAGGAGCGAGAAGCGGTAGAGGGACAAGGTGCTCCCGTACAACCGAGACCGATCGGCTCGGACGGTGAGTCCGAGTGGGTCGAAGACCTTGCCGACAAAGGTCGGTCATCAACCATCCAGCCCGCGTAAGCACAACCCTCGGTCGAGTTCCAAGAGGATGAACCTCCGGACGACCTGATTCCGAGTCGACCACTTAGAGCCGAGCCCGTCCCGGAAATCCCGGTGCTACCACCGCCTCGATCTTCAACATCATCCCGCTCTTACCAGCGAAGGCGCACTACCCATTCATCCACCTCGATTAAGATTGCTCCCTCCCCACCATCTTAAAATTTTTTTCTTTTTGTTTTTTTTTGTCCGGACATATAAATTTGTATCCTCTTGTTACATTCTTCCTCTGTTTGTTTTTGCTGAAAGGTAAGGGGAGAATAGTTAGAAAATTTGTGTTGTCTTGTTTAGGGGAGTTTTCTCTCACTCTTTTGTGTATATACTCTTTCTATGTGAATATTAATGAAGTTTCTATTTCGTGCTTATTTATCTATCGAGTGTAATTGTTTTATGAGTTTCAATTTATTTTTTGAGTTCATCTTGCTTTATTATATCAACTCGGTTACATATTTTTTCTTGCTCCGATCTATTAACTCGGTCATTTTTTTGCTCGATATAAGAAGTACTCTAAGCTCGATTCACTTCATTTCTATGCGTTATTTCGGCTTTTAGCCCCGATGCAATCTAAGCTTAATTGCTCGATAAAATCTAAGTTTGAATCACTTTAGCTATTTTATGCGATTTTATCTCTATACTCGACATTTTCCTTGAGAAAGAATGAAAACTCAGGTCTATAACACTAACAAAGTTTCTATCTCGAGTAAAGAATGCCTTTTATCAAAAAGGGGAGATTGAAGACTCGGACTCGCATGTATAACATTCCGAGTACTATCAAGGAATCGAGTACAAACTTTATCTCTTGTAAGTTTTGATTATAAGTCATTTTAAGTGTGTTAGAAAATTTTTCGAGTAGTATAAAACTTTTTTGAGTGTTACGTAAACTATTGCATATGTTTTTATTCGATTCCGATTGACTCGGAAAGCATACTCTTGCTCATCTTTTCACACTTGCCGTTCCGAGTCACTCGGACAATACTCGGACTTATTGCATGTTCAAACATTCACTCTAACGAGTTTAAACTCGAGTCCGACTTCATATTCCAAGTTAAAGTGAATTACAATAGTAATTCATCCTTCTAAGTCGAGCATGTTTTGTTTGAACTATATTTGTCTAGATCAAGTATTCTTACTCTTATATTCTTTATCTAACTTGATCTTTCTCCGGATCGACTCGAGATGGAATTTGAGTATAATGAATATTAGATTCGGAAAATTCCATTATTTTCGACTCGAGATAATTATGCATTAATTATCTTAATTAATTTATTATCTATGTCTAATCTCGGACCAAAGTACTTTATACTTTGAGAACCAAAATTGATTTACTTTTGTAGGTTATTCAAACGAGGTTATCCTACTTTTGAATTAGAAAAGTAGCCAGGCTTCAAGAGGTCAAATCGCCAGCGAGACAAGGCTTTTTCTACTTCGACCAAGGCCCGAAACTCTGTCAAGGTTGTCTGTTTCCAACACTGGAAATCTTCAATGCTTAGCTCAACAAGTGGTTTCCACCATACTTTTCCGACATCACTAGTGGATTGGGACATCCCAAGAAGTCAAGAGCCGTTGCACAACATTCACATCTCAATGGATCTTTTACGAGCGACTCGGAAAAGCCATTACAACGGTCATAAAGGACTTTTATTCGAAGCTAGTCACAACGGCTAATCCGCTTGGTCATCTATAAATAGAAGCCAACTCTCAAGACTTTAAGATTCGCTGGAACCATTGTTAATACACATACTTAAGCAAAAGTCTATATATTTATACTCAATCTTCTACTTACAACTCCAACTCTCTACGTAACATCTTTCCGAGTTGTAAGGTCTTGTAATCGATCACACCGTTTTATTCTTACTTTATGAGCAATGTTCCTTGACTGAGCTGTAAGGGTTAACTTAGCTCGATTGTCCCTAGCTGTAAAGGTTACCTCGGTTAGGAAGTACTAGATCGAGATAAGGAAACTTGTGAGTTTAGGAAAATCTTATAAGGAATTGTCCAAGGGAGTAATTCTAGTGAAGTCTTTCTACTGTATTTTGTGTATTCAAAATAGTGGATTTGACTTGGTGCTTGGATTAGCACTTGCCATGGTTTTCTCGTCCCAGGAGAGTTTCCACGTAAATTCCGAGTTCATACTTTTCCGAGTCAAATCTAGACTCGGATCGTCTTAAAGTTTGTCTTAAACTTTAATCTTCCATTTATTGTTCAAATTTCCTCATCACCCTATTCACCCCCTCTAGGGTGACTAACTCTCTGCAAGAGCAAACCATCAAAGGAGCGGAAGACCCGAAGACGATGTTAAAGCATTGCATTTCATGATCAAGAGTATCAAAGTGTTGCATTTTAAGCTTCACGAGATATCCCACATGAGGTTAGGAGCTTTTACCCTCTAAATAACTTCGTGGTCGGCGCCCGCCTTCTAGAAGCATGGTGGAATGCTTCGATTTGAGCTGGAGAGTCATCGGAAACACAACTAGGCACGAAACCATAGGAGGGTCTGGTTTGCTCGCGCCCGCCGTCTCTTTTTACCCGGTTCTATCCGATTTTATCCTTTTGCTGATCCAGTTTTGTCCGTTAGGATTTGGCCCCATTTTATTTCGGTTGTTTGGACCGCTAATAAGAGGTAAACCCTAGGTCATTTCGACCTAGGTCCTCTTCTATAAATAGAGATGTATGGCTCTCATTCCCATACGGCTTCTTGCCTTAACATTACACTCGCTGAAAGCTAATCTAAATACTCTCACCTAAACGTTACTCTGTTGAAATTTCTATAAGAATTCATCTTTTACCGTTGAATCCATGTAAAGAGTTGAAGAATATTTGATTATTCTAATCTCCGGGCACTCATTCAATCGATCACTACCCCGCCTCGGACACAATTCACAAAACTAGCCCTTTTCTTTTGATTGTCGCCATTGCATCGAGAGATCCGGTGTGGAGATCCAGATTAGCAAGGTGGGACAACCTGACGGCCATATTTCAGCCTTCAAACGGTTAATTTTATTTCTATTTTATTGCTTACTCGTATTGTGGTTTAAGAGATGTAATCGCTTTAATTTCCTCCTCGACCGATGTAATCTTTTTATTTCTCGCTTTAATTTCTTTTATCGCTTTCTTTACCGCTTTTCTTTATTGTTTTGCTTGTTATGTTTTGGTTGTTTTAATTTTGCTTTGCATATTGTATGCTTGTTTTCTTACATCATTATTAACACGCTACCCGAACTAGTAATGGCCGTCTTCGGACGGGAAAAACGGATGAGTTTATCCCTATGTTTCGTACCCTTGCCCCCGAATCCGATTCTCGGTTCAAGACCGATGGAGTCAATTTTTAGCCTTTTTGGTCTTAGTTTTCCCATACTGAGATGGAGAGAGAAAATTTTCTTTTTATGTTTTTTTGTTAGTTTTCTCTTCCTAAAACTGGTGACTCCCTTATTTTATGTTTTGTTCTATGCAAAATCGCATATCAGTATTTTCTAGTTGTAGGAAAAATTATGTTAGGTTCTGGATCTGCCCACTGGGTAGAGACCGAGGCTAGTTTCACCAGCCATGGCCTCCGGCCGGCTCCGGATTCCCTTGGTGCAGGCCATCGCGAGCACCGCGAGGTCGATGCTTGGTGGCTTGATCCGGATTGATGTTTTCACATCAATCGGCCCTAAAGCCTCACGACGGAACCATAACCCTAATGTCGTTAATTCTTTAATTAGAAAATAAGATCCCGAGAATTCCGAAAATAATTTATAAAATAAAAGGTTAATAAAACCTCCATGCAAACTTTGATTAATTATATTTAATAAAACTAGAAAAATATTAATAAAAGGTTCATCTACACTTTCCGAAATTCATCTTCAAAGCCCTAAAATCATCCTTTCCACTTTCTAAAACCCTTACGCCAAAAAGGCACATGGGAAGCTCGGCCCTAGGGGTCCGCCCTAGGCCCCGGTTCCTACACCTATCTCATCAACTCGGACATTGTTGTTATTGTCAACCCATTTGCCACTGGAAAATGGGCTCACGGAAGTCAACATAGTCTAGATTCCATATCTCCTTAATGACTCCGTAGTATGGCATTTTAGCTACAACGACATTTTTGTCCTTGAAGCTGCATATATGAAGTGCATGAGCCTTCAATGTGACCCCACTATTTTGCACGATGCTCCTATTGTCCCGGCTCTTTATGTAAAAGGAGTATCCATTGATGTCATACCCACAATAAGATATGACTTCCAACTGCGGCCCTCTAGCCAAGCTTACTAATGTTTGCGAGATATGTTCTCGTGATTCTTCCAATTGGCTAGTGATGACTTTATCTCTAAACTAGTTGATAAATGTGCGATTATGATGGGTCGAGTACCCACGTCTTATTCTTTCCTCGCTACTTGTCTCCTTATGAGGGATTTGTGCTCATTAATGAACGGTTGCACTTCATTGCTTGTTTTGTAGAATATAAAGATGTGTTTGATCCCTCATGTCCTAACCGATCGTTAGAATCGTCGACACCGGTTTCCCTGCCCATCTATCTTCCCCATAAATCGATGTTTTGGAATACCAATAACTTCCATTTGGGGGTAGTATTCATGATAGAACTCAACATACTCTTCAGCTGTGTATGTCTCAATAATGCACGCTTCTGTTGGTACCGATTTCTAACATACCCTTTGAGAATTTTCATAAAATGTTCAAAACGTTACATCCATTGGTAAAAAATGGGCCATAAAATTGCACTTCTCTCACTAAATGGACAACAAGGTGCACCATGATATCAAAAAAACAAGGTGGGAAGTATATTTGAAGTTGGCATAATGTAATGACCACGCCGCGCCGAAGATAATCCAATTTCTCCAAATTAACGACTTTGCTACATATAGCATTAAAGAAAAAGTAGAGTCTTATGATCGACTGTCCGACATGTTTGGGCATTACAGCTCGGATAGCAACCGACGGTATTTGTTGCATCAAACCAAGACAATCGTGAGATTTAAGACCGATTTGTCTATAATCGGACATCAAAACAAGTCTACCGATGTTTGAAGAATATCCCGATGGCACTTTCGGTTTCTTCAAGGTCTCACACAAACGTTGTTTTTCCCTTCTACTCAATGTGAAAGATGCCAGAGGCAAAAATGTTCTCTTCCCCTTTGTTTGTGGTGCTAATTCCTCCTGTATTCCCATTTCACACATATCAAGTCGTGCTTTCTCTTTGTCCTTGGTCTTCCTTGGTATGTTCAAAAGAGTGCCAATGAGACTTTAACGGATGTTTTCTCTATATGCATTACATCAAGACTATGTCTCACGTACAACACTTTCCAATATGGAAGATCAAAAAATAATAATCTCTTTTTCCACACACTTGTTTTCATATTGATGTCGGTATGGCTTGCCAAACTCCACATCAAGATCCTTCACTTGGTCATATGTTTGATGTCCTATTAATGTAGTTGGAGCATAATCCATCTTGGTTTTACCATTAAAAGCCTTATTTTTCTTACGATATTGATGGGAAAAGGGAAGAAATTTTCGCTATCCGAGATAAGTCTGTCTTTTTCCGTGCTTAAGTTGATAGGTGAAAGTCTCGCACAAATGTATTTGGACAAGTTTCCATACGTGGGGAATTCATTGATTGTGGTCAAGATCATAGCTCGTAATATAAATATCTCTTCAAGGTATATATTATAAACCGAAACACCTTCATCCCACAACAACTTAAAATCTTCAACAAGAGGCACCAAGTACACATCCGTATCATTTTCTAGTCTGTTTGGGCCCATAAATGAGCATTAACAACATAATTTACTTGTACTTCATACACAACGATGATGGTAGGTTGTAGATAACCAAAGAAACAAGCTAACTCATCGTGCTTGCTACTAAGGTCACCATGGGGGTGATTCCATCCGTATCAAGACCTAGATGTAGATTCCGTGCCTCCATACCGAATTTCAGTAACAATGAATTGATCTTCTTCCATTTAGGAGAATCGGCAGGGTGACACAGACTTGTCATCACAAACTCGTCCGTTGGCATGCCACGTCCTGTTCTTGGCATCGGTTGGACTTGAAAACAAGCGCTTAAACCTCACTATTATTGCCAAGTACCACAATACGTTTGCGGGAGGTCCCTCAACACTCTTTCCATAGATGTTTTTCATTTTGTATCGAGGTACACCACATTTAGGACATTCATGTCTATCTGCATATTCTTTTCGATACAATATGCAATCGTTGGGGCAAGCATGTATCTTCTTATACTCCATGCCCATAGGACATAACATCCTCTTTGCCTCATATGTACAATTGTGAAGGACATTGCCTTACGGGATTATATCAACCTTAGCATAACTAATAAATGTGTATATTTATCACACCACGGGTAAAGATGCTTCTCCGAATCAGCTAATAATTGCTCCAATACATGTAGTTGATTGACTAATTTACGTTCTACCCCACTGACCAGATCTTCGGTCGATCTTCGAATTCCATACCGTTGGCTTCATTTTCATCATACCCTTCATCTTCTCGTACGCCTTTATTCACATACTCCTCTTCCCCATGCTATACCCACACCTTATAAGTTGTGTCCAACCCATGCCGATATAAGTGACCTTTTACAACCTTAAGGGGCAATCTTAAGGAGTTAAAACACCTTAAACGCGGAAAAAAATATGAAGTGTTCTCCGAATTTGGTTGCATGTTCGATGGAATCTCTAGAAAGTTGTTAACACCATCAGGATATTCTACACTCCTCCTATTACTATAAACTCACATTCGGTCCATACCTTACCCATAAACACAAGAAGCAATTCACCACATATACTTCAAGAAATACATACTTATGCCCAAATAATATGATATGAGCACGAGATCCTTCTACAAGGATAGATGGTCCTAAACCCATTCAAGAATAATATGATTGTAGACCATGTAGCAAAATCTTATCTTACATTTGACAAAATTTTGGTAGCACTTCCCTTTAATCCTTTAAATACAACATACGAAAATGAAGTGGCTAATGTGTATATCCTTACTTAATTGTATGGTAACATAAGTAAAGATACACACAACAAACCCATTGTCATTATAATTGCACCGAAGAATGAGAGGGAAATGAGCACCGTGATATCTTGTCAAATTTATGATAAGATTATAAGAGCCACACAACCTAGTATCATATTATTCTCAAACTGTCCAGCACGAACAATTCAAAAACCTATACATACCAAGCTAATATCCAAGCACTATACGCACATTTAAACACGTACCGCGACCTAGGATAACTTGTTATGTACAGATTTTTGAACGGGTTCTCTAAGCTTATGAAATGCATATGATAATTTTATGAAAAACATAGATTGGTAAGAAAAATAAGCACAATTATACACAATTGAGCATGCCATTTATCAAATTATATGAAAACAAAAAAGATGATGTTACTTAATATATATGCCTAACACGGTCCATTGTTGTAACTTGTTATTTTTTTACACTAGTTAAAGTTCTCTTTTTTAAAATACAAAAAGGTAAATATATATAATATATGATTTCCTTTTTACTTCCAATTTTTATGTTTTATATATTTATTATAAAGTAGACATGATAAGTTTTGAAGTTTTACATAATGTATATCACAATTAATATGAATAAAATGTTGAGGTCATCCCTTTAATTCGCTTTAACAACCTCGAAGACTCGGACACTCTGCTCAATACCTTTCGAGTTGTATAAAAGGAATCAGGTATAACAATCTCGTACTTATAAAGTTTTTATTCCAAGGCATTCTCTGTTTGCTAGAAACTTTTCCGAGTGATACGGTATCTTAGCTAAGTGATATAGCTTTCTCTTCATGTATTTCGTGCTTATCCTTGAATGACTCGAAACCTAATACTTTGTTACGAGTGAAGGTTTGCTCGGGAGAGTCCGAGTCACCCTAGAGGGGGTGAATAGGGTGATGAAAAATTCTTTGTGAAAGCACACACCCTTTTGACGAGAGAAGAATCAAAGACAGATTCCGAGTCTAAGCAAGGGGTTATAAAAATTGGACTCGGAATGTAATGAATCGGAGTAAACACGTTCAGCAGATGCTTGTCCGAGTCTAGAATGAACTCGGAAATAGAACACGAGAGAATTTACGTGGAAACCCTCCTGGGGCAGAAAACCACGGCCCGTGTCAATCCAGACACGAAGTCAAATCCACTATTTTGAGTCCACAAAATACCGTGAACTTGACAGAACCCGAGTTGCTCCCTCGGACAACTCTATACAAGTTTTCCTAGACTCGAAGTTCCCTTATCCGATCTAGTACTTCCTAGCTGAGATAACCCTTACAGCTAGGGACAACTAAGCTGAGTTAACCCTTACGACTTAGTCAAGGGACCTTACAAAGAATGTAAGAAGTGTTTGTAATCGAGTACAAGACCTTACAACTCGTAAAGTAATGAATTACAGAGTGGGAGTTGTAAGTTGAAGATTGAAAGTAAATACAATAACTTTGTTCAAGTTGGAGTATTGACGAGTATGTTCCGCTATCTTCAAGTCTTGTGAAGTGGCTTCTATTTATAGATAACCAGGCAGAGTAGCCGTTATCTTCATCTCGCGACCGAGAGTCCTCTCGTGACCGTTGATAAGGGCTTTCCGAGTCACTCGGAAAGTATCCGTTGAAAATATGGTCGTTGGACAACGGTTTAACTCTCTTGGAAGTCCCAAAACCATCGGTTGTGTCTTGAAAAGTGTGGTGAAAACCATCGTTAAGCTTGACCTTCCAGTTTTCCGGATATGGAAGCAGACGGCTTCGACACAATCTTCCGGGACTAGAGCGAGGATGGTGAAAAGCTATATCTCGCTGGTGATTTGATGTTCAAGCCGGCTACTTTTGTAATTTGAAAAGATATCCTCGATTGAATAACCTACAAAAGTAAAACACCTTCGGTTCTCAAAGTATAAAATACTTTGGTCCAAGGTTAGACACAGATAATAAAAATAATCATGATAATTAACAAACAGATTATCTCGAGTCGAAAAGAAATGGAACTTTCCGAGTCTAATATCCATGATACTTAGAATTCCATAAGACTTAGTCTTAAGCAAGGAATCAAGTTCTATCAACAAATATCGAGTGGGAAACACTTGATGTAGACTAAGCACGAGAAGAACTATGAATGCCGACTTTGCAAACAATAGAGTAAATAATCATAAGTCGATTCTGAGAGAGAGTGGACTCGGAATAAAGAACAAGTTTTCCGAGTCGCTAACCGAAAGCGATTAAAGAGATAAGTGAAGGCCGAATCGCATAGAAAAGATACTATTTCACTCAAGTAAGTTTCTAAGACACAGAGAATGCCTTGGAATCAAAACACTATATGAATGACATCGTTATACCCGATTCTTTTGCATGACTCGTAAATATATATAGCAGTTGTCCGAGTCTTCAATCTCCCCTTTTGATGAAAGGCATTCCATACTTAAACGAAACTTTGTTAGAGGGAAATAGGTTGATTCCGAGTAGTTCGAATAAAAGTAAGACATATTGAACAGAGCAATATACAATATATCGTGAGCAAAATAAAGTATGCTTGAACTCATTCACTCGTAAAAGAAAGAACTCGTAAATTAATAATGAAATGCATTCAGTTCATAAAAAAGTATATTACAAGGGCGGAAAGAACTCCCCTAGACAAGACAACCGGTTTCGACTACATTTCTCCCCTTGCCTTTCAACAAAAACAAGAAACAAAAAGAAGGGAGAAAAGTACAAGTAATACACAGAAATTGTCCGGACAAAATAAAATTTTGAAAAGCGAAATTCGGAGGCACCGAGGAATCGTGACTCAATGCATGGCTCCAACTAGGAGGGAGGGGATTTCCGAGTGGAGGCGGAGGTGCGCCGCGCCGATAAGACCTTGACGATGTGCTTGAGCGCGGCGAAGGGAGAACCGGAACAACTCGCAGGGCTCAGCTCGAGTGGTCGACCCGGAGAAAGTGGATCGAGGGGTTCTTCCTTGGGACCTCTGGGGCCGGAGGGGCTGCTCCGGCCGACTCGCCGGAGGAGCGAGATCTTTCGACCCACTCGGATCGCTGTCTCGAGCCGAGTACAACGAACTTGAACTTGGGGAGCAGGTTGTCCTCGACGAGCTGCCACGGCCTCTTCTTCCCTTGGCCCGAAGGAGCCGCCTCACCGCGGAGTTCCTCGGCGTCCTCCGCCGCATCTGCCGCTTCTTCCTCTCGCTTCCTCGGCTTCCTCGCTCTCCGAGGAGGTCGGCCTGGGCTCGAAGACGTCTCGGATGGGTCCGAGTCTTCCGGGTCCCGAGCCGCCTTGGACCGCTCTCTCTCGAGGAGCTCAGCCAGCTCCTTCTGCTTCCTTAACCAGCTCTCTCATCTCAAGAACGAGAGACTGCTCGCTCTCTGGATCTGGGATCGACCGGTCTTTTGGTTGATGGTCGACCTCGAAGGACGGACTTGAAACCTCCGAGCATGTCTCTCGAAATCGAAGACACCGAGGTGATCTTGTCCAAGAAGACAGGAGACAAGAGGGCGGAGAGAGATTTGGAAGCACCGGAGGTGGAGGCACCACCAGGTGAAGAGGGAAGAGGGAGAGGGGTTGATTTCGAGTCCGAGGTGGAGAAGGAGGCCTCGGCTCGAAGTTGTGAACCCGCACACCGTGGTTAGTTTCCGGTATCCGTACCCTCGAGTTCCTTTTACCGACCACAATGGCCGCCTCGTACACCGCGTTAGGGTCGGAGGGAAGAGGAACTTGAAATTGTTTGAAGACAAGGGTGAGAAGAGCACCGAAAGGAAGGGAGGTGTTCTTCTTGGTTTGGAGTCGAGCTGGCACAGCGGCCATTTGCTCAATGATGGAGGGGAAGAGGTCGACTTCGTATCCCTCCGTGATATCGAAGAGAGCTTTGAGGTGCTTGGAGTTGGGGTTCTCCTTGCTAGAGTGCTCGTGAGAAGAAGGTTCTCATCAGCAGGAAACACAGAGCCTCGGCTTCGACTTCAACCGAGTCACGTAAAAGTTCTTTCTGGACCCGTGGAATTCTTTGGCGTACTTTTCAAAGAAGTCGTCTGCGACTTCAGATGAAGGGGATAGGGTTGCTGTTCAAGAAGAGAGAAGAAACTTTGAACAGTCCGTGAAGGAGAGAGGTGTTGATACTGAACGGTAATGTTCTGAACCCTTGAGGTTAGAACATTTTCAGAGTGAGAGAGGTGAGTATAGAACTCGTAAACGAGTTCAGGATAGATGAACTCACTGAAACACAAGAAATGGTAGACTCCGGTGGTTTGAATATGGGACAACCAGGAGAATTTGGTTGTTGGGAAGAACTTGTCGTCCAGACGCAAGATGTCTGGGTGACAATGGGTTTAGAGGGGTTGAGCTTTCGGCTTGTTGGAGCGAGGTTTCTTTGAGGATGAAGAAACCCGAAAGTCGGGGTGGTTTCCTCTTTAGGCATTTTGAGAGATGAAAAGATGAAACTTTTCGAGAGAAGAGGAAAGAGAAGGAGGTGTAGAAGAGAAGAAAACGAAAATGAGAAGAGAGCAATCGAAAACTTACGAGAGAGAGAGAGCTTCTTCAACACTTGCAGACGATCAAGGAAACACTCGTTCACGTAGACAACTTTCCGCGAGAGGGTTTTCGCTTGAGAGGGAAGCAGTTTGAGAATACCGAGAGGAAGATGAATAGACGTTATTTATAGAGAATACGCGCGCCCGTTCACTATCCGTTAAGTAACTCCGTTCCGTCTTACCCGTCCATCGATCATTAATGCCCGTGTGACAGCTTCGCTTCAACGGTTGAGATAACAACGGTTTGAAATCTGCGGTTAAGATCCGATCGCAGCGCTCGAGAAAGAGAGAGAAAAGAGTTTGAAAATATAATCCGAAACTCTCCACTGTTCTAGAGATAGCTTCGTAAAATTTGATGTCCAAATTTTTCTCTACGTCTGAGTTTGACTCGTAAAAGTTTCCGAGTGACTCGAAACACGAAATAACTATCAGCCCAAGTATCACATGATCAATCGAACCAATGGTTATTGACAACTAAAGCACATAGCACGAGAAAAATGCAAGAATCATAACACGAAACTAAGCATTTAACATGCCAAGCTCATTCCGAATAAAACAGAATTGATCTTCACCAAGTGGCTTAGTAAAGATATCAGCTAATTGAAGATTAGTCTGAATGAATTCAAGTAAAATATCACCCTTTTCCGAGTGATCGCGTAAGAAATGATACTCGACTTCAATATGCTTTGTTTTTGAGTGCTGGACAGGATTCTTAGTGATACTGATTGCGCTTTGATTGTCACACTTGATTGGGACCGAGTTGAGAGATAATCCGAGATCCTTCAAGTGTTGTTTTATCCAGAGAATCTGAGCGCAACAAGCTCCAGCGGCAATATATTCAGCTTCGCAGTTGATAGAGCTACCGAGTTTTGCTTCTTTGAGTGCCAGGATATTAGGGATTGACCTGAAACCGGCAAGCTCCCGATGTGCTCTTTCGATCTACTTTGTATCCTCGCGTAGTCCAGCGCTCGAGTACCCGGTCGGACTCGCTTCGAGTCTCCGGAGTACCACAGATCCTAGATTCCGAGTGCTCGCAAGATATCTCGAATATTCTCTTCACCGCAGTGAGATGTGATTCTTTTGGATTAGCTTGAAATCGTGCACATAAGCAAACATCGAACATTATGTCCGGTCCGCTCGAAGTAAGATATAGCAGAGATCCAATCATACCTCGATAGAGTTTCGATCTATCGCTTTACCTGTCTCATCCGAGTCAAGTTTTATATCGTCGCTCATAGGAGTAGATGCGTGCTTTGCATCTTGAAGTTTGTATTTCTTCAGCAGTTCCTTGGTGTACTTTGATTGATGGACAAAAATTCCATCTTTGTTTTGTTTGATTTGCAGCCCAAGGAAGAAATTGAGTTCTCCCATCATGCTCATTTGGAACTCTTGGCTCATCAACTCGGAAAATTCTCGGCACGTAAATTCATTAGTAGCACCGAAAATAATATCATCAACATATATTTGAACAATGAGAAAATCTTTCCCTTTGGTCTTTATGAATAGAGTCTTGTCGATCCGACCTCTTTTGAAATCATTTTGAACCGAGAAGTCTGCTCGACTCTTTCATACCAAGCTCTAGGGGCTTGTTTAAGACCATAGAGAGCCTTTTGAAGTTTGAAAACATGATTTGGAAATTCCGAGTTTTCAAAACCAGGAGGTCGCTCGACATAGACCTCTTCTTCAATAAAACCATTGAGAAAGGCACACTTAACATCCATTTGATATAATTTAATATGCATGCAGGATGCAAATGCCAACAGTATTCTAATGGCTTCAATTCTGCTACTCGGTGCAAAGGTTTCCCCACAGTCAATTCCTTCTTCTTGATTGTAACCCTGAGCTACAAGTCTAGCCTTGTTTCCGACAACTATTCCACCCTCATCCAGCTTTGTTTTTGAAAACCCATTTGGTTCCTATAACTCGGGTGGTCGAAGGTCGGTTGGTCGAGTCCGGACTTGGTTTCTCTCGAATTGATTTAGCTCTTCTTGCATGGCCTCTACCCATTCGGGTTCATTAAGGGCCTCTAGTGCATTTTTGGGTTCGATCAGAGAAATGAATGCAGTGAATGCACATAGATTATGAAGAGAAGAGCGAGTTCTTACTCCACTCGTTGATATCGAAATAATGTTTTCTTGGGGATGCCTGGAAGTAAATTTGAATGCTTTACCAGTTCTTTGATTCACCAGGTTTGATGGTTGAATTGCTTGATCTTCGAAGCTTGTTCTGTGTGATCCTCTTCATTGACTTGCTCGTTCGGAGCGACCTCCGGAGTTGTCTCATTCCGAGCTTCCTCGTTCGAGTGGTCTCCTTCCGAGTCTTTATAGACTCATCTTCGTCATCATCCTTTCCGAGCTTCGGCTCCGAGTATGAAGATTCACTTGGTTTTCCCTGTTCAAGCTCATCAAACACTACGTGGATACTTTCTTCCACTTTGTTAGTTCTCTTGTTGAATATACGATAAGCTTTGCTATGAGAAGAGTAACCTAGAAAAATTCCTTCGTCCGACCGAGCATCAAACTTGGTCGGATGATCCTTACCGTTGTTGTGGACAAAGCACTTACATCCGAAAGATCCGAAATAGGAAATATTTGGCTTCCTTCCTTTGTAGAGCTCATAAGGTGTTTTCTTCGAATGGGTCCGATGAGGCATCGATTGAGAGTGTAGTTGGCTGTGTTTATCGCCTCCGCCTGATAATAGTAAGGCAAGTTGTGTTCAATCATCATCGTCCTTGCTATTTCTTCAAGGGTTCTGTTCTTTCTCTCAACTACTCCATTCTGTTGAGGAGTTCTGGTGCCGAGAAGTTGTGAGAAATTCCATTCTTGTCACAAAACTCGAGAATTCCGAGTAGTCGAACTCCCTTCCATGGTCGGTTCGAATCTTTTGAATCTGAGTCCGAGACTCAACTTGAATCTTTCTACAGAGCTTGTCGAACTCCTTGAAGGCCTCATTCTTATGCTTCAGAAAACACACCCGGTAAATCTTGAAAAATCATCAATAATAACAAGTATGTAAGATTTACCTCCGAGACTCTTTACAGGGATTTCACCACATAAGTCCATGTGTAGTAATTCAAGCACGTTGGATGTGGAAACTGTCTTCGGAGATTTGAATGAAGATCCGACTTGTTTCCCTTTGGTGCATGCTCCACATACTTTATCCTTCTCAAAAGCACGCTTAGGTAATCCTCTAACCGGACCAAGAGATGCAAGCTTTTTGATAGTATGCATGCTAATATGACCTAATCTACGATGCCAAATCCAAGAATCATCTTGAAGATATGCTTTTAAACATGATAAGTTCTGACTTGGGTCGAAAGAGGGATGATGTAGGTATTACCCGATCTCTTACCCGAGAGCTTTACCTCTTTGGTGGTCTCATCCGTGATGTAGCACTTGGATTGAGTGAATCTTACCTCTTGACCTTTGTCACAAAGTCGGGAGATGCTAAGTAGGTTGTATTTTAGTCCTTTGACCAGGTAGACTGGGCTCACCAGATTGTTTCCATTACCAATCTTCCCAATGCCCACTATCTTGCCCTTGCTGTCATCACCAAAGGTCACCTTTCCTCCTTTATATGACTCCAGCTCGAAAAGAGTCCTTGGTCACTCGACATATGTCGAGAACATCCGCCGTCCGGTACCGGTGTCCTTTGATCTTTTCCGAGTGACTCGCAAAACAGAGAAAATCTAACCCTTCTCACTTCCTCTAACGAACCCAAGTAACATTCCTTATCGTGGTCCTTTTCGAGGAAGAAGGTGCTTCGGAACCCGGATTTGAATGACTTTGGGTTTAGTCCGATTCTCGAGTCTTCTTCTTTCGAGAACCGAGTCCGTGTCTCTTTCCTTTTAAAAACCTTTCCTTTTGAAACAGGAGAAAATGGTTTCTTTTTGTAGATAGGTCCGGGTTTAGTCCTCCTTTCATTTTTATGAATGGGACCATGCTCAGCCTTCTTGAACTTAACAGCTTCGGAATCCTTTTGAACAATTCCGAGTAAGAATTAGATTCTTCCTCTTTGTTGAAACCAAGACCTTCTTTTCGAAATGAGACACATTGTGATCCTAAGAGCATATCAAGGTTCTTCTGTCCTTGAGAAAACTTCAAAACCAGATCTTGAGACTCAATGAGCTTCTGTTTCAGCTTGCTCATTTTCTTTTCCGAGTAACTCGGACTCAGCCTCATTAGTATGAGCACTTGTCTTGAGTTCTCTCGAGTGTCGATCTCGCTTTTCCAATTCATTTTTTAAAAAGGTGCTCTCGAAGTGATTGACTCAAGTTGTTCCTTGAAATGAGAAGAATCGAATTGGACTTTTCTTCCAAAGTAAAGATGTATTTAGCTAAATCAACTTTGGAGAATTTGAGGAAATAGTTTATTACCTCTTGAGGATCAGTTTCCTCATTGTCCGAGTCCGTGTTCGAGTCCGACTCCTTTTCGCTTCGAGTCGATGATCGCCATCGGACACTTTGAGTCATCTCGAGTCTTCGTCCTCTTCAGATGAATCCTCATCACTCCACGTTGCCATCATGGCCTTTTTCTTCTTCCTGTCCCTTCTTCGTTTTGGACGAGTCCTTGACTATGTGGTCTTTGTTGCCACATTCAAAACATCCGAATTTTTAGACAAGGATAACTTTGTGGGTGAAGAAAACTTACCTTTTCTCGTCTCTCTTGTCCTTTTGTAGAATTCTTCTTTTGGCCTTTTATCCCATCTTTTGTGCTTCATCATTCTCTTGAAGCCTCTTGCAATGAGTGCCATGGGATCATCTTCCGAGTCGGAGGAGCTTGGACTTGCTTCTTTGGATTCCGAGGCTTTAAGAGCGATGTTCTTTTTGGAAGTACCCTCAGCATCTTCTTCTTCCGGATGTATCTCATGGGTCGAAGCTTTCCTATGAGCTCGTCCGGCTTCAAGATTGAGAGGTTCCGAGCCTCTTCTATGGCAGCTACCTTCGGACCCCATCGTTTCTTGGGTAGGCTTCGAGAATTTTCCGGCACATTTCTTCATGGGAGATTTTCTTTCCCAAAGATTTGAGATTGTTGGTGATCTCAGTGAAGCGTATGAACATCCGAGTAATGTTCTCTTCTGGCTCCATTTTAAAAAGCTCATATTTGTGAAGATATCGGTCGATCTTCGCTTGTCTCACCCGACTTGTACCTTCGTAGGTGTTGACCGGAGTGTCCCACACTTCTTTAGCAGAGTCACGAGCAGAGACTCGATTATATTCTTCTCGAGCTTATGGCGCACATGAGGATGTTCATGGCTTTGAAGTTCTTTCGAACTTCTCGCTTCGTCGGCGTGAACTCGGCCTTTGTCTTTGGAAGAATTCTGAATTCATCTGTCTTCGTTGGGATGTAGTTCCCTTGTTGTATGATTTCCCATACTTCTTCGTCGTGATCCATAAGGAAACATTCCATCGCCTTCTTCCAAGTGACCGAAATTTGAACCTTTGAATTTTGGTGGCTCGTTGGAAGATCTACCTTCGTCGAACTCTCCGGTGTTCGAGCCATCCGATCTTTAAACCTTTGGACTGTTAGATCCTTTCGAAAGGCTAGGCTCGATACCAATTGAAGGTTTGCTCAGGGAGAGTCCGAGTCACCCTAGAGGGGGTGAATAGGGTGATGAAAAATTCTTTGTGAAAGCACACACCCTTTTGACAGAGAAGAATCAAAGACAGATTCGAGTCTAAGCAAGGGGTTATAAAAAATTGGACTCGTAATGTAATGAATCGGAGTAAACACGTTCAAGCAGGTCTGTCTCGAGTCTAGAATGAACTCGTAAATAGAACACAGAGAATTTACGTGGAAACCCTCCCGGGCAGAAAACCACGGCCCGTGTCAATCCAGACACGAAGTCAAATCCACTATTTTGAGTCCACAAAATACCGTGAACTTGACAGAACCCGAGTTGCTCCCTTGGACAACTCTATACAAGTTTTCCTAGACTCGAAGTTCCCTTATCCGATCTAGTACTTCCTAGCTGAGATAACCCTTACAGCTAGGGACAACTAAGCTGAGTTAACCCTTACAGCTTGGTCAAGGGACCTTACAAAGAATGTAAGAAGTGTTTGTAATCGAGTACAAGACCTTACAACTCGAAAGTAATGAATTACAGAGTGGGAGTTGTAAGTTGAAGATTGAAAGTAAATACAATAACTTTGTTCAAGTTGGAGTATTGACAAGTATGTTCCGCTATCTTCAAGTCTTGTGAAGTGGCTTCTATTTATAGATAACCGTGCAGAGTAGCCGTTATCTTCATCTCGCCGACCGAGAGTCCTCTCGTGACCGTTGATAAGGGCTTTCGAGTCACTCGTAAAGTATCCGTTGAAAATATGGTCGTTGGACAACGGTTTAACTCTCTTGGAAGTCCCAAAACCATCGGTTGTGTCTTGAAAAGTGTGGTGAAAACCATCGTTAAGCTTGACCTTCCAGTTTCCGGATATGGAGGCAGGCACTTCCGACACAATCTTCCGGGACTAGAGCAGGGATGGTGAAAAGCTATATCTGCTGGTGATTTGATGTTACAAGCCGGCTACTTTTGTAATTTGAAAAGATATCCTCGATTGAATAACCTACAAAAGTAAAACACCTTCGGTTCTCAAAGTATAAAATACTTTGGTCCAAGGTTAGACACGGATAATAAAAATAATCATGATAATTAACAAACAGATTATCCGAGTCGAAAAGAAATGGAACTTTCCGAGTCTAATATCCATGATACTTAGAATTCCATAAGACTTAGTCTTAAGCAAGGAATCAAGTTCTATCAACAAATATCGAGTGGGAAACACTTGATGTAGACTAAGCACGAGAAGAACTATGAATGCCGACTTTGCAAACAATAGAGTAAATAATCATAAGTCGATTCTGAGAGAGAGTGGACTCGGAATAAAGAACAAGTTTTCCGAGTCGCTAACCGAAAGCGATTAAAGAGATAAGTGAAGGCCGAATCGCATAGAAAAGATACTATTTCACTCAAGTAAGTTTCTAAGACACGAGAGAATGCCTTGGAATCAAAACACTATATGAATGACATCGTTATACCCGATTCTTTTTGCATGACTCGAAATATATATAGCAGTGTCCGAGTCTTCACCGAGTCTCTCATCACTCGGATTTATGGCATGTTGAATAGACTAATATTTCGCTCGGATCCGACTCCTTTCTATAAGGTCTATCTTGTTGAAGTCAGTACTCCCGATCTGTTTCATGCTTAGTCTATATCAAGGTATATCACTCGATGTTCTTTACTTAACTTGATTCTTTGCTCGGACTAGCTCGACGGAATTTTGAGTTACATGGATATTAGACTCGAAAATTCCATTTCGTTTCCGACTCGGATAATCAGTTGCTTAATTATCGTAATTATTTTATTATCCGTGTCTAATCTTGGACCAAAGTATTTTATACTTTAAGAACCAAAATTGATTTACTTTTGTAGGTTATTCAAACGAGGATACACTTTTCAAACTACAAAAGTAACCGGCTTTAAAACCTCAAATCACCAGCAGACATGGCTTTTCACCTTCTCTCGCTCCAGTCCCGTAAGATTGTGTCGAGCCGTCTGTTTCCAAATCTGAAAACTCGAACGCTAAGCTTAACGGTGGTTTCCACCTTATCTTTCAAGACACCACCAAGTGGTTTTGGGACTCCAAGAGAGTTAAACCGTTATCCAACGTTCACATTACAACGGATACTTTCTGAGTGACTCGAAAGCTTCATCAACGGTCACAAAGGACTCTCGGCTAGCAGATGAAAATAACGGCTACTCGCCTGGTCATCTATAAATAGAAGCCACCTCACAAGACTTGAAGATTGCCGAACCCATTGTTAATACACGTACTTGAGCAAAGTCGTTGTATTTATTCTCAATCTTCTACTTACAACTCCTATTCTGTAATTCATTACTTTCGAGTTGTAAGGTCTTGTACTCGGTTACAAACACTTTCTTACTTTCTCTGTAAGGTCCCTTGACTAAGTTGTAAAGGTTAACTCAGCTTAGTTGTCCGTAGCTGTAAGGGTTATCTCAGCTAGGAAGTACTAGATCGGATAAGGGAATTTCCGAGTCTAGCAAAACTTGTAAAGAGTTGTCTAAGGGACCAACTCGGGTTCGATCGACTCACGGTATTTTGTGGACTCAAAATAGTGGATTTGACTTCGTGCTTGGATTAGCACGGTTCGTGGTTTTCTGCCCAGGAGGGTTTCCACGTAATCTCTAAGTGTTATATTTCCGAGTTCATTCTAGACTCGAGCAGCTTTATTGCTCTCGCTTAACTTGCTTACTTATTTGTGATAGCATTTCCGAGTCCATACTTTTCCGACCTCGCTGATTGACTCGTAACTTGTCTCTGTCTCTTCTTTGGCAAAAGAGCTAACGTTTTCGCGAAAACTTCCATCACCCTATTCACCCCCTCTAGGGTGACACAGACTCTCCCGAGCAAACCTTCAATTGGTATCGAGCCTAGCTTTTCGAAAGGATCTAACCATCCAAAGGTCTAAAGATCAAATGGCTCGTAACAACGGAGAGTTCGATGAAGGAAGATCTTCCAGCAGACCACCAAAATTCAAAGGATTAAACTTCGGGCACTAGAAGAAACTTATGGAATGTTTCCTCATGGATCATGATGAAGATGTATGGGAAATCATACAACAAGGAAACTACATTCCAATGAAGACAGAGGAATTCGGAATCATTCCAAAGACAAAAGCCGAATTCACTCCGTGTGAAGCGGAGAAGTTCGTGAAGAACTTCAAGGCAATGAACATTCCGATGTGCGCCATTAGCTCGAAGAATACAACCGAGTGTCCGCTCGTGACTCAAGCAAAAGAAGTGTGGGACACTCTTGTCAACACTTACGAAGGCACTAGCCAGGTCGACAAGCGAATATAAGCCAGTATCTTCACAAGTATGAGCTTTTCAAGATGGAGCCAAAAGAGAACATCACTCGGATGTTCATTCAATTTACCGAGAATACCAACAATCTCAAATCACTGGGTAAAAAGATTTCCCATGAGGAAATGTGCAGAAAGATACTCAGGAGTCTACCCAAGAGAAAATGGGGTCCCAAGGTGACCGCCATAGAGGAAGCTCGGAACCTCTCACTCTTAAAGCCGACGAGCTCATCGGGAAGCTTCTCACTCACGAAATCCGTCTAGAAGAGGAGGATGTCGAGGGCGTACCAAAAGGAACATTGCACCGAAAGCCTTAGAATCCAAAGAAGCAAATCTGAGCTCCTCCGACTCGAAGACGATCCCATGACACTCATTGCAAGAGGCTTCAAGAGAATAATGAAGCACAAAAGATGGGATAAAAGGCCAAAGGAAGAATTCTACAAGAAAGACAAGAGGGACAGAAAAGGTAAGTATTCTTCACCCTCAAAGTTATCTTTATCTAAGAATTCTGGATGTTTTGAGTGTGGCAAGCAAAGACCACATAGTCAAAGACTGTCCGAAAAGAAAAAGGGACAGAAAGAAGAAGAAGGCCATGATGGCAACATGGAGCGATGAAGACTCATCGAAGATGACGATGACTCGGACGACTCAAAGTGTCCGATGGCAATCCTCGACTCGAAGCCGAAGGAGAGTCGGACTCGGACTCGGACAATGAGGAAACTAATCCTCAAGAGGTAATCGATTATTTCCTCAAATTCTCCAAAGTCGATTTAGCTAAGTACATTTTTACTTTGGAAGAAAAGTCCAATTCGATTCTTCTCAATTCAAAGAACAACTTGAGTTAATTACTTCGAGAGCACTTCTTTGAAAAATGAATTAGAAAACCGAGACTCTCATTCGAGAGAACTCAAGACTAGTGCTCAATCTAATGAGACCGAGTCCGAGTTACTCAGAAAGAAAATGAGGAGCTAAAGCGTAAGCTCACCGAGTCTCAAGATCTGGTTTTAAAGTTTACTCAAGGTCGAAAAACCTTGACATGCTCTTAGGATCACAATGTGTCTCTTTTCGAAAAGAAGGTCTTGGTTTCAACAAAGAAGAGGAATCCAATTCCTACTCGGATTTATTCAAAAGGATTCCGAACCGTGAAGTTCGAGAAAGCCGAGCACGGTCCCATTCACGTAAATGAAGGGAGGACTAAGCCCGAATCATGTTACAAGAGGAAACCATTCTCTCCTATTTCAAAAGGAATGGTTTTCAAAAAGAAAGAGACACGGACTCGCTTCTCGAGAGGAAGACTCGAATCGGGAAAACCCAAAGTCATTCAAATCTGGGTTCCAAAACACCTTCTTCCTCGAAAAGGACCACAATGAAGGAATGTTACTTGGTTCGTTAGAGGAAGTGAGAAGGGTTAGATTCTCTCTGCTTTGCAGGTCACTCGAAAAGATCAAAAGGACACTGGTACCTTGACAGTGGATGTTCTCGCCATATGTCAGGAGATGCAGGACTCTTTTCCGAGTTGGAAAACATAAAGGAGGAAAGATCACATTTGGAGATGATAGCAAAGGCAAGATAGTGAGGATTGGCAAGATTGGAAAATGAAGCAATCTGGTCGATCCAGTCTACCTTGTCAAAGGTTTAAAGTACAATCTGCTCAAGACCTCTCAACTATGTGATAAAGGTCAAGAGGTAAGATTCACTCGCACCAACCGCTACATTTCGATGTCAATACCAAAGAGACCAAGTCGTCGGGTAAAAGATTAGGTAACACCTATATCATTCCTCTCTCGACCCGAGTCGAATCTATCTTGCTTAAAAGCATCTCTTCATGATGATTCATGGTCTTGGCATCGTAGATTAGGGAATATTAGCATGCATACTATCAAAAAGCTGGCATCTCATAGTCCGGTTAGGGGTTTACCTAATTGTGTTTTTAAGAAAGATAAAGTATGTGAAGTATGCACCGTAGGGAAACAAGTTAGATCTTCATTCAAATCTCTCAAGACAGCTTCCACATCCAAAGTGCTTGAGCTACTACATATGGATTTATGTGGCGAAATCCTCGTTAAGAGTCTTGGAGGTAAATCTTACATATTCGTTATTATTGATGATTATTCTTGATTTACCTTGGTGTGTTTTCTTAAGCACAAAAATGAAGCTTTCAAGGAGTTCAAGAAGCTCGCAGAAAAATCCAAGTTGAGTCTCGGACTCGCATCCGGAGGATTCGAACCGACCATGGAAGAGAGTTTGACTACTCGGAATTCTCGAGTTTTGTGACAAACATGGAATCTCTCACAACTTCTCAGCACCTGTAACTCCTCAACGTAATGGAGTAGTAGAGAGAAAGAACAGAACCCTTGAAGAAATAGCAAGGACGATGATGATTGAGCACAACTTGCCTTACTATTTCCGGGTAGAGGCGATCAACACAGACCAACTATACTTTGAATAGATGCCTTATCGGACCCGTATTGAAGAAAACACCTTACGAGCTCTACAAGGGGAAGAAACCAAATATTTCCTACTTCCGACCATTTGGATGTAAGTGCTACGCTCACAACAATGCTAAGGATCACATGACTAAGTTTGATGCTCTGGTCGGATGAAGGTATTTTTCCGGGTTACTCTTCTCACAAAGCAAGGCTTATCGTATTTTCAATGAGAGAACTAACAAAGTGGAAGAGAGTATCCATGTTGTGTTTGATGAGCTTGAACAGAGAAACCAAGCGAGTCTTCATACTCGAATTGAAGCTCGAGAGAGATGATGACGAAGCTGAACCCACAAAGACTCGGACTCAACCAGCTCAAAATGAGGTCACTCGTAACGAAGTGACTCGTAATGAGACAACTCAAGAGTTCGCTCGTAACGAACAAGCCAATGAAGAAGATCACTCGTAATAAGCTTCGAAGATCAAGCAGTTCAGCCCACAAATCTCGTGAATCGGAGAACTGGTAAAGCATTCAAGTTTACTTCTAGTCATCCACTAGAAAATATAATTTCGATATCAACAAGTGGCGTAAGACCTCGTTCGTCTCTTCAAAATCTATGTGCATTCACCGCATTCATCTCATTAACTCGAACCCGTAAATGCACTAGAGGCCCTTAATGAACCCGAATGGGTAAAGGCCATGCAAGAGAAACTCAATCAATTCGAAAGAAACTAAGTTTGGACTCGACCAACCGACCTTCTAACCACCCAGTTATAGGAACCAAATGGGTTTTCAAAAACAAACTAGATGAGGGTGGAGTGGTAGTCGAAATAAGGTTAGACTTGTGGCTCAAGGTTACAATCAAGAAGAAGGAATTGATTGTGGGGAAACATTTGCACCGGTTGCCGTAATCAAAGCTATTAGAATTTCGTTGACATTTGCATCCATCATGCATATTAAATTATATCAAATGGATGTTAAGTGTGCATTTCTCAATGGTTTTATTAAGGAAGAAGTCTATGTCGAGCAGCCTCCTGGTTTTGAAAACTCAGAATTTCCAAATCATGTTTTCAAACTTCAAAAGGCTCTCTATGGTCTTAAACAAGCCCCTTGAGCTTGGTATGAAAGACTCGAGTAGCTTCTTGGTCCAAAATGATTTTAAAAGAGGTCGGATCGATAAGACTCTCTTCATAAAGACCAAGGGGAAAGATTTCCTTATTGTTCAAATATATGTTGATGATATTATCTTCGGTGCTACTAATGAATTTCGTGTCGAGAATTTTCTCGAGTTGATGAGTCAGGAATTTCAAATGAGTATGATGGGAGAACTCAATTTCTTCCTTGGTTTACAAATTAAACAAGACAAAGATGGGATCTATGTCCATCAATCTAAGTATACCAAGGAGCTGCTGAAGAAATACAAACTTTAGGATGCAAAACACGCATCTACACCCATGAGCAACGAGTATAAAGCTTGACTCGGACGAGAAAGGTAAAGCAATAGATCGAAACTCTATAGAGGTATGATTGGATCTCTGCTATATCTTACTTCCAACTGGCCGGATATCATGTTCAAGTGTTTACTTATGCGCAAGATTTCAAACTAATCCAAAATAATCACATCTCACTCGCGGTGAAGAGAATTTTTAGATATCTTGCAGGTACTCGTAACTTAGGTCTATGGTATTCAAGAGACTCGAACCGACTCTCACCGGATACTCGGACGCGGACTACGCTGGATATAAAGTTGATCGAAAGAGCACTTCGGAGCTTGCCAATTTCGGGTTAATCCCTAATATCCTCGGCACTCAAAGAAGCAAAACTCAGTAGCTCTATCAACTGCTGAAGCCGAGTATATTGCAGCTGGAGCCTGTTGCGCTCGGATTCTATGGATAAAACAACACTCGAAAGATCTTGGATCGACCTTCAAATCGGCACCAATCAAGTGTGACAATTAAAGTGTAATCAACATCACCAAGAATCCAGTCCAACATTCGAAGACAAAGCATATCGAGGTCGGATATCACTTCCTATGAGACCACTCGAAAAAGGTGATATTGAACTTGAGTTCATTCCTACTAATCTTCAATTAGCCGATATCTTTACTAAGCCTCTTGGTGAAGATCAGCTTTGCTTTATTTGGAATGAGCTTGGTATGTTAAATGCATAATTGTGTGTTATCTTTGTGAAAATTGCATGATTATGTGTTATGTGTTTTCAAATTATCAATAACTATTAGCTCAGTTGATTCGGTGATACTCGGGTTAGTGGTTATTTCTTGTTTCGAGTCACTCGGAACCCATTATGAGTCATACTCGGACGTAGAGAAAATTTTGGACTTCGATTTTCGAAATTATCTCTAGAGTAGTGGAGAGTTTCGAATATATTTTCAAAATCTTTTCTCTCTCTCTCGAGCGCCGTGATCGATCGATAGCTGTGGATCTCTAACCGCTGAAATCTTAATCGTTGAAGAGAACCGTCACACCGGTCTTCGATGATTGATGGAAAAGCCGAGTCGAACGGAGTTATACTTAACGGATAGTTGACGGGCGCATTTCTTTTCTATAAATAGGGTCTATTCATCTTCGTCTCGATACTCTACATTTCATCTCTTTCCAACGAAACTTTTCGCGGAAGATTTCTACGTACACGGTGATCGTTGAAGTTCTTCAAGCGTCGTAAAGGCCATCTCACGTAAGTTTCGATTCGCTCTCATCTGTTTCTTCTACTCTCTTTTCGTTTCTTCTCATCTACCTCTTCATCTCTTTTCTTCAAAAGTTTCATCTTTCCTTCCACCTCTCAAAATGCCTAAAATACGTAACCATCCCGACTTTTAAGTCTCTTCCTCCTCCAAAAAGCCTCGCACCGAAACTCCGAAAGCTCAACCCCTTCAAAACCCATTGTCACCCAACACCTTGCGTTGGACGACAAATTCTTTCCTACAACCAAATTTTCTTGGTTGGCTAACATTCAAACCATCGGCGCATATAACTTTATGTGCTTCAGCGAGTTCATCTATCCCGAACTCGTTTATGAGTTCTACACTCTCCTCACCTTCTCGAGAAAATGTTCTAACCTCCGGGTTCGGAACATCACTGTTCGAATAAAAACCTTTCTCCTCCACCGCTTGTTCAAGGTTTCTTGCCTTTTCTTGAACAGCAACCCCATTCCTTTCATCGAAGTCGCCGACGACTTCTTTGAAAAGTACGCCAAAGAGTTCCCTAAGTCCGGAAGAACTTTTCGGTGACTCGGTTGAAGTAAGAAGCACGCCTTCGTGCTTTCGCTGATGAGAACTTTTTCTCTCAGCATTCTAGCAAGGAGAACCCCAACTCCAAGCACCTTAAATCTCTTTTTGACATTCTTGAGGGCTACGAAGTAGACCTCTTTCCTTCTATAATTGAGCGGATGGTCAGCTGTGCGGCTCAATTCCAATCCAAGAAGAACACGGTCATTCTACTCGTATAAGGAAAAGCTTGTAAGGAGTTGTATAAGGAAGTAACTCAGGTTGAGTCATTCTACTGTATTTTTGGATTTAAAATAGTGGATTTGACTTCGTGCTTGGATTGGCACGGTCCGTGGTTTTCTCGCCCAGGACTTTATGAGTTATCACTTTTTTGAGTGCATTCTAGACTCGGACAGGTTTTAAAGTTACTGTTTAATATGTTTCTTTATTCTTTACTCGAATTCCGAGTCATTGCTTTTTGAATCATCCTTGACTACCACTAAGCTCACAGTCATATCTATTTTAACTTTCGAGAAAATTCCATCATCACCCTATTCAACCCCCTCTAGGGTGACTTAGTCACTCCAAGAGCTAACCTTCATCAACTAATCAAAATAAACAATTTTGATAACAAATTTATCTTTATGACAAGTATATGGGGTAAAGACTCGGGTATAACTCTCTATCTCTCTTAGATTTTGATTCTAAGTCATTATGAGCTTTATAGAAACTATTATCTAAGTTTTCATCTTCTTCGACCCACTCGAAACCAGTCAATCAGACATAACATTCTTAACTATAATCTCTCTAACACTTTTTCTGAGCATTAACTTTGTGTTTCAAGAGAAAATGAATTACAACGTTTTCTAATTTCTCTGATTTAATTATTTATGAAGAATTATTTGTTTGATCAAGTTTATGTACCTTGATATTTTATTCTCTCTAACTTGATCATTTTAAGGATTAACTCAAGATGGAATATGAAACTAATGGATATTAAAGTAAGAAAATTCCACTCTTTTAGGTCGAAGATAATTAAGTGCTTAATCACTTTGATTCAATTATTATCTCGTGCCTAGTCTTGGACCAAAGTATTTTTATACTTTGAGTAGCACTTTGATTTGCTTTTATAGGTTGATTAAACAAGCCTAATCTATTTTTGAATCATAAAAGTAACCTGGTTTCGAGCCGTTAAAGACTAGCGAGATAGAAATTATACATTTCTGGACATGGCTCGGACACCGTGTCGGGGTTGTTTGTTTTCAAAACTAGAAAACTTCAACTTTGAGTCTAACGGTTGTTTCCACCCCAGATTTCAATCACCACCAGAGGGTTGGGCTTCTTTTGGAGCCAAGAGCCATTCACGTCTCGACAGATCTTTTTCTTTCTCGAGTGACTCGGACTAGCCGTTACAATGGCTATTGAAGTTCACCAATCCGGAACAAGTGTCAACGGTCATTCCGCCTTGGTGCTTATAAATAGAAACCACTACACAGGAGTTGAAGATTGTTGGAACCGAACACATTCTACTCTTATTCAATCTTCTAGCTTTTACAACTCCAAATATCTAATCTCTTCCTTTATGAGTTGTAAAGAAAGTATTGTAATCACTTTTACTCTTTACTTTCTTCCTAAGTCCCTTAACCGAGCTGTAAGGGCTAACTCAGCTCAGCTTGTCCCCGATTATAAGGGTTATCTCGGTCAAGAAGTACTAGATTAGATAAGGAAACTTATGAGTCTTGGAAGAACTTGTAAAGGAATTGTGTAAAGGAGAAATTCTAATTAGAGTCAATCCTTTGTAATTGAGGATTCAATTAGTGGATTTAACTTGTTGCTTAGATTAGCACAGATCAGTGGTTTTCTCGCCCCAAGAGGTTTTCCACATATTTCTGAGTGTTTGACTTTATGAGTCCAATCTAGACTCAAAAAAGTTTTTGTTTCTGTTACGTGCAAAATTGTTTGAGATTTCGAAAAATCTTCCATCAACCTATTCACCGCCCTCTAGGGTGATTTAATCTCTCCAAGAGCAAACCTTCATGGGGAAGATCCCTATATCCAAATAAGTTTCAAATTTTTACATTTTCACTTTTATATTTTCTCCCTTTTGATCTTAAACCCTAGAGCACAAATTTTTCTATTTCCCCAAACCCTATAAACTATAAATATTTCTATTTCTCTAAACTCTAACCATATTTGGATACCAATTTCAATAATTGGATAAATGAGTCTACCCCAACATTTAGTTATACAATAATTTATCTTGATGACAAATTTTTAGGGATGACCCTATATCCAAATTATTTTTCTATTTTTCTAAACCCTAAACAAATTTGGGTACACGTTTTCGATCCTTAACTATTATTCGATTTCCATATACTAATTAAATCCTAAACTCCTAAACCCATTTCTTAAAATCTTAAACGTTTCACGAATTTCCAACTTAATAAACTAAATAAATGTTACCCACATTCTCAATAAACGATTCAACATTTCAATAATCTCAAACATTACCCACATTCTCAAGCATCATATAACTACCCCAAATACATTCAACATTTAACTATATAAATTTTGTAAATAACTCAAAGCAAAAAATAAGAGAGTATAGAGATTCATACCGTAAGAATGAGGACAACAACGAGAATGAGCGAGACGCTTGATGGCGAAACACAAAGGCGGCGACTAACGACGGATACAAAGCAAGAGTGGACAACTACAACTAAAAGAGACGAGAAGAAAGAGTGAGAGAAATGAAACAGATCAACAAGAGGTACAATGGCGAGAATAACTTACCGTCGACAAGTATTACTCCCAGCAGATCTAGATTTGAGGTTGTAGTGGATAAAATGGAACTCTAGAGAGCGATAAGACCGAGAGTAGGGAGCATATGAAGTGGGCGTGGAAAACAGTAGATACCTGTTCTCGGATTGTTAAAGCGTATTTGGAGAAACATTTGATGACGGTTCAATAGAAGAACCATCATCAAATGTTGCCTATGATGACCGTTCTTTCAAACAACCGTCGCCAAAAGGTTACAAGCTTAACCAAAAGAACCATCGTCATAGGTGTTATAAGGCCGCTTATTTACAAAAATGCCACCGCCTTATTTTTCATGACGGTTTGTCCTTTTAACCATCGTAAATCGGCTATAATAAAAAGTCATATCTCGTACTAGTGATCTGCTTCTCATTGGAGTTGTTGCATGTTTGACATCTTATAACTTGTACTTCTTGAGCAACTCCTTTGTATACTTAGACCGATGGATAAAGATTCCATCCTTTTCTTGTTTGATTTGCACTCCAAGAAATAAATTGTGTTCTTCAATCATACTAATTTGAAACTCCTATCTTGTAAGCTTAGAAAAGTTTTGGCATAGAATTTCATTAGTAGCTCCAAAAATTATGTCATCAATATAAATTTGATTTATGAGAAAGTCATTCCCCTTGGTTTTTGTAAAAAGAGTTTTGTCAATCAGACCTCTTTTGAAACCAATTTCAACCAAAAAGTTGCTTAATATTTCATACCAAGCTCTTGGAGCTTGTTTCAAACCATACAAAGCCTTTTGTAACTTGAAAACATGATTGAAAAATTGAGAGTTTTCAAATCAAGGGGATTGTTCAACATAAACTTCTTCTTGAATATAACCATTAAGGAATACACACTTAACATCCATTTCATATAATTTAATGTTCATGCTGGATATAAATGCTAAAAGAATTCCGATTGCCTCAATCCTAGCAACAGGTGCAAAGGTTTCCCCACAATTAATTCCTTCTTGATTATAGCCCCGAGCAACAAGTCCGACCTTATTTCGACTACCAAACTTCCTTTATCTAGTTTGTTCTTAAATAGCCATTTGGTTCCTACAACTAGATGGTCGGAAGGTCATTTGGTCAAGGCCCAAACTCAGTTTCTTTCAAATTGTGAGATTTTTTCTTGCATGGCCTCTACCCACTCAGGTTCAAGTAGGACTTCTAACACATTTTAAGTTCAATTAATGAAATAAATGCAGAGAATACACACAAGTTATGCGAAGAAGAACAAGTTCATAACTCGAGTTGATGTATGAGATGATGTTCTCAGGTGGGTGACTAGATGCATATTTAAAAGCTTTACTTGTTCTCTAGTTTATCGGATTAGATGGTTAACACTAGGTTCTTTAGTTATATCAGTTGGTTGTATCTCTTCTTACGCTTGTGCTTCGGTGGTCCGAGCTTTCTTGAGCTGACTCATTCTAAGTTGGCTTATTTCACATATTATATATCATTCTTAGCTCAGCTTCCACTATTTCATCATCATTTCGTGAAGCTTGAGATATGAGAAGGTAGATTCACTTAAGCTCGTCATCTCAACTTCATTAAGATAATATGGATGTTTTCTTCTACTTTGTTAGTTCTTTTGTAGAAAATGCGATAAGCTTTGCTGTGTGAAGAATAACCAAGAAAAATACCTTCATTTGACCTTGCACCAAACTTAGTCAAATGATCCTTACCATTGTTATGCACAAGCATTACACCCGAATGGTCGAAGTAAGAGATGTTAGGCTTCTTTCCCTTGAAAGCTCATAGGGTGTGAAGGTTTTGTCTTGAGAGCCTAAATCACCCTAGAGGAGGAGGGGGTTAATAGGGTGTGAAGGAATTTTGCGGAATTACAAAGTTTTCTACAAATAAAAGACTTAGAAAACTATTATGAGTCTAGATTGAGCTTCGAAGTGTAGAATTCAAAATATACATGAAAACCCTCCTGAGGCGAGAAAACCATGAACAGTGTCTATCCAAACACTAAGTCAAATCCACTATTTTGAATCCACAAAATACAAGGACCGACTCTTACGGAATTTCTCCCTTTGACAATTTAGTTACAAGTTTACCTAGATACGAAGTTCCCTTATCTCGTTCTAGTACTTCCTAACTAAGATAACTCTTACAGACTAGGGACAATTGAGCTGAGTTAACCCTTAGAGCTTAGTCAAGGGACTTTACAGAGAATTGAAATAAGTAAGAGTGATTACAAGACTTTTCTTTTTACAACTCGAAAGTATAAACTTAAGTACAAAGTTAAGAAAGCTAGAAGATTGAGAGAGAGTAGATTTTTGTTCAAATCCAGCAATATTCAAGTCTTGTAGGAAGGCTTCTATTTATAAACAACAAGGCAGAGTAACCATTGTGATCGATTCCGAACTTGGAAGCTTCACTAGTAGTCGTAATGAATAGTTTGAGTTGGTCCGAAAAGGAGTAGTTGCAAATATGAATGTTGTGCTTAGGTGCTTGGCTCAAAAGGTAGTCCAACCCACTAGTTGTGGCTAAGATCTAGGGTGGAAACAACCTTTAGACTCAAAGTTGATGTTTACTAGATTTGGACACGGTGTTTGAGCCTTGTCTCGAAACAAGTGCCTTTTTGTCTGCAGGTGTTTAACGAGTTAGAAACCGGTTGCTTTTGCTTTTCAAATCAAGATTAAAATACTTTAATCATCCTGCAAAAGTAAATCAAAGTGGTACTCAAAGTATAAAAATACTTTGGTCCAAGGTTAGGCAAGGATAATAATTAATTCATAATAATTAAGCACTTAATTATCCTCGACTCGAGAGAATGGGATTTTCTAAGTCTAATATTCAATAGGTCCAAATTCTATGTAGTGTTTATCCTTAAATGATCAAGAGATTAAGAATATATAGACACCATGCACCAAAAAGATTAGGTAAATAATTTGTTTTAATAAAACTAACTTAGAAATAAGAATTTACGAGTAATTCTTTTCGGTTAACTCATAAAATCGGTGCTCAAAATAAGATATGCTTGTGAACTTATTTACTCATAACAATCTGTTTGAGTCATGTCCGAGTAGGTTAGAAACCCAGTGTTGTGTGTGCTTACTCAAGAAATGCATTCCGAGTAGGTTAGACAAGTAATGAAAATGTAACACCCCAATACCCCCTAGGAGTATTACATTGCCGGAGTTCCTTATGGGAACTCCCAAGGCTCTATCAAGTGTCGGTTCGACCCTCTAAATTCAACTTAGAGGTGGTAAAGGTGATTTTCCAAAAGAATTGAGATTTCCTAAAAATTTCGGCAGAGTTCTGTTTATAATGTGGACTATCCCGTAGGTTTAATGTATTACATCGCCGAGTTCCTTAAAGGAACTCCCAAGGCTCTTTCGGTGTTGGTTTGGCTGTCTAAACTCAACTTAAAGATAATACCGGTGGTTTTTCCCAAAAGAATCCGAGATTCTCCGAAAATTTCGGCAGAGTTCCGTTTGTAACATGAACTAACCCATAGGCTTAAAGCCTTAAAACCCTGTATAAAAGCATAATATAACTCAACGAGCCACACGCTCGGAGTATACAACTCAACCGCCACACGTCGGAGTCCAACCAATCATGCGATGACTAAAAACAATCTAAAAGGGTTTACTATACATATGGTACAAACTACATGAACTAAATTACAAGTACAATACTTAGAAACATAAGGAATGCACATCCGCGATTCAAATCGTGCAAGCAACCAGAAACGGCAATCAACGGGGTCCGGAATAAGCTAAGCAGACACACACACCGAGAATGCACCCGCAACACTGGGAGGGGGAATTTGTGGGGGTGAGCAATAAACCACGAGGCTCACCGGAGTCTTATACCCTTAAAATGGAAATTCTTTATACATAATACTCATAATAATGAAATCGGTGAAAGCATACTAATATAATACAAATCTATATAGTTTTCAATGAAATCTCTTGAAGTCATTTACAACATAAAACTCTTGCAATGAAAATGATCATGACTCTTCAATCATTCAAAAGCACAATTTCACATTCATGAACAATTCTTTTGGGGTTGAATCAACTTTTCGGGCCTTTTGAGGATTCAAACTAGCACTTCTTTTCTCATAATTTCACGTAGCTTCTCGATTTCTCCGATTTCGCTGAGGCGCTACCCCGGATAAAAGGCTCCCGTGACCTCTCTTGTAGGAAGTCTCGGATCGGGCATCCCGCCACTACAGGACCCTCGTTAGAATCCTTCCCTCGAAGTCTCTAGGTGGGTGTCCCCGGTTCGAACCCTTCGGTATACTAAACGATCCGTAGCCTGTTGATTCAAAACTCTTTGCACATACTCATTCATCACATTCACTTTACAGCTTTCTCAATCGATTTAGTATCAAAGAAGGCATGACACCACGTGCCACCCTTATAGATTCACTTTCTCAAATCAGCTTTGCTTCTTTAAAACACATTCACGTTCGAAAGGCGGTTCACAAGAAGTTGCATTCAAGAATCATTTCACGTAAAATACAAAACTCCTTTTGAAACTACTTTTGAGCATCACGTAAAGCAATCACATAGTACAAATAATCACCATTCATTCCAAGCAATCATTCTCAATTCTGTTCCAACTATGCCTTTCTCAATTCATGAGTTTAATAGGATTGATTCCATTTTCCGAGCCACAGTAACCATAAGTAGATATTACCTAATTCAACGTTCTCACTTTTCACATTTCATTGCCTTCACCTTAATTCCTCATTTTATGTCTTTACTTTATAACTTAACTCTTCCCCATTTACCATCTTTGTTTCAATACTTTTCGATTACGCTTCCACATTACTAATCTACCTCTTCTCACTCATGCTTAGTTAGATAGCTCTCATTCTTACTTCACCGCTAAACTCCTCTAATTCCTTTCTTCTCCAAGTGTAATTTGCTCTCATCTTAGGTTTCTATCTCATTAATCATTCTTTCTTGACCAACTCAATCATACACTTCTTAATCCCTTTTTCATCGTTCTACTTTTGCTAGCTCCGCTCCTCTTCGCACTTAGTTCAACCTCAAGGATTTAATTATCTTTTGAACTCAATTATCCCAATACTCACCCACTTCTCACTCCCATGTCTCAATTGTGCACCACTCAATACAATCTCATATTCCTCTTTACACTTCCCTTGTTATTTCCCGATATTAGTACTCGTTTCTTAACGCCGCAAATTCAGTAAATCTCTAAGACTCAATCTGAATATCAATTCATAACTTATGCCCAAATCATACGTACTTATCCCCAACTGACCCGACTCCCGACACTACTCATTTTACCCAAGCAACTCAACTCCGTCCGAATTTCCCGATTTCATCTTCAGTGCCTTAACAACTCCTAATTCAACTTCCAAGCAACTACTAACTCATTCAATAGCATACATATTCAATATTTCACAATCACATTCAACAATCACGATAAACTCATTTAGATTTCGAATATACTAATAGTTTAGAGTATAAGACTACCCACCTCGGATTCTCGGGTTTGGAATTGATCGAATTGCTTGCTGTCTCGCTCTGCGTTTGGTTGCGTTAGGTTTCGGGGACTCTCGCTTCCTCTCGCTTCGGTTCGGCGGTTCGGTTTCCTGCCGCCCTCGGTCCAGCCCTCACGTGTTCGCCGCCGGCCCTTCCCCTTACCGCCGTTGCTTTTCCTGGTCCTCGACCCCTCGGACTCTCTCTCGTGCCTGTCTCTATTTCGAGTCCTTCTTTCTCCCTTACTCTGTCCCAGTCTCTTGCTCCCCTTCCCTTCACTCGCGTCGCCGGCTGCTACTTTTCGGGTCTACGGTGGTCGCCGACAACCCCTTGGTCTCCTCGACCCTCGCACCGCTCACCTCCTCTCTCTCGTGTGTTCTTGTGGCGGTTTCCCTTTCCTTCTCTCGCTCCTGTGTTTCCCTTACGTGCGCCGGCCGCCTTCCCTTCGTTCGCCGCTCGGCTTGCCGGCCTCCGACCTCGGCTTCGGGTCCCGCACACCTCTCTCTCTCTTTCTTGGTCCTCCCTCTTGCGTTTCCCTTTCTCGTTTCCTCTGCTCGGGCCTCCGAGCCCCCTTCATGACCTGCCTCTCTCTCCACCGCTTAATTGGCGATTAATGATCCTAATTGGACCCCAATTTGATTTCTATCTCATTTCCCCACTTAAACCAAAGCCCACCTCTTCATTTCCTTTTTATTCATCTTTTCCTTTTTCTCTTGCTAAACGTAATAATAACAATTAAACCCACAAGTTATCTTTCTCATCTCTTTATAATTCAACCAAAGTAATCATCGGCCCATATACGACAAGTCCATAGCTCCTCCCTTCCGTCCTCTTACGCTGCATCCTAACTTATTTTAATACGCCGGCCACGACAATTCCTAATCGTGCAAAGGTTCCGCTCACAAATGGGAGGCAATTTCCTTGAGTTAATTAATTCAACACCAGCCTCCAAAGGGATTCTAACGTAACATGTCCGGCGGTAAATAAAATCAAGCACTCAACCCCCTAGTTGCGTGGAATAATACTCAATAATTCTATACTTTCCAACTGCTTTTCTTTAAAATTCTGGGTATTACACTTAAAGCCTTAAAACCCTGCATAAAACCACAATTTAACTCAATGAGCCACACGCTCCGAGTATACAACTCAACGGCCACACGCCGGAGTCCTATTAATCATGGGATAAAACTTAAACCAATCTAAATGGTTCGTTATACATCCGGTACAACTATATGAACTAAATTACAAACTACAATGCTGAGAAATGTAAGAAATGCATATTCTTGACTCGAGTCACCCAACACGCAGACAAACAACAATCGGTGGAGTCCGAAATATGCTAAGTGGAGATCATACTTTCCGAAAATGTACTTGCAACATCTGGGGAAAAGGGGAAAATTTGTAGGGGTGAGAAATAAACCACGGGCTCACTGGAGTCTCATACTCTTAAAATGGAAATTCTTTACACATATTACTTATAATAATGAAATCAGCGAAAGCGTAATAACATAATATAAGTCTATATACTTTTCAATAAAATCTCTTGAAATCATTCGCAACATAAAGCTTATAAAACTTCAATCATTTGAAGGCATGATTTGCAATCATTTTAGGAATGGAATCACTTTAACAAGGTGGAACCATCTCGCACTTTCTTTTAAATATTTTCAACCATAGACTGAAAAGTTTTTGGGGCTTTAGACGATTGAACTAGCACCGGGTGGTTCTCGGGCGCGACCCCGACTTAGGTTCCCGGGACCTATCTCTAGTCAAATACCTTGAAGGCTGCGCTTTCCTCATCGAGAAAGAATCAACCTCTCCGGTTGATGGGCATCCCGATACGCAAGGACCCCGTGGCCCGATACGCACGACAACCTCCTTCCTCTGGTCTAAATAATCCTTAGCCCAAAATTCATTTATACCGAAGTGATCACAATCACTTATCAAACTTGGTTTCTAACCAAGATCTCAAATTAATTTATCATCGTAGAAGGCATGACACATGTGTCACCCTTCTAAATTCACTTTCTCAATTAGTTTCACTTCTTTTAGAACACATTTCAAGTTCGAAAGCATTTCTCAAGAATCATACACAAGTATCATTTTGTGTAAACATTTGAACTCTTTTCAAAACTAACTATCAAGCATTATTTAGAATCAAATCATTTCACATGTCAAGCATCTCTATACCGAGAGTTAACATTCCACGCTAGCACATTTATTCAAGTATTCACGCAAGTATCTCACATCTACTCGTATTCCTCCACATTCTACTTAAGCACGAGTCTCGTATTCTCGTATAAGTAGTTCTCGCCGTATTTTGTTTTCAATGCCACAATCGATCTACATGGATGCATATTCCCTTGATATTCCAATTTCCCGTTCCTCCTCTATATTCTATATTCGAGTCATAGTATTCACCAATTCAGGAGTAACTACACACCAAGCATTATAATAGCGATTTATCACTTCCAAACCTTAATTCCTCAATTTACGTCTTTACTTTATAAACCAGCCTCTTTTGCCCACATTCAACCATATACTCTTAAACATACTTTACCGAGTTTCCTATACCTCCATTCATCCTTTAGTTCAATTCATTCTCAAAGATGTTAGACACACCTTCAGCTTAGTTTAACCTCACCGTCCCCGACTTGCCGTTTCCCTACCTCAAATTTTCATTTAGTATCTCTACCTTATTAATCAACTCTTGTTCGCCCATCCTCGGTTATATAGTTCCTAATCGCCTTTCATCACTTATTTTCTGCTAGCTTCGTTTACCTTCATATTTAGTTCAACTTCAAGCATTTAAACACATTTTGAACTCAATTACCCCGATAATCGCCCATTTCTCATTCCCGTGCCTCAATCGTGTATCACTCAATGTGAATTCAAACTCCTCTTTATACTTCACTCATTATTTCCCGATATTAGCAATCATTTCTTAATGCCGCAAATTCAGTAAATCTCTAAGGCTTAATCTGAAATATTAGTTCATAATTTGCACTCAAACCCACACATCTGCAATTTAGCTTATTCTTCCCCATTCAAGTTTAACAATGTAACCCAAGTAAATCCTCTCATGTCCTAATTCAGCCCTAACAACTCTCTAAATTAATTCTAAGTTCTTAATTCAATCTGAAATAACTCCTAAACTCCGTTCCGCAATATAGATGCTCAAAATTCACAATAATTTCAGTATCACAACAAACATTCAATATTCTCAATAAATCTATTTGGGTTTCGAAATTACTAATAGTTTAGAGCATGAGACTACCCACCTCGATTCAGGGATTGATGGTTTGCGGGAGGTTCGAGTTCCTATGGGTCGGCTTCCTCCTTTCCTTCCTCTTCTCCTGCTGCTAGTCCCGGTTTCGCTGCTCGACGCCGTTGCTGGTCACGGTTCCCGTGTTCACCGGCTGTTTCCCTTGGCCCTTGCGTTCGCTTCCCTTTCCTGGTCTCGTTTCGCTCTCTTTCGGGCCTTGCTGTTCCTTCCGCGCTCGCCAACCGCCTCACCGCCGCTCGCCGTTTAGCACGCCAGTCTCCGACCTCTTTTCCTCACCCTCACACTCGCTTGCCTTCTCACGCTCGCTCTGTCTCCCTCGCTCTATCTCTCTCTCCTATTTCCTGGTTCTTTTTGGTCCCCTCCCCTTCTCTCTTTTTGGTGGTTTCCATCAGTGCTGCCAGCACTCGCTTCCCAATACTAATCCCCTTCTCTTTTTTTTGGGAGAATAGGGATAATTAAACATAAGTCCGCCTCGGGTTTCCATTTAGCAATTACCTTTATTAATTAAGCTATATAAACACATAAGCACATAATAATCACATAAAATAAATTAAGTCTAAATACTTAGCTTAATTTAACTATAAACTAATTTACTCGAAATTTCGAGTCTTACGTAAAACTTAAAGATAAGCTTCTTAAAGATTGAGAATGACTTGAAATCAAAACCATAGAGAGATAGAAATTTATACCTGAGTCTACAATCTCCCCTTTTGATGAAAGGCATTCAACACTTAAGATAGAAGCTAGAAGTTCATAGAGTTAAGTTGTCATTACTCATAAATGAATGATTGTAAAATGTTTTTGTGAAATTAAGTCGAATTCGTTGTTAGAACAAATTGATGTAAGAATATATCAAAGCATAAAAGTAGGTATTAGAGCGTAAATAAAGAGATATGGATAATACAAGTCAATGATGCCCGAAATAATGATATTTCATTGGTTAGAAAAATAAGTACAAAGAGAGAAGGAGGGTGTAGAAGAGAAGAAAACGAAAAGGTAGAAGAAAGAGATGAGAGCAATCGTAACTTACGAGAGAGAGAGAGAGCTTCTTCGATGCTTGCGGACGATCAAGAGTGACTCGTTCACGTAGTAATCTTCCGCGAGAAGTTTCTTTTGAGAGAGATGGAGTTTAGAATATCGAGATGAAGAATGATAGTCGTTATTTATAGAAAATAAGCGCGCCCGTCCACTATCCGTTAAGTAACTCCGTTCGACTCGGCTTGTCCATCGGTCACCAAAGACCGGTGTGACGGTTCTTCTTCAACGGTTGAGATACCAGCGGTTTGAAATCCACGGCTAAGATCCGATCGCAGCGCTCGAGAAAGAGAGAGAAAAAGATTTCGAAAATATAATCCGAAACTCTCCACTGTTCTAGAGATAGTCTCAGAAAATTTGATGTCCAAGTTTGCTACGTCCGAGTTTGACTTCGAAAGGTTTCGAGTGACTCGAAACACAAAATAACTATCAGCCCAAGTATCACCGAATCAATCGAACTAATTGTTATTAACAGAGAAGGCACATAGCACGGAATTATACAATAAGAGTAATATATAATTAAGCATTCAACATACCAAGCTCATTTCGAATAAAGCAAAATTGATCTTCACCAAGAGGCTTAGTAAAGAGAGCAGCTAATTGAAGATTAGTAGGAATGAACTCAAGTGCAATGTCACCCTTTTCCGAGTGATCGCGTAAGAAGTGATACCCGACCTCAATATGCTTTGTTTTTGAATGCTAGACAGGATTCTTGGTGATACTGATTGCGCTTTGGTTGTCACACTTGATTGGGACTGAGTTGAGAAATAGTCCAAGATCCTTCAAGTGTTGTTTTATCCAAAGAATCTCGAGCGCAACAAGCTCCAGCGGCAATATATTCAGCTTCCGCAATCGATAGAGCTACCGAGTTCTCGCTTCTTTGAGTGCCAAGATATTAGGGATTGACCTGAAATTGGCAAGCTCCGGATGTGCTCTTTCGATCAACTTTGTATCCTGCGTAGTCCGCGTCTCGAGTATCCAGTCGAGTCGGTTCCGAGTGTCCGGAATACCACGGACCTAAATTCCGAGTGCTCGCAAGATATCCGAATATTCTCTTCACCGCAGTGAGATGTGATTCTTTAGGGTTAGCTTGAAATCTTGCGTATAAGCAAACACCGAACATTATATCCGGCTCGAAATCCAATCATACCTCAATAAAGTTTCGATCTATCGCTTTACCTTTCTCCTCTCGAGTCAAGTTTTATGCTCGTTGCTCATAGGAGTAGATGCGTGTTTTGCATCTTGGAGTTTGTATTTTTTCAGCAGTTCCTTGGTGTACTTTGATTGATGAACAAAGATTCCATCTTTGTCTTGTTTGATTTGTAACCCAAGGAAGAAATTGAGTTCTCCCATCATACTCATTTGGAACTCTTGACTCATCAACTCGGAAAATTCTCGGCACGTAAACTCATTAGTAGCACCGAAAATAATATCATCAACATAGACTTGAACAATAAGAAAATCTTTCTCTTTGGTCTTTATGAATAGGGTCTTGTCGATCCGACCTCTTTTAAAATCATTTTGAACTAAGAAGCTACTCGGTCTTTCATACCAAGCCCGAGGTGCTTGCTTAAGACCATAGAGAGCCTTTTGAAGTTTGAAAACATGATGTGGAAATTCTGAGTTTTCAAAACCAGGAGGCTCGCTCGACATAGACCTCTTCTTCAATAAAACCATTGAGAAAAGCACACTTAACATCCATTTGATATAATTTAATATGCATGCTGGATGCAAATGCCAACAAGTATTCTAATGGCCTCAATTCGGCTGCTGGTGCAAAGGTTTCCCACAATCCATTCCTTCTTCTTAATTGTAACCTTGAGCCATAAGTCTAGCCTTATTTCGACTACCACTCCACCCTCATCCAGTTTGTTTTTGAAAACCCATTTGGTTCCTATAACCGGGTGGTCGAAGGTCGGTTGGTCGGAGTCCGGACTTGGTTTCTCTCGAATTGATTAAGTTCCTCTTGCATGGCCTCTACCCATTCAGGTTCATTAAGGGCCTCTAGTGCATTTTTGGGTTCAATTAATGAAATGAATGCAGTGAATGCACATAGATTGTGTAAAGAGGAACGAGTTCTTACCCCACTGTTGATGTCGAAATGATGTTTTCTTGGGGATGACTGGAAGTAAATTTGAATGCTTTACCAGTTCTTTGGTTTACCAGATTTGTGGGCTGAACAGCTTGATCTTCGTAAGCTTGTTCCGAGTGATCTTCTTCATTGACTTGTTCGTTCCGAGCGAAGCTCTTGAGCTGTCTCATTCTCGAGCCGATTGGGTCCGAGTCTTTATAGGCTCGACTTCGTCATCATCTCTCCTTAGCTTGAGTTCCGAGTAAGAAGACTCACTTGGCTTTTCCTGTTTAAGCTCATCAAATACTACGTGGGTACTTTCTTCCACTTTGTTAGTTCGCTTATTGAAGATGCGATAAGCTTTGCTATGAGATGAGTAACCCGTAAAAATACCTTCGTCTCGACCGAGCATCAAACTTGGTCAAATGATCCTTACCATTGTTGTGGACGAAGCACTTACATCCGAATGGTCCGAAATAGGAAATATTTGGCTTCTTCCCTTTGTAGAGCTCATAAGGTGTTTTCTGCGAGAATGGGTCCGATGAGGCATCGATTTAGAGTGTAGTTGGCCGTGTTTATCGCCTCCGCCCGTAAATAGTAAGGCAAATTATGTTCAATCATCATCGTCCTTGCTATTTCTTCAAGGGTTCTGTTCTTTCTCTCAACTACTCCATTCTCGTTGAGGAGTTCTGGGGCTAAGAAGTTGTGAGAGATTCCATTTTTGTCACAAAACTCGAGAATTCCGAGTAATCGAACTCCCTTCCATGGTCGGTTCGAATCTTTTGAATCCGAGTCCGAGACTTAACTTGAATCTTTCTATAGAGCTTGCTGAACTCCTTGAAGACTTCATTTTTATGCTTGAGAAAACACACCCAGGTAAATATTGAAAAATCATCAATAATAACAAGTATGTAAGATTTACCTCCGAGACTCTTCACGAGGATTTCACCACATAAGTCCATATGCGGTAATTCAAGCGCGTTGGATGTGGAAACTGTCTTCAGAGATTTGAATGAAGATCCGACCTGTTTCCCTCCGGTGCATGCTTCACATACTTTGTCCTTCTCAAAAGCACGGTTAGGTAATCCTCTAACCAGATTATGAGATGCAAGCTTTTTGATAGTATGCATGCTAATATGACCTAATCTACGATGCCAAGTCCAAGAATCATCATGGAGAGATGCTTTTAAACAAGATAAGTTCTGACATGGGTCGAAAGAGGGATGATGTAGGTGTTACTCGATCTCTTACCCGAGAGCTTTATCTCTTTGGTGGTCTCATCCGAGATGTAGCTCTTAGATTGAGTGAATCTTACCTCTTGACCTTTGTCGCATAGCTGGGAGATGCTAAGTAGATTGTACTTTAGCCCTTTGACAAGGTAGACTGGGCTCACCAGATTGCTTCCCTTTCCGATCTTGCTAATGCCCACTATCTTACCTTTGCTGTCATCTCCAAAAGTGACTTTTCCTCCTTTATATGATTCTAGCTCGAAAAGAGTCCTTGGTCACTCGACATGTGTCGAGAACATCCGCTGTCCAGTACCAGTGTCCTTTCGATCTTTTCGAGTTACCTACAAAACAAAGAGAATCTAACCCTTCTCACTTCCTCTAACGAACCCAAGTAACATTCCTTATCGTGGTCCTTTTCCGAGGAAGAAGGTGTTTCGGAACCCGCATTTGAATGACTTTGGGTTTTGTCTCGATTCCGAGTCTTCCTCTCGAGAACCGAGTCTCGTGTCTCTTTCTTTTTGAAAACCTTTCCTTTAGAAACAGAAGAAAATGGTTTCTTTTTGTAAATAGCTCGGGCTTAGTCCTCCTTTCATTTCTATGAATGGGACCGTGCTCGGCTTTCCCGAACTTTATAGTTCTGGAATCCTTTTGAACAATTCGAGTAGGAATTAGATTCTTCCGTTTTGTTGAATCCAAGACCTTCTTTTCGAAAAGAGACACATTGTGATCCTAAGAGCATGTCAAGGTTCTTCCGACCTTGAGTAAACTTTAAAACCAGATCTTGAGACTCAGTGAGCTTTTGTTTGAGTTGCTCATTTTCTTTCTCGAGTAACTCGGACTCGGTCTCATTAGCTTGAGTACTTGTCTTGAGTTCTCTCGAGTGTGAGTCTCGGCTTTTCTAATTCGTTTTTCAAAGAGGTGCTCTCGAAGTGATTGACTCAAGTTGTTCTTTGAAATGAGAAGAATCGAATTGGACTTTTCTTCCAAAGTAAAAATGTATTTGGCTAAATCAACTTTGGAAAATTTGAGGAAGTAGTTTATTACCTCTTGAGGATTAGTTTCCTTATTGTCTAAGTCTCGAGTCCGACTCTCTTTCAGCTTCCGAGTCGAGATTGCCATCGGACACTTTGAGTTATCCGAGTCCTCGTCGTCTTTCCGATGAGTCCTCATCGCTCCATGTTGCCATCATGGCCTTTTTCTTCTTCCCTGTCCCTTTTTCTTTTTGGACAGTCCTTGACTATGTTGTCTTTGCTCGCCACATTCAAAACATCTAGAATTCTTAGACAAAGATAACTTTGAAGGAGAAGAAAACTTACCTTTTCTATCTCTCTTGTCTTTCTTGTAGAATTCTTCCTTTGGCCTTTTGTCCCATCTTTTATGCTTCATCATTCTCTTAAAGCCTCTTGCAATAAGTGTCATGGGATCGTCTTCGAGTCGAAGAGCTCGGACTTGCTTCTTTGGATTCCGAGGCTTTAAGCGCAATGTTCCTTTTGGAAGTACCCTCAGCATCTTCTTCTTCCGGATGTATCTCATGCGTTAGAAGCTTTCCTATGAGCTCGTCCGGCTTCAAGAGTGAGAGGTTCCGAGCCTCTTCTATGGCGAGTCACCTTAGGACCCCATCGTCTCTTGGGTAGGCTTCGAGAATTTTCCGGCACATTTCTTCATGGGAGATTTTCTTTCCCGGAGATTTGAGATTGTTGGTGATCCAGTGAAGCGAATGAACATCCGAGTAATGTTCTCCTCTCGGCTCCATTTTGAAAAGCTCATATTTGTGAAGATATCGACCGATCTTCGCTTGTCTCACCTGACTTGTACCTTCGTAGGTGTTGACCAAGGTATCCCACACCTCTTTAGCAGAGTCACGAGCGGAGACTCGATTGTATTCTTCCGAGCTTATAGCGCACATAAGAATGTTCATGGCTTTGAAATTCTTTCCGAACTTCTCTCGCTTCTGCTGGTGTGAACTCAGCCTTTGTCTTGGGAAGGATTCTCGAATTCATCTGTCTTTGTTGGAATGTAGTTTCCTTGTTGTATGATTTCCCATACTTCTTCATCATGATCCATGAGGAAACATTCCATAAGCTTCTTCCAAGTGCCCAAAGTTTGAACCTTTGAATTTTGGTGGCCTGTTGGAAGATCTTCCTTCGTCGAACTCTCCGGTGTTTTGAGCCATCCGATCTTTAAACCTTTGGATTGTAAGATCCTTTCCGAAAGGTTAGGCTCGATACTAATTGAAGGTTTGATATATCATTATTTCGCAGAAATAAAGAGATATGGATAATACAAGTCAATGATGCCCGAAATAATGATATTTCATTGGTTAGAAAAATAAGTACAAAGACATAAAACAAACATTTAGATGATTAGAACCTAAAGTATATTAGACTTAGAAAATTCAACTCTTTTAGGCTAAAGATAATTAATTGCTTAATTACTCTGATTTAATTATTATCTGTGCCTAATCTTCGACCAAAGTATTTTTATACTTTGAGGACCACTTTGATTTTCTTTTGTAGGTTGTTTAAACAAACCTAATCGAAGTTGAAAAGCAAAAGCAACCAATTTCTGGACTCTGCCTCACACACCATGTCGGGGTTGTTTATTTCCAAAACTGGAAAACTACAACTTTGAGTCTTAACGCTTGTTTCCAACTTAGTTTTGAATCATCACTAGATGATTGGACCATATTTTGGAGCCAAGAATCGTTGTACTACGTTCACATCTCAATGGATCTTTTCTGGGTTACTTAGAATAGCTGTTACAACGGCTAGTGAAGATCACCAGTCTAGAACAAGTCTCAACTGTCATTCTCGCATGTATGTTTATAAATAGAAGCCATTCCACAAGACTTGAAGATTGCTATTGAACATATTGATATACACTTGCTTAGTGGATTCTTACTCAATCTTCGACTTACAACTCCTAATTTGTAATCTCTTACCTTTGGAGTTGTCAATAAAGTCTTGTAGTCACTTACATTCTTTTTTTACTTTCTAAGTCCCTTGACTAAGCTGTAAGGGTTAACTCAGCTCAGCTTGTCCCCGATCGTAAGGGTTAACACGAGTCAGGAAGTACTAGATCGGATAAGGCAATTTCGAGTCTAGGAAAAACTTGTAAAGGAATTGTCTAAGAGAGCAATTCAAGTTAGAGTCGATCGTTTGTAATTGAGGATTCAATTAGTGGATTTGATTTGGTGCTTGGATTAGCACCGTCCGTGGTTTTCTACCCCGGGAGGTTTTCCACATATTTATAAGTGTCTTTCTTTCGAGTCCAATCTAGACTCGGAATCTGTTTCTATTCTATTCTCGCGTAAAAGAGTTTGATTTTTATCTAAAATCTTCCACAACTCTATTCACCCCCTCCCCTCCTTCTAGGGTGACTTAGCCTCGCCAATAGCAAACCTTCAATTGGTATCGAGCCTAGCCTTTCAAGAGGATTTCATAATCCAAAGGTCTAAAGATCAAATGGCTCATAAGAATAGAGAGTTTAATGAAGGAAGATCATCTACCGGACCACCTAAGTTCAAGGGGTCAAACTTTACACATTGGAAAGAGATGATGGAATGCTTTCCGATGGGCAATGATGAAGAAATCTTAAACATTATTAAGGATGGGAACTTCATCCCAATGAAGATGGAAGGTGTAAGATCTATGCCTAAAGATGAATTTGAGTACACCACTAAAGAGATTGAGAAGTTCAGAATGAACAATAAAGCTATGAAGGCATTAATGTGTGCCATCGGCTTAGAAGAATACAATAGAGTCTTTGCAGCATTCATTCCATTAATTGAACATAAAAATATACTAAAAGCCCTACTTGAACCTGAATGGGTAAAGGCCATGCAAGAAGAATTAACTCAATTTGAAATAAACCAAGTCCGGACTCTAACCAAACGACCTTCCGACCACCCTGTTATAGGAACCAAATGGGTATTCAGGAACAAACTTGATCAAGGAGGGTTGGTAGTTAGAAATAAAGCCACATTAGTTGCTAAAGGGTATAACCAAGAAGAGGGAATTGATTGTAGGGAAACCTTTGCACATGCTGCAAGGATTGAGGCAATCAGAATCCTCTTAGCATTTGTATCTAGTATGAACATTAAGTTATATCAAATGGATGTTAAGTGTGCATTTCTCAATGGTTATATTCAAGAAGAAGTTTATGTTGAGCAACCTCTTGGATTTGAAAACTCTCAATTTCCAAATCATGTTTTCAAACCGCAAAAAGCTTTGTAAGGTTTAAAATAAGCTCCCGAGCTTGGTATAAAGGCTAAGCATTTTCTTGTAAGAAAATGACTTCAAAAGAGGTCTTATTGACAAAACTCTTTTCACAAAAACCAAGGGGAATGACTTTCTCATTATTCAAATTTATATTGATGACATTATTTTGGAGCTACTAATGAAACTCTATGTCAAGAGTTTTCCGAGTTGATGAGACAGGAGTTCCAAATGAGTATGATGGGAGAACTCAATTTGTTTCCTGGATTACAAATCAAAAAAGAAAAGGATAGCATCTATGTTCATCAATCAAAATACACCAATGAGTTACTGAAAAAGTATAAGCTACAAGATGTGAAACATGTAGCAACACTAATGAGTAGCAGTACTAAAGCTGGACTTAGATGAGAAAGGTAAAGTTGTATATCAAAACCTCTATAGAGGTGTGATTGGATATATCTACTTTATTTGACATCTAGTAGGCCATATATCATGTTTAGTGTATATCTATGTGAAAGATTTCAAGCTAACCCAAATGAATGACATTTCATCTGCGATGAAGAGAATTTTTAGATATTTTACAGGGACTCAAACACTCGATCTCCGGTATTTAAAGGACTCGGATTCGACTCTCACTCGAATACTCGGATATTGACTATTCTAGATACGAAGTTGATAGAAAGAGCACCTCAAGAATATGCCAATTTCTAGGTCAATCACTCATCTTGTGGCATTTGAAGAAACCTAATTCAGCTGCTCTATCAACAATTGAGGCGGATTACATAGCGAGTTGGAGTTTGTTGTGCTCAGATTTTATGGATCAACCAACACTTGAAGAATCTTGGACTATCATTCACATCTATCCCAATCAAGTGTGATAATTAAAGTGCCATCAGCATCACCAAGAATTCAGTTCATCATTCAAAAATAAAGCACGTTAAGGTCGGATATCATTTTCCGAGAGACCACTCTAAAAAAGATTTTATTGAACTTGAGTTTATTTCTACCAAATTTCAATTAACTAATATTTTCACAAAGCCTCCGAGTGGAGATCAGTTTTGCTTTATTAAGAATGAACTTGGTATGATGATTGCATGATTATTTGATTTATTGCATAAGAATTTATAAGCTTGATTGTCTATTATATGTTCCGAGTGAATAACAAATGGATCAGTTGAACTATAATGAAACCGAGCTATGAGTTATTAATTTTCCGAGTGGGTTCCGAGTTACTCGGACACATCACTAAGTCCGACTCGGTTTATGAGAAAAATTGATATTAAAGTTCCGAGATCATCTCTAAATCAATAGAGGATATTGGAAATGTTTTCGAAAATCTCTTTTTCTCTCTCTGTCACGTGAACGATTTGAAAACTAGCCGTTAGAAGGAAGCAGTTTCAAGATATAACTCGTTGCTCACTAAAACACCAAACGGTCACATAGTTGTTGCTCTTAGGGTTGAGTTAGAAAGGATTTTACTCTTTGAGAGCTGTTGTTTTATATATAGCACATGTTCATCCTCATTCATTCACTTCGTTATCTTTTTCTCTCTACCCTCTTTTCACTCAAACTCGGAATTCCTTACTCAAACACTCTTTTTATTTCAGACTCTCAACTCTCTATGCTCTCTCTCGCTCGTTCACTTTCTTAGTCCTTGACTCTCTCAAATCAAATCTCTTTCTCTTTCTCTTTCTCTCAAAAATGCCTAAGAGGGGAAACGCAGCCGAAGAAGGGTCAGCCACAAAAACGTTAGAACCCGAACCATCCATCCCGAGAATCCTCAAAAGGTCCTTCTAAGGGCATGGCACTTACTTTCGATGACCAAAAACTCATTGTTGCCTAGCACTATTTCATCGAAGAACAATTCTTCTCTACCACCAAACTCTCATGGATCAAACCTATTCTCCACACTCGGTACTTTCAAGTATTTATGTTTCTATGATGACATCTATCCCCAACTCCTCACTGAATTCTATTTTAACATGGTTGCAATAGATAACGTAGTCTCTTCTCTTATTCAAGGGAAAAATATTCGCATTAACCTCTCTCTGCTTCACAAGCTTTTTGATGTTCGGACCCTCTTTCGAACTCAAACCCCATTCCTTTCAATGAAATCACTGACGATTTCTTTGACAAGTACTCTAGAATTATTCCCAAGTCCGGAAAGAACTTTTCTATGACTCAAATGAAGTTTGAAGCTAGACTTCTTTGTTTTATTCTAATGAGAATAATGTTCTCTTTCTATCCTTCAAAGAAGAACCCCAATAGCAAGGTTCTCAAAGTTCTTTATGAGATTCTTGAAGGGCATGAGGTTGACATCTTCCCGTTCATCATCGAGCGGATAACTTTTATCCCTACCAATAAGAAGAAACCCCTTCTTCCTTTCAAAGCTCTACTCACTCGCTGTTTTCATTCACTTCAAAGTAGATCTCCCGATGACCCACTCAAATGCCTTGAGCCAGCTGTCCGCATAGACGTAAATAAGCTCATTGGTCTAGGATACCAGGAAACTTTACCTAGTGTCCGGATTCATTCTTCCGAGATTCCACCTCCGCCTCGGACTCAAAAGAGTTCCGAGACTCCACTTCTTATTGCTAGACCATCCTCTTCCCAACCCGCCCCTTTCATGGAATTGCTTCGAAGGTGGCTTCTCGGTTCGTCGCTTCTTGCTAAAGAGTTACAATCAAGTCTTGGTGCATTCCAAGCTTTCATGCCTATTTTGACTTAGATTCAAAGCTCGACTCGGAGTCAAGCCTTGGTCAACGAGCTGAAAGAAGTCATCAAACAACAGCAAGACCAGATTCGTTGTCTTCAAGAGCGTAAATCTAAGGTCGTTGAGGGTTAAGAATCTCATTCTCGCGAAGAATCATCCTCGAGTTAGACTGGAGTAGGCTAAGATGAAGGCCAAGGGGAGAAGGAACTCGAGGAAATTTTCTTAGAACACACCGAGTCCGCCTCGAGAGAGGTTGGGCATGTTGGTCAATCCTAGGCTCAACCTTCGCACAGCCATCTCAAGTCGAAGAGGTTGAGGGATCGGAAGAGGAGATATAGGAAATAGTACCTCCGGTATGTAGGATCTGCAATTCAACTTCCGGATTTACCTCTTTTCTTGCCACCTCTCCCTCGCCCAACAGTTTCCACTCGGGGCTATTGTTGCGTAAGAAGGGGTCCTTGTTCTTCCTCCTCCACTGGCACTCGCTCCATCTCCCTCCCGATTTTAAAATTTTTATTTTTTATTATCCAACATTTTTATATCTATTTTTCGTCCCTCCTAAGTTTATTTTGATGAATTGCGTAGGCGGAGAGAAAGGACATATAGATGTTTGGTTTAAGGGGAATTCATTCTAAATGTTTGTTTTATGTCTTTGTACTTATTTTTCTAACCAATGAAATATCATTATTTCCGGGCATCATTGACTTGTATTATCCATATCTCTTTATTTCTGCTCTCTTTCTCGATACTAATTGAAGGTTTCCTCGGGAGAGTCCGAGTCACCCTAGAGGGGGTGAATAGGGTGATAGAAAATTCTTTGTGAAAACTCACAAATTTGCGCAGAAAAGAGACAAAGACAGATTCCGAGTCTATCAACGAGGTCGAAAAGATTGGACTCGAAAGCAATGAATCGGAAGAAACAAGAGCGATAAAAGCTGTCTCGGTCTAGAATGAACTCGTAAAGATAACACTTAAGATTTTACGTGGAAACCCTCCTGGGCAGAAAACCACGGCCCGTGTCAATCCGGACACGAAGTCAAATCCACTATTTTGAGTCCACAAAATACCGTGAATCGATCGAACTCGAGTTGCTCCCTTAGACAACTCTATACAAGTTTTCCTGAACTCGAAGTTCCCTTATCTCGATCTAGTACTTCCTAGCTGAGATAACCCTTACAGCTAGGGACAACTAAGCCGAGATAACCTTTACAGACTTAGTCAAGGGACCTTACAAAGAATGTAAGAAGCGTTTGTAACTAAGTACAAGACCTTACAACCGAGAAAGTAATGAATTACAGAGTGGGAGTTGTAAGTTGAAGATTGAAAGTGAATACAATAACTTTGATCAAGTATGTGTATAAACAATATGTTCGGCAACCTTCAAGTCTTGTGAAGTGGCTTCTATTTATAGATAACCAAGCAGAGTAGCCGTTATCTTCATCTCGCCGACCGAGAGTCTTCCGTGACCGTTGATAGAGGCTTTCCGAGTGCTCGAAAGTGTCCGTTGAAATATGAACGTTGGACAACGGTTTAACTCTCTTGGAAGTCCCAAAACCATCGGCAGTGTCTTGAAAAATGAGGTGAAAACCACCGTTAAGCTTGGCGTTCCAGTTTTCCGGATATGGAAGCGATGCGGCTTCGACACAATCTTCCGGGACTTGGAGTAGGGAAGGTGAAGAGCCATGTCTACTAGTGATTTGACATTCTAAAGCCGGTTACTTTTGTATTTTAAAAAATGTATCCTCGATTGAATAACCTACAAAAGTAAATCAATTTTGGTTCTCAAAGTATAGAATACTTTGGCCCAAGATTAGACGTAGATAATAAAATAATTATAGTAGTTAAGCAACAGATTATCCGAGTCGAAACGAAATGGAATTTTCTCAGTCCAATATCCATGATACTCGGAATTCCATCCGACTTAGTCTAAGCGAAGAATCAAGTTCGATAAAGGATATTAGAGAGGATTAACTTGATATAGACTAAGCATGAAATAAACTAAGAATACCGACTATAACGAAATAGAACAAATAACCACAAGTCGGATTCCGAGTGAGAAACAGCGGAATACTAGTATATTCAAAAATGCGATTAATCCGAGTGAGGATAGACTCGGAATAAAGAAACAGGTTTTCGAGTCAGCTACGGAAAGCGATAAATATGATAAGTGAAAGATGTATCACTTAGAGAAAATACTATTTTACCCAACTAAGTTTCTAGGACACGAGAGAATGCCTTGGAATCAAAAGTCTACATGTATGAAATCGTTATACCTGATTCCTTTTTCATAACTCGGAAAAGTATTAAGCGAGTGTCCGAGTCTTCACCATGTCCATGAATCATTATTCAAAGAAGCTTTTAAACATGATAAATCTTGACTAGAATCGAAAGAGGAATGGTGTAGGTGTTACTTGACCTTAAATCTAAGAGCTTTGTCTCTTTGGTGACTGCATCGTAAATGAAACAGGTTGGTCCGAGTGAACCTTACCTCTTGTTCTTTGTCACACAACTAAGAGATGCTCGGAAGATTATATTTGAGCCCCTCGACAAGGTAGAGTTGACAGACCGAGTTATCTCCTTGACTAATTCCGCCAATTTCAACTATCTTCCCTTTGCTATTGTCTCCAAATGTGATTTTTCCTCCTTTCATCTCTTCTAATTCTAAGAAGAGTCTTGGGTCTCCGGACATATGGCATGAACATCCACTTGTTTAAATACCAGTGACCTTTTCATTTATGAGAAACCCGCAAAAACAAAAACAAACTAACCCTTCTCACTTCCTCTTATAAACCTAGTAACTCGTTGTTATTGTGGTCTTTTTCCGAGGAAGAGTACTTTTGGGAACATAGATTTGAATAACTTTGGGTTTGGTCCGATTTTGAGTCTTCTTTCTTGAGAACCGACTCCGTGTCTCTTTTTTTGAAAACCTGTATAAATAGGTTAAGAAGGTTTTTCCATGAAAGCTGGTCTTGGTTCGGTCCCTTTTTTTTCGAATGAATGGGACCGTGCTCAATGTTCCCGAACTTAATAGTTCCAAAATTAGTATTAAAAAGGTTATTGTAGGAATTATCTTCCTCTTCAAGCATTGTATCCAAGTCCTTCTTTTCGAAATGAGACACACCGAGAACCAACTAATAAATCAAGTTTTTCTAACCTTGAGTGAGTTTTGAAACCAACTCTTAAGACTTATTGAGCTTCTATTTCAAGTGCTCATTCTCTATTGAGAGGCACTCAGATTCAGTCCCATTATCTTGAGTACTAGTCTCAAGCACTTTCAAATTTTGTCTCAACTTTTCTAAATCATTTTTTAAGGAGGTGTTACGAGCATTAAGAGATTCCAGTTTCTCTTTGAATTTAAAAGATTCGAATTGGACTTCTCCTCCAAAGTAAAAATATATCTAGTAAGATCATGCTTGAAAAACTTAAGGAAATAGTTGATTACCTCATGAGGATCTGTTTCCTCAACTTCGAGGCATCGCTTTCTTACTCGGATCCAGCTTCCGAGTTTGATAGAGCCATTAAACACTTTGATTCATCGTGAGTGTCATGATCTTCTTCTGACTCATCATCGCTCCAAGTAGCCACCATAGCCTTTTTCTTCTTTCTCGTCGTTTTTCTCTTTGGATAGTCCTTAACTATGTACTCTTTGCTACCACACTCAAAAGAACTAGAGTTCCTAGTTAAAGAAAAATTAGAAGAGGATAAGAATTTACCTTTTCTGTCTTTCTCGTAGAACTCCTGCTTAGGCTTCTTCGTCACTTTCTGTGTTTCACCATTTTCTTAAAACCTCGGGCTAAAAGTGCCATGGGGTCTTCTTCGAATCTAAGGAGCTCGAGACTTGGGCCTTGTCCCTTTGAGGCCTTGAAAGCAATGTTTCTTTTGCTTCTTACCTCAGCCTTCTTCTTCCTCTAGATCTAACTCATGGGTGAGAAGTTTCCCAATAAGCTCATTTGGCTTGAGTTGAGAAAGATTCCGAGCTTCCTCTATAGTTGTCACCTTCAAACCCCATCTTCATGAGTCATTTTCTTTCCAAGAGACTTAAGATTATTGACAATCTTGGTGAAATGAATGTATCCGAGTTATGTTCTCATCGGGCTCTATTTTGAATAGCTCATACGTGTGGAGATACTCGACTTATCTTAGCTTGCTTCACTTGGCTAGCACCTTCATATGTAGTGACCAGTATATCCCAAACTTCTTTGACTATGTCACGAGCAGATACTCTGTTGTATTATGCTCTATTAATTGCGCACATCGGTGTGTTCATAGCCTTAAAGTTCTTTCCGTATTTCTTGTTTTCTTCAAGTAGTGAAATCGGACTTCACCTTAGGCATTGCTAATGTTCCTTGCATCTATATGGGAGTGTAGTTGCCATTGCAGATGATGTTCCAGACCTCCTCATCATAATCCTTAATGAAGCACTCCATGATCTTCTTCCAGTGGGCGAAGTTTATCCCTTAAACATGGGTGATCTCATAAAAGATCTTTCTTCATCGAACTCTCCATAATTAAGAGCCATCCGATCTTTACATCTTGGATTTGTTAGATCCTTTAGGAAGGCTAGACTCGATACCAATTGAAGGTTTGCTCTTGAGAGTTTGAATCACCCTAGACGGGTGTAAATAGGGAGTGAAGGAAAATTTGCGGAATTACAAGGTTTTGTGTAAATAAAAGACTTAGAAAACTATTCTAAGTGTAGATGGAACTCGAAGTGTAGAACTCATAATATACGTGGAAATCCTCCTGGGGCGAAAAACCACGGACGAGTGTCTATCTAGAGACTAAGTCAAATCCATTATTTTGAATCAGTAAAATACAAGGGTCGACTCTTACAGAATTGCTCCTTAGACAATTCAATTAGATGTTTTCCTAGACATAGAAGTTCCCTTATTTGTTCTAATACTTGCTAACCGAGATAACCCTTGGAGTTAGGGACAACCGAGCTGAGTTAACCCTTATAGCTCAGTGAAAGGACTTTATAGAGAATTGAAAAAAGTAAGAGTGATTACAAGACTTTTCTCTTTTCAACTCAAAAAGTATAAACTTAAGCACGAGTTGAGAAAGCTAGAAGATTGAGAGAGAGAGAGAGAGAGAGAGAGAGAGAGAGAGAGAGAGAAAGTAGATTTTTTCAATTCCACCAATCTTCAAGTCTTGTAGGAAGGCTTTTATTTATACACAGCAAGGCAGCGTAGTCATTGAGATTGATTCTAAACTTGGAAGCTTCACTAGTCATTGTAACGGATAGTCCGAGTCACTCAAAAAAGAGTCCTTGCAAATGTGAACGTTGTGCTTAAGTCTAAAGACATAGATTTTAACTTTAAATATCTTATGGAAGATTCAGGTATATACTTATATCTCTCTTAAGTTTTGATTGCAAGTCATTCTAAGCTTCATAGAAACTCATATCCAAGTTTTGAGCTTCGTTCGAATGACTCGAGATATCACTGTGTTCTATATCTTCTCTACTGAGGTATTTTGACCTACTCGGAATATATTTGAACCATCGCATGATCAAATAATTCTTTTAACGCATCTTTTCTAAGTACTGACTATGTTTGCTAACTCGGAACCGAGTCTTTCTCTACCGAGTTCATCTAAGTCAGTTTATTTCTTAAATAATTATTTGATAGATCAAGGTCACTCTCTATGTTTGAATATTCTTCTACTTGATCTTTTTAGGAGTTATTCGAGCTGAGCTTGAACATATTTAATATTAGACTCAAAATATTCCATTCTTCTAGGCCAAAGATAATTAAGCATTTAATTATCCTAATTTAATTATTATCTGTGCCTAACTTTGGACCAAAGTATTTTATACTTTGAGAACCAATGTGGTTTGCTTTTGTAGGTTATTCAAACCAAGCTAATCTATCGTTTTGATTTTAACCAAAGTATTTTATACTTTGAGAACCAATGTGGTTTGCTTTTGTAGGTTATTCAAACCAAGCTAATCTATCTTTTTGAATTTCAAAAGCAACCAGCTTCTAACTGTTAAACACCGGTAGACGGTTTTAGCCAATTCTAGATAGGACTTAGACATCGTGTTAGGGCCGTCTATTTCCAAAACTGAAAAAATCCAACACTAGGCTCAACTGTGGTTTCCGCCTTACTTTTCAAACAACATAAGTTGATAGGAACACCTTTTGGAGCAAATAGTCATTGCCCAACATTTGCACTCCAACGGATCTTTTACGAGTGACTCACAAAAGCCCTTTCAACGACTAACGAAGATTTTAGTCCGGAGATCGGACTCAACAACTACTGCGCTTCGTCATCTATAAATAGAAGCCACTTCATAAGACTTGAAGATTGCTGAAACCATTGATCAATACACTTGCCTAATTCTCTTAATACATTACTCACTCAATCTTCTACTTACAACTCCCAATCTGTACTTAATACTTTTTGAGTTGTAAAGTCTTGTAACCGATTACACACTTCTCTTACTTTCGAGTAAGGTCCCTTGATTGAGCTATAAGGGTTATCTCAGCTCTGTTGTCCCTAACTGTAAAGGTTACCTCGGTTAGGAAGTACTAGATCGAGATAAGGGAACTTTTGAGTCTAGGGAAATATTGTAAGGAATCATCTAAGGGAGCAATTCGGTAGAGTCGATCCGTTGTATTTTGAGGATTCAAAATAGTGGATTTGACTTGGTGCTTGGATTAGCATTGTCCGTGGTTTTTCTGCCCCGGGAGGGTTTCCACGTACTTCGAGTGTATACTTTTCTGAGTCCAATCTAAACTCGGAATCAGCTGTTTATCTTTTACAAGAAAAAGATTCTAAGTTTGTTCAAATTTCCTTATCACCCTATTCACCCCCTCTAGAGTGACATAGACTCTCCAGGAGCAAACCTTCAATTGATATAAGAGCCTAGTATTTCAAGAAGGATTGAACAATCCAAAGGTCTGAAGATAAGATAGATCGGAACATTGGAGAGTTCGATGAAGGAAGATCTTCCACCGGACCACCAAAGTTTAAAGGATTAAACTTTGTGCACTTGAAGAAACGGATGGAGTGCTTTCTATTGGACAACGATGAAGATGTCGAGAACATCATCCAAGAAGGAAACTACATCCCAATGAAGATGGAAGGAAAAAGATCTGTGCCTAAAGAAAAATTAGAGTACACCAATGAAGAGTTAGAGAAGTTGAGAAAGAACTTCGAGTAATGAACATTCCGATGTGTGTTATCGGCTCGGAAGAGTACAATAGAGTGTCCGCTGCGACATAGCAAAAGATGTGTGGGACATTCTTGTCAACACATAAGAAGGTGCAAGCCAAGTGAAACAGGCGAAGATAAGCTAGTATCTTCACAAATATGAGCTATTCAAGATGGAGCCGAAGAAAACATCACTCGGATGTTTATTCGCTCACCGATATTATAAACAATCTCAAATCTCTGGGTAGAAATATTTCTTATGAAGAAATATGCAGAAAAATTCTAAGAAGTCTACCAAAGAGAAGATAGGGTCCTAAAGTGACAGCCATCGAGGAAGCTATGATTTCCACATGGAGCGATGATGACTCATCCGAAGAAGATGGCACTAACAAACTCGGAAGTTGAATCCGAGTCGGACTCGACAACTCGGATACCGAGGAGACAAGTTTTTAGGACGTAATTGAATAATTTCTCAAGTTCTCCAAAGTTGATTTCACTAAATATATTTACACTTTGCAAGAGAAGTCCAATTCGATTCATCTCGGTTCAAAGAACAACTTGAGTCTATTACTTCGAGAGCAATTGTTTGAAAAATGAATAGGAAAAACGGAGACTAACTCTGAAAGAACTTAAGACTAGTACTCGGAACAATGAGACAGAGTTTGAGTCACTAAGAAGAGAAAATGAGCATCCGAAAAGAAAGCTCAAAGAGTCTCAAGAGCTTGTTTTAAAATTCACTCAAGGTCGAAAAGCCTTGACATGGTATTAGGCTCTCGGTGTATCTCCTTGAGGAAAGAAGGACTTGGTTTTAACAAAGAGGAGGAATCTAATTCCTACTCAAATCTTTTCAAAAAGGATTCCAAAACTTTTGAAGTTCAAGAAGGCTAAGCATGGTCCTATTCATAAGAATGAAAGGAGGATTGAGCCTAGACAAGTTTACAAGAGAAAACCTTCTCCACCTATTTATAATAGAGAAGATTTTCAAAAGAAAGAGACACAAACTCAGTTTTCTAGAAAGAAGACTTAGAATCGGACCAAACCCAAAGTCATTCAAATCTGGGTTCCCAAGAGTCTTCTTCCTCGGAAAACGACCACGATAAAGGGAGTTACTTGGGTTCGTTAGAGGAAGTGAGAAGGGTTAGTGTGTTTCGACTTGCAGATAACTCGGTGGATGCTCATGCCACATGTCGGGAGATTCAAGACTCTTTTACGAGTTAAAAGATTTTAAAGGAGGCAAAGTCACTTTTGAAGATGACAGTAAGGGCAAGATAATTGTAATTGGCAAGATTGGAAAAGGAGACAACCTGGTTAGCCTAGTTTATCTTGTCAAGGGATTAAAGTACAATCTACTCATCATCTCTCGGTTGTGTGACAAAGGTCAAGAGGTAAGATTCACTCAAACCAACCGATATATGTCTGATGCAACTACCAAAGAGACTAAGCTCTCGGGTAAGAGGTCAAGTAATACCTATACTATTCCTCTTTCGGACCCAAGTCAGAACTTATCTTGTTGAAGGGCATCATTGCATGATGATTCTTGGACATGGCATCGTAGACTAGGTTATATTAGCATGCACACTATCAAAAAGTTTGCATCTCATGGTTTAGTTAGGGGTTTACCTAATCGTGCATTTAAGAAAGATAAAATTTGTGAAGCATGCACAAAAGGGAAACAAGTTAGATCATCCTTCAAACCTCTCAAAACTATTTCCACATCCAAAGTGCTTGAACTACTTCATATGGATTTATGTGGTGAAATCTTTGTGAAGAGTTTCGAAGTTAAATCATATGTGCTTATAATTGTTGATGATTATTCACGATTTACCCGGGTTTGTTTTCTCAAGAACAAAATTAAAGCCATCAAAGAGTTCAGCAAGCTCCGTAGGAAAATTCAAATAGAGTCTCGGACTCGGATCAAAAGAATTCGAACCGACCATGGAAGGGAGTTTGACTACTTAGAATTTGCGGAGTTCCGCGATAAGAACGGTATTTCTCACAATTTCTTAGCACCCAAAACTCCTCAACAAAACGGGGTAGTGGAGAGAAAGAACCAAACTCTTAAAGAAATAGGAAGGATGATGATGATTGAACATGATCTACCTTACTATTTTTGGGCTGAGGCGATCAACACAGACAAACTACACGCTCAACGGATGCCTCATCGGACCCATCTTAAAGAAAACTCCCTACGAACTTTACAAGGGAAAGAAGCCCAACATCTCATACTTTAAACCCTTCGGATGTAAGTGCTTTGTTCACAATAATGGTAAGGATCACCTGACCAAGTTTGATGCTAGGTCGGATGAAAGTATCTTTCTCGGTTACTCACCTCATAATAAAGCTTATCGTGTCTTTAATAAAAGAATTAACAAAGTGGAAGAAAGTATTCACATTGTATTTAATGAGATTAATCAGGGAAAAACAAGTGAGTCAACCTTCTTAGATCTGAAACTCGGTCGAGATGAAGATGATCTTGCTGAAGCTGAGCTCGAAAGAGTCGAAGAAAGCAACTCGGAATAAGGTAGCTCGAACATCATAACTCAAATCGAACCAAATCAAGAGACGAGTCGAACGCTAAAGGACAAGCAAATGACCAAACTCATGAAACTCACACCACTGAAGATCGGTCGGTTCAACCAACAAACTTGGTGAACCGAGAGAATAAGTATAGCATTCAAATATGCTTCGAGTCACCCACTCAAGAACATATTGTATGACATCAATGGTGGGGTAAAAACTCGTTCTTCTTTGAAAAATCTATGTGCATTCACTGCATTCATATCATTAACAAAACACGAAATGCAGTAGAGGCCCTAAATAAACCTGAATGGGTAGAGGCCATGCAAGAGGAGCTTAATCAATTTGAAAGAAACCAAGTCCGGTCTTTGACCAAACGACCTTCCGATCACCCGAGTTATAAGAACCAAATAGGTTTTCAAGAACAAACTGGATGAGGATGGGTTGGTAGTAAGAAATAAGATTAGACTTCGGCTTAAGGTTACAATCAAGAAGAGGGGTTTGATTATGGGGAAACCTTTGGACCGAGTTGCTAGGATTGAAGCAATTAGAATCCTATTGGCATTTACATCAAGCATGAATACTAAATTGTATCAAATGGATGTCAAATGTGCTTTTCTGAATGGTTTCATTCAAGAGGAAGTCTATGTTGAGCAACCCCTGGATTTGAAAACTCAGAATTTCTAAATCATGTTTTCAAATCGCAAAAGGCTCTATATGGTCTTAAACAAGCTCCTAGAGCTTGGTATAAAAGACAGAGTAGTTTCTTGGTTGAAAATGATTTCAAAAGAGGTCGGATTGACAAAACTCTTTTCATAAAAACCAAGGGGAGAGATTTCCTTATTGCTCGGATTTATGTTAATGATATTATTTTTAGATCCACTAATGAAAATCTATGTCGAGAATTTTCCGAGTTGATGAGACAGAATTCCAAATGAGCATGATGGGAGAGCTTAATTTCTTTCTTAGTCTACAAATCAAACAAGATAAAGATGGCATCTATGTCCATCAATCTAAGTATACCAAGGAGTTGTTGAAGAAGTACAAGCTTCAAGATGTGAAACATGTAGCAACACCCATGATTAGCAACATGAAACTTGACTCGGATGAAAAAGCTAAAGCAATAGATCAAAAATTCTATAAAGGTATGATAAGATATCTACTATATATCACATCTAGTAGGCCGGACATTATGTTTAGTGTATGTTTATGTGCAAGATTTCAAGCTAATATAAAAGAATCACATCTCACTACGGTGAAGAGGATTTTTAGATATCTTGTAGGAACTCGGAATCTTGGTCTATGGTTTTCAAGAGACTCGGAACCGACCCTCACTCGGATACTCGGATGCCGACTATGTAGGTTACAAGGTAGATAGAAAAAGCACATCAGGAGCATGCCAATTTTTGGGTCAATCTATTATATCTTGGCACTAAAAAGCAGAAATCGGTTGCTTTATCAACTGCTGAAGCCGAGTACATTGCAGTCTGGAGCGTGTTGCGCTCGGATTCTATGGATCAAGTAACACTTGAACGATCTTGGACTTTCATTCAAATCTATCCCAGTCAAGTGTGATAATCACAGTGCAATCAGCATCACTAAGATTCCAATTCAGCATTCAAAGACAAAGCACATTGAGGTACGGTATCATTTTCTAAGAGACAACTCGAGAAAGGTGATATTGAACTTGAATTCATTCCTACGAAATTTCAATTAGCTGATATTTTCACTAAGCCACTTAGTGAAGATCAGTTTGGCATGATTAATGCATGATTATATGTTTTATGTGCTTAATTTTATGATTTGTTCTTGATTAACAAATGGTTTAGTTCACTTAACAATGATACGAGCTATTGGTTAATTGCTTTCGAGTCGCTCGAAACCATACCGAGTCGGACTCGGTTTCTTATCAATATGGACACCAAACTTTTGAGATCATCTCTAGATGAATGGAGAATCTCATAGAGATTTTTTTAAATTCTCTTTCTCTATCTCGACACGCGTCATTTTTAAAGAATTCGAACCGTTAGAGAGACAAATGCTTGGAATTGTAGCCGTTGGCTTGCTGTACGTCATGTCTTTCTAAGAATGCCTTTTGAACGTTAAGAAAGAAGGTTGAAGGACATTTCCATATCCTCAATATTATAGCATCTATTCGTCTTCATTTCTTTACTTTGCCCCTTACTCCTTTTCACACGAAATTCTCTACTCTCTCATACTCGTTCCTTGCTCTCAAAGTGCTTGCTCTCTCTCTCTCTCTCTCTCTCTCTCTCTCTCTCTCTCTCTCGCTCACTTCACTAGTAACCTCTCATCTCCAAACTCTCACAATGCCTAAACGCAATTCTACTTTTGAGTTCATGGGGTCTGCAACAAAGAAGGCCCGAAAAACAACTCAAGAGGGAACGTCCGACCCCTCAAAAGTGTTTGTTGTCCAGCACTTCATGTTGGATGACAAGCTTTTCAAAACCACCTCCTCTCTTGGTTAAAATTCATTCAAGAAACTGGAGTATACAACTATCTATGCTTCAACAATTTCATTTTATCCAGAACTCATGGCTGAGTTCTATGCCTACAAATCCTTCTCTCGGAGGTGTCATCACTTCCACAGTTCGAGGTACCACTGTCATAATCAACCTCATTGATGATTTCTTCGACAAGTTTGCCAAAGAAGTGCCTAAGCACAGCAAAAATTTCTCGTGACTCGGATGAAAAGTGAGGTCGATTTCTATGCTACATTCCGATGTGAATTTTCTTTGCTCACAACTCGAGCAAGGAGAACCCAAACTCTAGGGTTCTCAAAGTCTTATTTCACATTAAGGATGGCTATGATGTAGACCTCTTTCCTTTCATTATTGAGCAAATGGCTCAAGTGCCCGCTCAATCAAAGAACTCCGCTCCTTTTCCTTTTAGAGCTCTTCTCTCTCTTATCTTCAAACAATTTAAAATCCCTCTTCCCTCGGATCCCTCTACTTTTTCCGAGTTGGCCATAGTTCTCGGCCGAAAAGAACTTTTGGGGTATGGATACGAGGAGGTTAAACCCGGTGAATGGGTTCGATCTTTTGAGTTGGAACCTACCTCTCCTCCTTCCCAAACTCGGATTCAACCCACTTAGCCATCCACTTTAGCTGGCGCCTTCTCCTCTCAACCTCCCTCTCGGCAGGCGCATTTGCTTGCCTTGGTCGAAAAACTCGTGTTTACAGTTGACCACCTTCGATTAATTGTACACTCCCTCAAGCCTATTTTCCGTGGGATGGCCATTCACTAGACGACCGCCCAATCCAAGATTCGGGATTGTCAATCCTTGATGCTTGAGTTCAAAGGGATTCTTAGCGAGCAATGCAAATAGCTCGAACTTCTTCAAGAGCACGAGAATGAAGGCTGCGCAGGACTCGGAATCCTCCGATACATCCGAGCGAGTCCTCCAGCCCGGCCAAGTCTACCTCTAATGAGGCAGGCGAGGATCAGCCTAAAGAGGAGAATAAGGAGGAAGAAAGAAGACAAGAAGAGGGCGCTCCACCAAAAGACAAGGGAGCTATAGAGCCCAAACCCGAGCTGATCTCCTTAGATCCGAGTGGATCGAAGATGCTTGGGGACGTTGGACAGTCCAAACCAGCTAACTCGGAAGCCCCTATAGTCTTCCGGGAAGACGAGCCCGAGGATGACATTGTCTTGACTTAACCACCTAGGTCCGAGCCGCTTCCTAACATCCAAGTGCTACCACCACTGCATTCCACCACTTCATCTCGGACTTACCGGCGCAAGCGCCCTGCTCGTCCGTCCTCCTCCGCCCAACCCGCACCACCATCTTAATCTATCTCTTTTCCTTGTTTTAATTTTTTTTTTTTGTGTCCAACATTAGGTGTATTTACTTTCCACTTTTCTTCCCTCTTTTTGGCTGAAATGCTAGGGGAGAAAAAAAGAAAACTTGATGTTTGGCTCATGGGGAGTTTCTTTCCTCTCTCTATGTTGTAAATATTATTTTTTTGTATGAATGAATGTTAGTGTTTATCTTTTTATGCTCTTATCATTTCGAGTTTCTTTTAGTATTTATCTTATCTACTCCGAAATCTGTGTTGGTTCTAATATCTACTTATAAGTCATGATCTGGAATTTCTTTACACTCTACATGTTCGGATATAGAAGAAATCAAAGATCATTGGCACTAAAAACTTAATTTGTACTAACAAGTTTCTATCTTAAGAATGGAATGCCTTTCATCAAAAAGGGTGAAATTGAAGACTCAGATTTTAACTCTAAATATCTTATGGAAGATTCAGGTATATACTTCTATCTCTCTTGAGTTTTGATTGCAAGTCGTTATGAGCTTCATAGAACATCAAATCCAAGTTTAGATCTTTGTTCTAAGTAACTCGGATATCATTGTGTTCTATATCTTCTCTACTACGGTATTCGACCTACTCGGAATATACTTGAACCATCGCATGATCAAATAATTCTTCTAATGCATCTTTTCTAAGTACTGGCTATGTTTTCTAACTCAAACCGAGCCTTTCTCTACTGAGTTCGTCTTAGTCGGTTTATTTCTTAAATGATTATTTGATAGATTAAGGTACTCTCTATGTTTGAATATTCTTCTACTTGATCTTTCTAGGAGGTATTCTAAGCCGAGCTTGAACCTATTTAATATTAGACTCAGAATATTACACTCTTCTAGGCCAAAGATAATTAAGCATTTAATTATCCTAATTTAATTATTATATGTGCCTAACCTTGGACCAAAGTATTTTATACTTTGATAACCAATATGGTTTGCTTTCGTAGGTTATTCAAACCAAGCTAATCTATCTTCTTGAATTTCAAAAGCAACCAGCTTCTAGTCTGTTAAACACCAGACACACGTTTTAGCCAATTCGGACAGGACTTAGAAACCGTGTCGAGGCTGCTCTGTTTCCAAAAGTGGAAAAATCCAACACTAGGCTCAACAGTGGTTTCCGCCTTGCTTTTCGGACAACACCAGTTGATTGGAACACCTTTTGGAGGAAATAGCCATTGCCCAATGTTTGCACTCCAACGGATCTTTTCTAAGTAACTCAATGACTACTCGCTTGATCATCTATAAATAGAAGCCACTTCATAAGACTTGAAGATTGCTTGAAACCATTTATCAATACATTGCCTAATTCTCTTAGTGCATTACTCACTCAATCTTCTACTTACAACTCCCAATCTGTACTTAATATTTTTCGAGTTGCAAAGTCTTGTAATCAATTACATACTTCTCTTACTTTCGAGTAAGGTCCCTTGACTGAGCTGTAAGGGTTATCTCGGGTAAGTTGTCCCTAAATATAAAGGTTACCTCATTTAGGAAGTACTAGATCAGATAAGGGAACTTCGAGTCTAGGAAAACATTGTAAGGAATTGTCTAGGGAGCAATTCCGATAAAGTCGATCCGTTGTATTTTGAGGATTCAAAATAGTGGATTTGACTTGGTGCTCGGATTAGCACTCGTCGGTGGTTTTCTACCCCAGGAGGGTTTCCACGTACTTCGAGTGTATACTTTTCTAAGTCCAATCTAGACTCAAAATCAGCTGTTTATCTTTTTAGGCAAAAAGATTCTAAGTTTGTTCAAATTTCCTCATCACCCTATTCAACCCCATCTAGGGTGACTTAGACTCTCCAGGAGCAAACCTTCAAAGTCATTGGCTAAAAAGGTAGTCCAACCCACTAGTTGTCGCTGAGATCCGGGGTGGAAACAACCGTTAAACTCAAAGTTGATGTTTATCGGATTTGGTAACAAACAACCCGGACATGGTGTTTGAGCCTTGTCCTCAAACAAGTGCTTTTACATGCTCGCTAGTGTTTAATGGTCGAAACAGAGTTGCTTTTGCTTTTTCAATCAAGATTAAAATACTTTAATCATGCTGCAAACATAAATCAAAGTGGTACTCAAATACTTTGGTCCAAGATTAGGCAAGGATAATAATTAATTCATAATAACTAAGCACTTAATTATCCTTACCCGAGAGAATGGAGTTTTACGAGTCTAATATTCAATAGGTTTAAATTCCATGCAGTGTTTATCCTTAAATGATCAAGACATTAAGAATATATAGACACCATGCATCAAAAAGATCAGGTAAATAATTTCTTTTAATAAAACTGACTTAAAAATAAGAAATAACGTAGTAATTCATTTTCGGTTAACCCATAAAGTGAGTGTTGAGAATAAGATATGCGCGTGAAATTATTTACTCATGACAATTGTCTTAGTTATGTTAGAGTGGGTCAAAAACCCAACGTTTTGTATGCTTAATCAAGAAATGCATTCCGAGTAGGTCGGACAATAATGAAAACATAAACATAAGCTTCTTAAAGACTAAGAATTACTTGAAATGAAAACCATATAGAGATAGAGAGTTATACTTGAGTCTTCGTGGTGTTTTCTTCAGAATAGGTTAAATGAGGCATCTATTGAGTGTGTAGTTTGTTGTGTTCACTACCTCATCCCGAAATAGTAGGGAAGATCATTTTTAATCATCATAGTCCTTCCTATTTCTTCAAGAGTTATGTTCTTTCTCTCCACTACTCCATTTTTTGAGGGGTTCTTCGTGCTAAGAAATTATGGAAGATGTCATTCTTGTCACATAAATTTGCAAATTTTGAATAATCAAACTCCCCTACATGGCCAATTCATACCGTTATGATCCGAGTTTAATATTCTACTAGAATTTTCATGTAGATCTTGGTGAACAAATTAAAGGCTTCGTTCTTGTTCTTTAGAAAACAAACTTAGGTTAATCGTGAGAAATCATCAATAATGACTAGAACATATGATTTTATATCCTAAGCTTTTAATAGGGATTTCACCACACAAATCCATATGAACCAATTCAAGCACTTTAAAAGTAGAAACAATTTTGAGCGGCTTAAACGATGATCCGACTTATTTATGTTTTATGAGAGCATCACATATTTTATATTTCTTAAAGTTACAGTTAGGCAGTTCTCGACTAGTCCTTGTGATGCAAGTTTCTTATGGAATGCTGATATGACCTAATCTATGATGCCATGTCCATGAATCATCATTAATTGAAACTTTTAAACATGACAGATTTTGAGGAGAATTAGAAAGAGGAACAAGTATAAGTATTACTTGACCTTAGATCGGAGAGATTTATCTCGTTTGTGGTAGCATTAGTAATGAAGAAATTGGTCTAAGGAATCTTACCTCTTAACCTTTTTCATACAGTTGAGAGATACTCAGTAGATTATATTTGAGTCCCTTGACAAGATAGACTGGATCGACCGAGTTCTCATCATGACCAACTCTACTAATACCTACAATCTTGCCCTTACTATTATCTACAAATATGACATTTACTCCTTTAATCATCTCTAGTTTTGAGAAGGCTCTTGAGTCTCCAAACATGTTAACCACTGTCTAAGTACCCATGATCTCTCCTTTTCTTAGTTGCATGTATAATAGAAACAAACTAACCCTTCTCACTTGCTCTTACAAACCTAGTAACCTGTCCTTACTATGGCCATTCTTTGAGGAAGAGAACTTTTGGGAATCCAGATTTGAATAATTTTGGGCTTGATCTAATTCCGAGTCTTATTCTTAGGAAACCGAGTCTAAGTCTCCATCTTTTGAAATCTTTCTTCTTGTAAACAGGTTGTGAAGACTTTTTCTTAAAAGTAGGTCTACGCTCAATCCCTTTCCTCTTTGAATGAATAAGGTTGTGCTCAACCTTTCTAAAATTAATTTTTCTTTACGGAACTTAAGAAATAGTCAATTACCTCCCGAGGATTAGTTTCTTTAGTATCCGAAGCTTCATTTGCTAACTCGGATCCATCTTCTTAGTCTATCAAATCCATAAGACACTTGAACTCATCATCTGTGTCATCATCTTCTTCCGACTCATTGTCACTCTATATGGCTACCATGGCCTTTTTATTCCTTCGATCCTGGCTTCTTTTTGGGCAACCTTTAACTATGTGCTCCTTGGTTACACATTCAAACAAAATTTTTAGTTAAAGTCAAATTTGAAAGGCATGAGAATTTATCTTTCTTTTCCTTCTTGAAGACCTCTTACTTTGGCTTCTTCTACCATTTTATGTATTTCATTATCTTTTTGAATCCTTTGGCCGAAGTGCCATAAGGTCTTGCTCGGAATCTAATGAGCTCAGATTTGGACCAGGTTCCTCCGAGGCTTTGAGAGCAATGTTTTATTTGGTACTAACCTCATATTCTTCCTCCTAGAGATGTAACTCATAGGTGAAAATTTTCTTTATGAACTCATCTAGTTTCATCTTGGTGAGATCCTGAGCTTCTTCAATAGCTGTCACCTTTAGTCCCCATCTTTTCTTTGGACGACTCCTCATAATCTTTCCGACTATCTCCTCATGGGAAATTTTCCTTCGAAGGGACTTGAGATTATTAACAATCTTAGTGACGTGAATGTACGTCCGCATTATATTCTCATCGGCCTCTATCTTGAACATTTTGTACTTATGGAGGTACTAACTCATCTTTGCGTGCCTCACTTGACTTGTTCCGTTGTAAGTAGTGACAAGCATCTCCAACACTTCTTTAGCCGTATTACAGGCATATACTCTATTATACTTTGCGACATCAATGACACACATCAGAATGTTTATTGCCTTGAAGTTCTTTACGTGCTTCTCATTCTCTTCAGGAATGAATTCGACTTCGTTTGGCTACCGACCGAGTGTCATCTATCTTTGTGGTGATATAGTTGCAACAGCAAATGATTCCCGGACTTCTTCATCATAGTCCTAAATGAAACATTCCATGATCTTCTTCGAGTGTGCAAAGTTGGATCCTTTGAACTTTGGTGGCCCGGTGAATGATCTTCCTTTATCGAACTCTTCATAGTTAAGAGCCATCCGATCTTTAGACCTTAGATTATTAAATCCTTTTGGAAGGCTAGGCTCGATACCAATTGAAGGTTTGAGCTCGAGAGTCCGAATCACCCTAAAGGGAGGTCAATAGGGTGTGAAGGAAATTTTACTGAAATATTGAAACTCAATGCACAAGTCTATAGACACCTAAAGCGTGTCATCTTTATCTCTTTTATTTATGCTTTTTATTTTGTCGACCCGTGATGAAATCTCGAGTCCTGTTTATGGATTTGGATCATGGTTAGTGTCTCGATTGTCGTGACGGAAGCTAATGAATGGCAAAAACCTTTAATACAAAAACAAAAACCTTTTTGCCTTGAGTCGGTCCAAAAATCCATTTCTTCGGACAACGAAAGTCGCCTGAGTCAACACTTTAGTGTCAATCCTTGGCCGACACCACACACGAGGCCTCGCTGCACTCAAAATGCCACATTTCATCATCGGCTTTCAACCGAGACATAGAGCTAAACTCGTTCGTATAAAGTTGCATTGGCTGGCGTTGTGTTTTGTGGAAAACATCGCCAAAACACTATGTTTTGCTAAAAGCATTCAACCGAGACACGGAGCTTATTTTGACAAAACAATGTCACTCAAGGCTAAGGTCACATTTTAGGGGATTTTGTGCCCAAACGCTGCATTTTACTTTAGAGTTCAGCTACAAACCGAAGGAAGTTGTGACCATATGACTTCGTTTATGGATAGCACCGTGCATTATGACACTGTTCCCGAGATCCAGTCTAAGCTTGATTTGGTTCGATTTTTGTGATTCCGCCAGCCGGTTTTTGCTTATTTGGACGGTTACACTCAATTAAAACCCTAGGTCATTTGTGACTTAATCATTTCCTATACATAGAGAGCTTAGGCTCTCATTTTGCATATGGCTTTTTCCTATGCGTTACGCTGCTAAAGTTTAATTAAGAGCTACCGAATATTCACTTATTTTGGTCTCTTGGTCTCCCTTCGACTAATCCTCCTACACCACCAACATTTGAACCTCAATACTCCATCACTCATATACATCTTTCTACTTACCTTCATAAAAATTCACAAAAAATCCTCTTCTAGTCACCATTGCCATGCTTTGTCGGATCCGGTTTGAGACCCAAATTAGCAGGTAGGAGAGCATGAGGGTGCCAAACCTGCCTTCAACTACGATTTATTTAAATTTTTGTTATTTATCGTTTTCAGTATTGTGGAGAAAGATGTAATCGTATTTAATTCTTCCTCGCCCAATGTAATCTTTTATTTTCGTTTTCTCTTTCTTTCACTTTTCTTTTCGTTTTCTTTATAGCTTTCATTTATTGCTTTCATATCTCCTTTTATCACTTTCATTAACATGCCTAGGATGATTTAAATTTTGCATATTAATATGTTGTGTGCCTGTCTTTAATGCATTACCTAGACTTACTCTTCAAATCAGTAAAATTCATCTATTAACGGACGGAACAAAAGGGCTTATCCCTTTGTTTCGTACCTTCGCCCCGAATTTTAGATTCTCGATTCTAGACCGATAGAATCAAATTTAAACCTCTTTCAAGCTTAGTTTTCCCATACTAAGATTGAAAGAGTATTTTTTATTTTATTTGTGTTAGTTTTTATTTTTGAAATTGACTCGCGACTCTACTTTCCTGTTTTATTTCTTTTAATTTGCTCCTCGACATTTCGATCGAAAACAAAAACAAAAAATTTATTTTCCGACACCTAGGTCGGGAGTGAGATTGAGCATCTCACTCACGACCCATGGCCGACGCCGTAAACCGTACGACAGTAGCTCTCGTCGGCATCGGACGGTCAACGAGCATGGCTTCGGTCCAAGTCGGTGTTTTTACACCGCTTAGCCCAAAAGCCCTACGGCAGAATTAATTTAATTCCAATTTGTTTTATTTTTAGTTGTGAAATAACATTATGAGGCTTCTAAAAAGAATTTCTAAAATAAATTTTTAATAAAACTACCATTCACTTTAGCTTAATTTATTTTAAATCAAATTATAAAAATCGAAAATCTTAATAAGGTATACATCCCCATTTCAAAAATTATCACCTTTAAAAAAAAAAATTTCATCTTCAAAAAAAAAACCCCGCCAATTCGTGGGGAAGCTCGGTCCCAGCTTCAAGGTCCCGGTTTCAAGGTCCGTGGTTGCTACAAAGTAAGAAATTAGAAAAGATATGTTAGGTCTAAATTGGACTCGGAAAAGATAAGAACAAACTATTTTACGTGGAAACCCTCTAGGGTAGAAAACCATAGCCGGTATCAGTCCAAATGCCAAGTCAAATCTACTAGTTTGAATCCACAAATACAAGGACGGTCTCCGAATTGTTTCCTTATCTCGTCCGAGTACTTCCTAACCGAGATACCCTTTACAGTTAGGTACAATTGAGCTAAGTTATCCCTTACAGCTCAGCTTAAGGGAATTTACAAACAAATTGAGTAAGTAAGAATGTAACTTATTATAAGATTTCTTGTTTCAACTCGAAGTTGAGAAAAACTACGTATAGAGTTAAAAGCTAGAAAGTTTGAGTATATGAGTTGAGAGTTGTGTTCCAACAATCCTCTAAGTCTTGTGAAGTGGCTTCTATTTATATTCAGCGAAATCATATAGTCGTTGTACCTTAATCTTGACTAAAGAGAGTTACTAGTCGTTATAACGGATAGTCGGAGTCCCTTTGAAAAAGAGTCGTTCTAGAGATAAACATTGTGCATTGGTCCTTGGCTCAAACAGTAATTTAACCCACTTGTTATGACTGAAAACTAGGGCGGAACAACCGTTAGAATCTAAGTTAAAGTTTATCGAAATGATAACAAACAACCCTCACAAGATGTCTAAGCCATCCCGAAAATAAGGCTTTTCACGCCTGGTAGTGTTTAACGGTAAGAAGCCAGTTACTTTTGCTTTTCAAATTGATATTAATTAACTTTTATCAACCTACAAAAACAAATCAAAGTTTTACTCAAAGTATAAAAATACTTTGGTCCAAGATTAATCAAGGATGTAAATTAATTCAAATAATTAAACACTTAAATATCCGTAATCTAATGAAATGAAAATTTTTAAATCTAAATATTCAATAAGCACTACTAGAAAAATCACTTTTAACGACGGGTCTTTAACGACGGTTAAAACGGCAAACCATCATGAAATGTGGACCGGTGGCATTTTTGTAAAAAATGCGGTTTTTACTGTATATATGACGACACTTCAAACGAACAACCGTTGTCTAATTATTGAACCGAACCTTATACTACAGTTCAGTAAATGAACCGTCGTCATAAAGCACTTTAGACGATGGTTCTTACTTGTGAACCGTCATCTAAAGTGCTGCACCAAAACCTCCCTAGAACACCTCGTTGTTCCATTCCCACCATCTCGCTTTACTCATCTCCTTTTTGGCTCTCCTCTTCTCCTCCACCAGCATCCTTCTCTCGCCTGAGTTTTCCGGTGCCTGAGTTCTTCTCCCCAGAGCCCCTTTCCTCTCACTTTCACTCGCCTCAACCGAGTGAATTCGGTCCCCTCTCGTTGTTCGCTGTTCGCTTTATTTTCCGGGGCTCTCCTCTTCTCCTCCACCAGCGTTCTTCTCGACCTGCGTTCTTTCATCCGGTAAATCTATCTATCTATCTATCTCTGTCTCTCCCCTCTCCCTCTCGGTACCCCATCCTCTTCTCATATATCTGAAACTAGGGTTTTAGGGTTCAATTTGGATTCAAGCGTTTTTGGGTTCATTTGGACAAATTATTTGGATTTGTTGACAAATTATATTTGAGGAATTTGAATGGATAGAATTATGAAAATAAGAGAAGAGACAAAAACTTACCGAATTGAGGTACCAAGGTTTTGGGTAGCCAGCACAGGCCATGCCGGACTACACGATTAGCCCGTGATGGCTTCGCCGCACCTCAACTTATGTGTTTTCATCCGAAAATTATTGTACATGTTTATTTATCAACAGTTGTATAATTGCTTGTAGTCTAAGATGGATTCTTCGAAAAGTACAAAAAATCGAGGGGTGAACTATGATGAACAAGGAGAAGTTGGTCCGAAGTAGAGATGATCCAACTCTCCGTACACAAGTTGATTTTGATAGCCACGAAAATGCTATAGGTGGGAATAAAGATACCTTTATGAGCTACATTGGTACGGCAACCCGCTGCCACATGAACATCAACTTCAAAAAATGGGCAAATGTTCTTGATTCCATTAAGGACAACATATGGAACGATATTCGGGTAAATGAAGATATCTCAACTTAGTATTGCAACTTATATTGTAAATGGTTAATATATATGTACTAATGCATACCGTTTTTGTGTTTCGGAGAACGTTCAACTTGAACGTTAATGAATCTAAAATCCCCTCCGTGAAACACAAGACCCTCATGTCAGCGCGAGAAAAGTTTAGAGACTACAAATATCACATTGCCGCTATATGGGTCTACCAAACAAAGCGAGATAAAACAAGAAGGTAGATCCTAGGAGGTCTACAATTGTATCACGAGAGGTGGACTGGAGATTGTTTGAGTCATATGTCACCTCTCCAAAATACAAGGTTATTTCATACAATAGTTAATCTTATACACATATAATGTGATGTTGGTTGTCGAATTGATATAAAACTGAAGAAATGTAAGTTTTAAGCATTGATATTTTTGTTTCTTAATATTACTTGCGCAAGCGATAGGTGAAGCCAATCGGAAGAGGATTAAGAGCAATTTGCACCCTCATGTGTTGTCCAGATGAGGGATACATGAAGTAAGAGGAGAGGTTGTACAAGCAAAAGCTTGAACAACTTCAAACCACATTCGATGAAGGGTCCACCATAGATACTTCGCATCTCGTTGTTGATAGGGACGAGTTGTGGATCAAAGGAAGAAGCAAGAAAGATGGAACCTTCACTACGCCCCAATGTAGAAGTTATTTCTCGCCGACTCTTATGTTTTTTTTTACTATTTTACTTTATTTATTTTGAGAACTTATCGGTTTATTTTATGAATTTGTCAAATGATAATATTTTTTTCTTCTTACAGGAGTCCTTGTCACATACATCAACTTCGGACGCTAACACCACTGGGAGGAGGGACAAGCTAGCCTTTGTCCTACAAAGAGATGCTCATCTCGGTCGTGTTCGAGTTGTCGTTGGGTGGGTGGGGATAGTTGAGCACTTTGGGACTAGGAAGAAGCGCCCCGTCTCTTCGAGCGACGCACATATAGAGGCCCAAATGCGAGTCCCACATGTTCCAAATGGCTGCACAAATCGAAGATATGAGGGCGCAGATTTGTACAGAGATGCAGTCCCAGCATGAGGACGTACTTCACCAACATGGGTATGCCGTTACCTAGCAACTTTGATGATGCACATCCTTTCTCACCCCACACACCGGCCACTATGAACGTGAGCTCACCTGTCGACCAATTCGAAGTTCGGCGAGCTAATTAAGATTTTGCAAGCTAATTATATTTACATGCATGCATATTTATATTTTAACTAATTGATGTATAATCCAGTTGAATAATTACTTGTAGTATGTTTTTGTTGTTGCGTAACTCCGGCGTGTGGCTGTTGAGTAATTACCTATTTAGTATGTTTTTGTTGTTTCCGATGAGGGTTGTTATCCCGGAAAATGTTTACTTTAAAGGGGAAACTCTATCCGTTTATTTTCATGGTTTTTAGGTTATTTAATTTCTATGTCAAATGTTTACTTATTCTTATACAGACCCGAATTACAAGTTAGCTTCTCATCAAACTCCCTACAGACATGTTGTGGCATTGGGTGTTGTTTTCCCATGGAGCGCAGATGTTATCGTTCACGGGTCACCCCTTGGAGCCGATCGGGTGAGATGAGTGTTAAAGAGGTCATACATGAGAAAGGCGAGTGTTAGCTGCCGATTCGGGAGCGGACCTCTACACTATTGACGATGTAGTCAACGCTTTTCTTCATTGGCCTCGGAGTTTGGTTATCCTCACTACGGTAATTAATTTGTATTAAAAATATTAGATTTAGGCGTTGTTAATACAACGTACATATATTTCTCATTTTTATATTGATTATTCACTAGGATATCGGGGACAGATCCGAGAGTGGAATGAAATGCGCCGATGGCACAAGCAAACGTTCGAGTGGCGCCCGTTCGTTATCCGAAGAATTCTCCTCTCAAATCCATTGAGGAGTCTCGCATGGATTGGTGTACTACTCGGAAAGTTATGTGCAGACTTTGTCAACGAGCACTAGATCATTTGTAGTATGCCAGGTCACATGTTAGGGCTACGTGAAGCGGATATGTTAGTCTTTGTCTTCCTGGATGACATATTGCAATTTTTGCATACAGAGGAAATCTGCGCATCCGCTATTACACTTGGCATGATGTGAGTTAATATATTCTTAATCTTGTTTACTAATTAATTTCAATTTCTAACTACATATTAATATGTAAGGTGGCTGCACGAGATTGGGAAGGACTTCATTCAGTTTCTAAACCCTACTTCCGTTATTCAAGAAGCTAGGCTGAATTGTGACGAACGAGTCTCCTATATCTTTGACATCATGAAAGATGTTGCGGATAAAAAAATATTTTTGGTGGCGTTCAATGAGAGGTAAGTGGGCAAATAATGAACAAACTAATTGATGCAATTTTTATATGGTGTTATCTTATATAAAAAGTGCATTATTTTGTAGCCACCATTGGATGCTTGCTGCCATATTTCCAAGGGCTAATGTGGTCTACTTCCTTGATCCTCCGGGTCGTGATGTCAAGGAAGATATCAAGGACGTCGTTGAGGCATGAGTTCATATTTTTTAATCATTTTATGTTGTTTTGTTAATAATCGTTCAATGATATGTCTAATTTGAATTTTATTTTTTCCGATTGAAAAATAGTGCTCTAGTTCGTTATTATTATGGCGGAGGTCCTAAACAAGTGAAGAAAGCACAACCACTAATTGTCCCTAAAGGTTTGCTAGGTGCAAAGTTTAGGTCACCCTAGAGGAGGGTGAATAGGGTGATGGAGAAAATAAAACGATTTTTGCAACAGATCAGCTAAACAACGATTCCGAGTCTAGATTGGACTCGGAAAAGTGATAACACAGATTTACATGGAAACCCTCCCGGGGTAGAAAACCACGAACAATGCTAATCTCATCATCAAGTCAAATCCACTATTTTGAATCCACAAAATACAAGGATCGACTCTACCGAATTGCTCCCTTAAACAATTCCTTACAATGTTTTTCTAGACTCGAAGTTACCTTATCCGATCTAGTACTTCCTGATTGAGGTAAACTTTACAATTAGGGACAACTGAGTTGAGTTAATCCTTACAGCTCAGTCAAGGGACCTTACTCGTAAAGAAAAGAATGTGACTTATTACAAGACTTTCTTTACAACTCGGAGAATATGAAATATAGACTTGGAGTTGTAAAATAGAAGATTGAATAAGAATGAAAACAACAACTTCTGCTCAAGTAATGTGTTCAACAATAATGTTCAGCAATCTTCTAATCTTGTGAGGTGGCTTCTATTTATATCCAACCATGCAAAGTGACCGTTGAGTCTTAGTTACGGACATAAGTCTTCACTAGCCGTTGTAACGGCTCTTCTAAGTCACTCGAAAAGATCCGTTGGGAGGTGAACATTATGCAACGACTCTTGGTTCTAAAAGATGGTCCAATCACTTGGTGGCGAGTGAAAGTTATGGTGGAAACAACCGTTAAGCCTAGAGTTGGAGTTTTCCAGTTTTGGAAAGTAACAACCCCGACACGATGCTCGAGCTATGTCTAGAAGTAGATCAAACTTGTCTGCTGGTGATTGACAGACTAGAAGCCGGTTGCTTTTGTATTTCAAAAATGAGTTAGCCTCGTTTGAATAACCTATAAAAGCAAACCACATTGGTTCTCAAAGTATAAAATTCTTTGGTCTAAGATTAGGCACAAATAATAATTAAATTAGAATAATTAAATGCTTAATTATCTTTAACCTAGAAGAGTAGAAATTTCTAAGTCTAATGTTCAATATACTCTAATTCCATCCGAGTCCGTCCTAAGGATGATCAAGTAGAGAGAGTAAAATATCAAAGTATAACAACTTGATCTAGTTAAATAATTCTCAAAGAAATAAACTGACTTAGAATAAGGAATTAACACTATAATTCTCTTTGCGTTGGAATACACAGTCGAGTACTCGGAATAAAAATGTTAGAGAAATTATTTAAGCATGTAATAGTTCCGAGTGATGTATGATTGAGTCGAAATATCAGTGTAAGAGATATGCAATAAGGTGCTTTCTTAGTCGGTCGAACGGAATGAAAACGTACACACGAGTTTCTATAGTACTCGGAATATCTTGAAATCAAAACTTAAGAGAGATAGGAATTATACTCGAGTCTTCACGTAATACTTAGAATGACTTAGAGTTAGAAACCGAGTCTTCGAGTCCCTGTCAAGGTGAGGTTCTCTTGGTTATTACGGTGTACTTTACATGTTTTCATTTCATATTACTTGCTAGAACATAAGTACTAATTAATTCTTTATGTGTTGGGAATCTATTTTTATTATTGTAGTGCCATAAACAAGCGGAGAGCGTGGAGTGCAGCTTCTACATTCTCCAAGTACATGAAAGAGATTGTGACCAAACTCGAAAAGAACGCTAGTCCCAAATAGGTATAGTTGCACTTTTTCTTGATTATTTTTATATTCTTTTTTCAGCTTGATTAACACTTGCACTCGACCTAATTAATATGTCTTTTACAAGCATTGGTCACAATATTTCCCGGAAAGAAGCCACCCACTCCGTATACGAGTTGAAGTGCTCAACGAGTTAAAACAAGGTTCGGCAGAGTTCGTATACAACCGTATAAAGGAATAGGTATATATATTACAATTATTCTTCATTATTTGATAGGTCAAGTTTGTGATTTTAGTACATTTATACGTATAAAGATGTACATAGGATTATAGTTTGTATATGTGCTTGTTGTTTTGTATATATTCTGCTGAAGAGGAAGGCCTATATACAAAATGTGATGAGTATATGTGTTTGTTGTTTTGTATATAATCTAGTGAAGATTGTATTGGTGTTGTGGTTTGTATATGTGTTTGTATATGTTTTTTCTTTTTTTTTTGTACTCGTACGTAAGGGCAAGCAAATAAGAGAAAAATTATTTTTAAAAAATCAGATTTATGACAACGGTTCTTAACGCAGAACCGTAGTCATAGGCTCATCTATGACAATGGTTCAAATGAAAGAATCGTCGTCATAGGTGCTCTGTAATAAGTTTTTCCAACTACGGAAGAAGGCATGTGACGATGATTCGGATGAAGAAACCGTCACCATAAGTTAACTTATGACTATGGTTTTTCCATCTGAACCCTCTCATATATTGACCTATGATTGCGACTTTCAACCGCCGTCAAAGGTGGTACATACAACGACTCCCAAATACACGATGCCCGTTAACCGTCGTTAAATGTGCTTTTTAACCGTAGTTAAGAGTGGTTCCTCTAGTAGTGAAGTTTCAATTCTATTTGTGTCTATCTTTAGATAATAAAATTATTAGAGAAATTTATATACACAATTCATCATTTGACATAAAAGAATTTTAGTTAATTAAATCAAAATTATTTTATGTCAAATGATGAATTATGTCTATAAATTTCTATAATAATTTTAGTATTCCATCTTCCATGTATTCCAAAGTTGCCTCGTGTTGGTTTTGTTCATTCTTTAAAGCTAGTTCTTTTACCACCTTGATAGCCCTTATTTGTAACACCCCGAAACTTAATCGTAATTAATTATTTTAAATTTACATTTTATCGTCTTAATATTATTTAAGAGCAGTGAGCCGAGCAGGACATGAAACCGAAATAAAATATGCGAACAAATTTAATAATCGCAAATAATAATGGGTAAATTGTACAAATTCGTATTTCAAATAATGTAAATTGTGTCTCGAAACACGGTTTATTTATAATTAAATAATAAGTAAATGAAAAAAAAAGAGTTAGAAAATATGTATAAGCAAATGAAAATAGGCAAATGTGTGATCAAACATTTAATCATGTAGTAAAATTAATAATAAAAACGAGAGGAAGATATTAAGATTTTTTTAGACAAAAAAAAAAAAAAGAAGAAGAAGAGGGGTCGCTAGAAGTCTCGGAAGTATATCGATGAATTGGGGTTTATAAAACAAGCACCTACACATTTCATCTTCATCTCTCTCTCTCACCTCTCCTCCACTTACACCGAAAAGCTGCCCCGCCACCACCACCAACCAAGCCGTCGCCGGCGCCCCGGCCGCCACCGCAAGCCGTCGCCGGAGCCCCCGGCTGCCACCAATCTCTCTCTCTCCTCCTCCCGTTATTCTCGCCAGCGGGGCTGCTCGCCCCTATTGTTACTGCTACTCGCTAGTTTTGGCCAGCCGATGATCGGCCGCCACCCCGGCCTCCGCCGGTGCTCGACGCCGCGAACCCACCCTCACTCCACTGCTCGAGCCACCGGAGCTCTACCACCGAGCCACCACCATCCAATTTCACGTCTAACCCAATTTGAGGTATATCTCCAATCCTTAATTTCTAACCAAATCTTATCACAAATTTATGTTGTTATTGAATAATTAGGCAAGTATATGTGTGAATTGGTTATGGTGGAATTGAAGGAATTGTGTGAGAAAATGAAATTGGATTTAGGGATTATTATGTGTTCATATGGAATTGGAAATTAATTGGGGGTTTCTTTATAATTGTAAATGTGCTTGTTTGCTTTTTATATGATTATGAATGAATTGTTTGGTTTTGGTGGAATTGGATGAACTTTGGAGAGTAGTGAAATATGGGGACATATGTGAAATTGGATTTTTGGGTTTGTTATGTGCTAAATTGGTATTGGGGATAAATTTGGGATATTCATAATTGTGAATATGCTTGTTCGATTTTCTATATGAGCATAAACGGATTGATTGGGTGTGTGAAAATTGTTTAAGTTATAGGCTATGCTAGGAAAGTGAATTAATCAAATTGGGTTAGGTTAATATTTGAAAAAAAATGGATGAAAATATATTTGGAGGTGTTATTGAAATTGGAAGTGGTTTTTGTGAAGTTGAAATTTTTACTTTGGAAGATGATAAATAAGTTAGTGATTAGGATATATATATATATATATAATTAAAAGTGTAATAGTTTTGCAGAGAATTGATTTAAGGATGAAATTGGAGTTTTAAACCCGTTAGTGGTTTAGACAATTGAATTGGAAAAAAATGTAAAGTACATAGGTATAAGAAAGGCTAATAAGTTTATTAATGCAAATATTAAATTTCTGTTTGAAAACAGAAATTCAATAGGAACGGCTATTCAGGGAAGCAAAGAAAATAGAAATTAAAAGCAAACGATCGACCGAGGTACGTTATTGCTTATACCCTTCCAAAATAGTTAAATTTTAATTGTTATGTAAAACGTTACTGTGTTTGTTTTTATTTCGGCCTACAATTCTTTATGACCCAAGTAATCGTTAATCGTTAATTGTTAATCGTTAATCGTTAATCGTTCATAAATGTCTGCTAGCGGAATTAATCGTATTGGGCCCTTCCCAATAATCGGGAACTTTAATCGAATTCATATTGGGCCTTCCCGACAAACGGCAACTTTAACCGAATCATTTAATCGAAGTCATGGCTACAAATGCATGTAAATTGGGGTCCTAGTGATAGCCGGAAATTAAAACGTTCAAAAAGTTGAAAATAAAATTGAGATGTTTACAAACTATGCATTTTGCTAAATGTTTGAGTTTTAAATGAATTTAAAATCGCGCGCGTGCTCACTAACTCTTCGAAATTATTTTACGAGTGCAAGGGTAACGTATTGGGCCAACCGCTCATTTTATGTTTTATGTTTTATGTTTTAAACTCTCTTAGGGAAGGAGAAGCAACCGGTATTTAAACAGGAAGTGCATAAGGAGAAGGAAATAGATGAAAAAGAATCCTAAAAGGCTAGAATCGGGCGAGTGACTTGTGGGTTGTGTTTTGGTGATTAATGTACTCGTGGATTATGTGTTAACCAACGGACAGACTTTTGTACTAAGTTTAAGTATATAATGTATAAACCTTATGACTACTTGTGCAGATAAGTATAATATATATATCAATATGTGGAATGTATGGGTATAGGCCTTGTTTCTATTATAAGAGACGGCGGTAATGCTCCGACTTATATTAGCTTCTGTTGCCAAATATTTCTTAAATTTGATTGGTTATGTCATGAATTAGTTTTATGGATAATTATAGTCCGGGGTGTTACATTATTCATTAACCTTCTTCCATTTCTTCCCTTGTTGTCTTGCATTGAGACAATTTTTTTAGAAAATGAGTAAAAATTTGGGTAATTTTCCTTAAATTTGGGGGTTCATTGTTGTGTGCTTTTTCTTTGAAGATTTCAGCTGGTAAAAATAGAAGGGGTATCATGTCCAAGGAGTGTTCTATATAATGAGAATAATGATGACTTATGTCCAAGATGTCATATGATGGGAAGAAGGGGGTTTCGCATACAAGGGAAAACCTAGGAAGGGAATACTTGAAGTGCTTAAGATGTGAGAAGTTCATCAAATGGGTAGATCGAAATGTTGTTGAGTGTAAAAGGACCATGATTATCTTGCTTAGTAAAATCAAGGACGAGTTACAGCAATTAAGAATCATGTATAAGTTGATCGAGAAGGGTTTGAGCATTGTTAGGATGTTACCGATTGGGCTAATTGTAGTGTGAAGGTTTGCTCTTAGAAAGGCTAAGTCACCCTAGAGGGGGCTGAATATGGTGATGGAAGATTTTTGTAAATTAACAAAGTACACTTCTTAGCGAAGACTTAGAAATAATTATGAGTCTAGATTAAACTCGAAACGAATAAAACACAGAAGTTACATGGAAACCCTCCCAGGGCGAGAAAACCACGGACGAGTGCTAATCCAAGCACCAAGTCAAATCTACTATTTTGAATCCATAAAATACAAGGATCGACTCCTTACAGAATTGCTCCCTTATACAATTCAATTATAAGTTTTTCCTAGACTCGAAATTCCCTTATTTGATCTAGTACTTCCTAATTGAGCTAACCTTTATAGCTAGGGAACAATTGAGTTGAGTTAATCCTTACGACTCAATCCAGGAACTTAGCAGAGAATTGAAAATGTAAGAGTGATTAGAAGACTTTCTCTTTACAACTCGAAAGTAAGAATGTAAAAAATGGACTTGTAAAAACTAGAAGATTGAGTGAGAGTAGATTCTATTCAGTACCAAGCAATCCTCAAGTCTTGTAGAAAGGCTTCTATTTATACTCAGCAGAGCGGAGTAACCGTTGACACCGGTTCTAGACTTGTGAGCTTCACTAACCATTGTAACGGCTAGTCCGAATCACTCGAAAAGGAGTCGTTACAAGATGAACGTTGTGCTTAGGTCCTTGGCTCGAAAAGTAGTCCATCCCACTCGGTTGTGACTGAAATTTGGGGTGAAAAATAATAATAAAGTAGGGAGGAATTAACAGGATAGTACAAAGATGTTGGTCAAAACAAAAAAATTGAAATTTAGATGGAGGTGTCCTCTTCGCATCTCGTAGCCTTGTGTAGATGCAGCTAGCGATGCAAAAATAGGGGCAAGTGAGGGACTTGAAGTGTACTACTACAAATCGGAGGTTGTACATCCTCTCGGTTCTTCTTCCGAGCCCTCAACCTCTTCGACTTGAGGTTGTTTAACCGAGGAGGGGGCCATAGAATAGCCTTCATCGCCAGCCTCTTCGAGGCGGACTAAGTATGATCCGAGGAGATCACCTCAGGTTCTTTCTCCCCTTGGCCCTTAGTTTGGGCTACTCTAGTTCCTTCTTCTTCTCCTTCCGACTTAGAGTTAGAAGAGCTTGAAGACTCGGATGGTGGTGCTTCTTCGAGAGAATGGTTCTTAATCCTCAGCAGCTTTGGATATTCTCTCCTCGGAGGCGATGGATCTGATCTTGTTAGAGCTTGATGACCTCCTTGAGTTCACCAACCAAGGCTTGACTCCGGTTAATTTAGGTCGAGCCTTACTCTAGAACTAAGTCAATATTGGCATGAAAGCCTAGAAAGCTATCATAGCTTACTACAACTCTTTTGCTAGGGCAGCAAACTAGGTTGGCACCTTCGAAGCAACTCGAGAGAAGGGGCGGACCGGGAAGATGAAGGTCTAGTAGTGAGAAGTGGAGTCCCGGAGTCTTTTTGAGTCCGAGGAGGAGGAGCAAGTTCATAGGAATGAACCCGGACACCAGCTTATATTTCCTGGTATCCTAATCAAATGAGCTCGTCAATGCCTTTATAGATAGCTGGCTCCGGAAATTTGGTTGGATCACTAGGAAGATTCACCTCAAATTCAGCAAAAACAGTAGAAAGAAAAGCTCTAAATGGAAGAAGAGGCTTGTTCGATATGAGGGAACGAAGTAATCCACTCCAAGATAAAAGGGAAGAGGTCAATCTCATACCCTTCTAGGATATCATAGAGAACCTTGAGAACTTTACCGTTTGGGTTTTCTTTGGAGGGATAGAAAGAGAAGAAAGTGAAGATTCGGACACTCGCTCAACGCATTTCGAGTTACATTACATGAATCAGGAATAACCATCTCGTATTTATAGAGTTTTGATTCCAAGGCATTCTCTCGTGTTTTAGAAACTTTTCCGAATGAAATGGTATCTTCTCTAAGTACTACAGCTTGCACTTCATGTGTTTATTGCGTTTCTTTAAGTGACTCGAAAACCGATTCTTTGTTCCGAGTCCAAGCATCACTCGCATTTATCGCAGATTGAGTGGACTAGTGTTTCACCTTCTCTCACTCGGAATCGGCTTCCGATTATAAGCTCTATTTCATTAGAGTCAGTACCTCTAGTCTGTTTCATACTTAGTCTATATCAAGTTATCTCACTCGATATTCTTTACTTATCTTGATCTATCGCTTAGACTAAGTCGGATGGAATTTTGAGTTATATAGTTATTAGACTCAGAATATTCCACTTCTCTTTGATTCGGATAATTAGTTGATTAATTATCATAATTATTTTATTATCTTTGTCTAATCTTGGACCAAAGTATTTCATACTTTGAGAACCAAAATTGCTTTACTTTTGTAGGTTATTCAAACGAGGATACACTTTTCAAATCACAAAAGTAACCGGCTTCAAAACGTCAAATCACCAAGCAGACATGGCTTTTCACCTTCTCTCGCTCCAGTCCCAGTAAGATAGTGTCGAGCCGTCTGTTTCCAAATCTGGAAAACCGAGACACCAAGCTTAACGGTGGTTTTCACCTTATCTCTCAAGACACCGCTAGTAGTTTTGGGACTTCCAAGAGAGTTAAACCGTTGTCCAACGTTCACATTACAATGGATACTTTCGAGTGACTCGTAAAGCTTCTATCAACGGTCACGAGAGGACTCTCGGTCGCGAGATGAAGATAACGGCTACTCTGCTCGGTCATCTATAAATTGAAGCCACTTTACAAGACTTGAAGATTGCCGAACTTATTGTTAATATACGTACTTGTGCAAAGTCTTTGTATTCATTCTCAATCTTCTACTTACAACTCCTATTCCGTAATTCATTACCTTCCGAGTTGTAAGGTCTTGTACTCGATTACAAACTCTTGCTTACTTTCTTTGTAAGGTCCCTTGACTAAGCTATAAGGGTGAACTCAGCTTAAGTTGTCCCTAGCTATAAGGGTTATCTCGATTAGGAAGTACTAGATCGGATAAGGGAATTTCGAGTCTAGGAAAACTTGTAAAGAGTTGTCTAAGGGAGCAACTCGAGTTCGATCAGTTCACGGTATTTTGTGGACTCAAAATAGTGGATTTGACTTCGTGTTTGGATTGACACGGTCCGTGGTTTTCTGCCCCAGGAGGGTTTCCACGTAATCTCTAAGTGTTTATTTTCCGAGTTCATTCTAGACTCGGACTGTCTTAAAGCATTTGCTTTTCTTGCCATTTCTATCTATTCAATCTTTCCGAGTCTCTACTTTTCGACTCGTTTTGATTCGAACCGCATTCTGTATTTTACCTGGCAAAAGAGTTTGAATTTCCACAAGATTTCTTCCTCACCCTATTCACCCCACCCCCTCTAGGGTGACTCGGACGCTCCCGAGCAAACCTTCGGAAAGTTCTCATCGGGATGAAGCAAAGAAATCTTACTTCGAGGTCATCCGAGTCGTAGAAAAGTTTTTCTTGGACTTAGGGTTTTGTTTGGCATATTTGTCAAAGAAGTCATCATCGACTTCATTGAATGGAATGGGGTTGGAGTTCAAGAGACACTTCACATTGAAAAGATTGTAAAGGAGAGAGAGATTGATACGAATGACTTTACCTTGAACAATAGAAGAGATTATGTTATCTCTTGTAGTCATATGAGAATATAACTCAATGACGAGTTCGGATAGATATAGTAGAAACGCAAGTACTTGTAAACACTTGTGTTGAGAGTGGATTTGATCCAAGAAAGAGTGGTGGTAGAGAAGAACTTCTCTTCGTGAAGTAGTGTTAGGCTACGATGAGCTTTTGGTCATCGTAGGCATGGGCTTTTCCCTTCGATGGATCCTTTTGAGGATTCTCTAAACGAGTGGATTTGCGTCTAGCCTTCTTAGTGGCTAAACCTCCTTCCATGGCGCTTTCTCTCTTAGGCATGGTTGACGAGAGAATGAAAGCAATTCGAGTAAGAGAGCAAGAAGAGTAGATAAACAAGACAGAGAGTAAAGAGTAAGAGAATTGAATTTTTGAGTACAAGAGCAAAGAGTGCAAGAGTGAGTGTAAGAAATAGCAAAGTGAGAGAATGGAAACGAAAGGGTGCTATTTATAGAACAAGAGCTTTCATTAAACAAAAGCCTTTCGACTCAGCCCTCAAAGTAACGGTTAACAGTAGAGTATTCCAGATGAGTAACACCTATCTTTGAAACTGCTTCCCTCTAACGGCTAGTTTGCGGATTGTTTGTGTACCGTAGAGAGAAAAAGAGATTTCCAAAAACATTTCCAAGATTCTCCATTGATGTAGAGATGATCTCGGAATTTTAATGTCTTTCTTATAAATAGAGTCCGACTCGGTGATGTGCCCGAGTAACTCATAACACACTCGAGAAAATTAATAACTCATAGCTCGAGTCTCATCTTGGTTCAACTGATCCATTTGTTATTCACTCAGGACATATAACAATCAATCAAATTCACAATTACTCGTGCTATAATTCAGATAATCATGCAATCAACATGCCAAGTTCATTCCTAATAAAGAAAAACTAATCTTCACTCAGGAGTTTTGTGAAAATATCAACTAATTGAAATTTGGTAGGAATAAACTCAAGTTCAATATCACCTTTCTCATAATGGTTTCTCAGAAAATGATACTCGACCTCAATATGTTTCATTTTTTAATGCTCGAACTGGATTCTTGGTGATGCTGATGGCACTTTGATTATTTCTAAAAGGTCTTGGGATGTTATTTGATAATTTAAGAAAACAAAAATATACAATTCACATTCTGCCACAAGGCTTTTAAGCCAAAAAGATGCGATAACACCAATTTGGACCAAGAGCCAAGCCCGCCATTGGTCGGGGCCAGCAAGAACCAGCGTCGTCCGAGTCACCGACACCAATCATATGCTTAAACCGATGAGTTAGTCTCGGTCTATTGCCTTGGTTGTCAAAAAGTAAATCAATTTTGTCCATTTTTAAATTAGAAATGTCTGAGATGTGATTTAAGAGAAATAAAATAGAAAAAGGGAGTCGCTAGTTAGTTTTAAAAATAAGAAACTAAAAAAATAAAAGAATAATCTTCAAATCTTAATATGGGAAAACTAAGCTTGTAATAGGTTTTAAAAAATGACTCCATCGGTCTAGAACCGAGAATTCGGTGTTCGGGGTGAAGGTACGAAATGTACGGATAAGCCCTCCATTCCGCTCCGTCAACGAGACAACCATTACTAATTCAAATTATGAGTTAAAAAATATGTTTAAACAAGTCAAGCACACAACATGTGAAGTGCAAAAATTAGATCAAACAAGGCATGCTAAGAAAGTGATAAATAAACAAAAGTAAGAAAGCAGTAAAACAAAGTGAGAAAGGAAAGCGAGAAATTAAAAGTTACAGTGGGCGGGAAGAAATTAAAAGCGATTACATTTGATCCATAATACGAAAACCGGACAAAACCATAAATAAATAAACCGTAAAAGACAACGAAGATTGATCCGATGCCTTTAGGTTGTCCCACCTACCGACTTGATTCATGAACGGAATTAGGAAGCATGATGACGAGCAAATGAGATCGAGATAGGCTATTTTATGGATTTTGTGAGACGAGGCGAGTGTGTAACGAGTGTAGTAAAAATGCGAGGATTAGGAAGTAAAAGAAAGAAATGAGAATGTTCTAGTTAAAGATGTAGATAGCTCACAAACTTGGCAGCATTTAAATTAGGAATAAGCCCTTCTTAAAATGAAAGGGTAGGCCCTCTATTTATAGAGGCAAATTAGGTCACCAAAATGACTTAAGAAAGAGCAAATAGTCGTCTACTAGAGCTAAGCTGGGCCCCCTCTATGGCGGGGATTAAGGAAAAAATTAGACAAAATCCAGCTGAACCGGAAATCCCTTCGTGAGGGCCAAGATGTGCGGCGCCGGTCTCCAACAACGTCGTACGCGCTTTTCGGGATTTCGTGCTTCAATTAGGCGCGGGACCCAAAGTAGCATTTTGACAAGGAAATTTTCAAAACGCAACACCAGTCTAAACGGTGTCGTACGGTCGCTTCGGGTTATGTGCCTTGGTTGGTCGCTGAGTGAAAAAGTGAAACGCTATTTTTTTCCCAATATGGAGGAGACCGGAACCAGTCTTGGCAGACATTCCATTTTTCGAAACTTTTGATTTTTGAAAAGTTTTTATTTTTGGAAGGTTTTTATTTTTGGTACGTTTTTATTTTTGGTGCAGGTTTGGGTTTCCTAGTTGGAGCCCGAACTGCCCTTGGTTTGGCCGAAAAAATGGGTTTGTGAGTCGACCCAAGAAAAAGGCTAAGTTTGTGGTGATAACGGGCTCTTTGTGGTTTATCGGCTTCCGTAACATCAATCAAACTCGATCATGATCCGAGTTCGCAAACAGGATTAGGATTTCATCACCAGGCTAACAAATAAAATAAATAGAAAAGGGATGACACTTTTTAGGTGTCTACACAATTAACTAAAATTAATGGACTGAAGATCGAACTTTCGGTCCGAGTCCAGGGTGTCTTCAATTTGGTCCTGTCCGATTTTGGACCGGAAAAAGCACGAGCCTACCGCATACCAAGTTAGCTACCAGTTCAATGGTGTATGTAGAAAGAAATATTTGTGCTTAAAAGTGGATTATGGAAGGAAATATGTTCATAGTAAAAGGAGAAAGGAATTAGATGGGAGTTAAAATGAAGTTGTTAATTAATTTAGTCCTAAACTAAACGTAAAAGCTTGTTTGATTGAATAGTCAATTAAACATTTTTTTCGAAAGGTTCACAATATATAAATTGGATAATAGAATTAAAAAATAACATAAAAAGAAAAGAATAATATCTTAAATAAATGAATGACAAAAAAATTAAAGAAAGAAAGAAATGGTTATTATTATTATTATTATTATTATTATTATTATTATTATTATTATTATTATTATTATTATTATTATTATTATTATTATTATTATTATTGTTTCGGGAGAAAAACTTGCGTGATGATGTGGATGATGATTCGGAGAGAGAAAGGTTTACTCGCTCCGAGTTGCGAGGGCATGACGTGATCGGAGGGATTCCACATTGTGACCGCTGAACGTGCAAAAGGCGAAGCCTCGGGGTGGATCCCGGGAATGCCCCTACAACGCTCAAGTTAGTATGATGAACTGAATGAGCGGATCGAGGAAATCTTCCTCGATCCGGTAAAGGGAATTTCTTGGGATTTGCTCACCGAAATAAGGCTTTTGGGATTTGGGAGACTTTCCTAGAGAGGAAAGTGTTGAGAATTGGTGATGTAAGCTTATGAGCATGTGAAAATGTCTCTTGAGGGTGAAAGTTGGTGAGTATTTATAGGGAAATTTTATGGGGGTAGGGTAGTAATTTATTATGATTTAGGAGGAAACCCTAGCCCTAATGGGCTTTGGGCTTTTCCTGGCCCATTAAGAGTAGGCTTGGGCTGATATCTCTATTGTCCGACCGATTAAGCATAGCTGGCTAGTGACGTGGGGGTGAGTTGGAACTGTCCAGGAAATATTTGAATCATTTAGCCCCTGACTTTCTACCTACATACTTCCCGAGGTGGGAAGGTGGAATGTGGCGCCCACTCCGATATGCCTTTATGGCCCCAAGTCCTTATAAATAGGGGATGACTTTGAGGGAGTTGGTAAGTTCCAGTTTTCTCACTCATTTACTCATTCCTCTCTTTCTACTTAAGTAAAGATGAGTCCTCGGCCATTCCCTACTAATTATGAAAGGTTGTGCCCGGATTTTGATAAGGCGAAAGCGAAGGAGATAGCTCGTGTGACCTATTGCCCCCACTACGTCGTGGAAACTTTCTACCACTACCTTGTTTTGGATGCGGGTGAGCGTAAGTTCATGAGTGTTGGTGACTACGAGATGCTTTGGCAGCTTTCAAACATTCCGACTGGGACTATCTCGAGGCTTGGGTGGAACGTAATCGCAAGCGATTTATTGACTTCCAAATGAGGCATTATAGCTCCTCGAGGAGCAATGTGGTCGGGGAGGCGCCGCCTCAGCGTAGGCTCGTCGCCTCATCCTTTCTTGGAGAGTAGCGAGTCGGTTGATGGCCCTGCATCCCATTATTTTCAAGGCCAAAGGGACTTGCTAAAGGCAAGGAGGGGAGACCTTCCTGCGGAAAAGAAGAGGAACCTCCCTGCAGGGAAGAAGAGGAACCTCCTTGCAAAGAAGAAGAGGAACCTTCCGTAAGAGAAGTGAGGTGGTGGCCACGGCTCTCCTTTTGTCTAAGTAGTGTAACCGTAGTGTTGTAGCGTTGTATCTTGAACTTTAGACGCTTTTATTTCTCTTGTAATGGTGTGCTGCACACACTGTCCCAATGAATGAACGAATGAATGAAGTTTACTTTGCCGGCTTTGTTTCTATTCGCTTTTCTATCCCACTATTGAAGCTCTGTTTGTGGTGAATGACTTTTATTTAGCCCCTTGGGCTAAATAGTGATTTCGTGGGGAAGGTGAGTCTTTTCACGGTCCTCCTTAGGCTCTTAAGGCCTTTAAGCCCCTAAATATATAAGGTTCAAAATGTGAATTTGCCTATGGTGGCATTATTGCGGATCTTCTACGCAACCTTTCAGCTCCTGGAGGCTTGAAAGTTCTTGAGTATAAATATCTCGTTAGGGAACATCCCATGTAGAGCATGACCTCCTAACCTTTGGTTAGAAGTGTGAGTGCCCATGATGGAATGGGTCTTTACGCGACCTTTCAATTCCCAAAGGTTTGAAAGTGAATGAGTCTCGCTAGGGAACATCCCACGGAGAGCGCGACCCGTCAACCTCCTGTTGAGAATGCGAGTGCCCATGACGGAATAGGTCTTTGCATGACCTTTCAGCCTCCCGAGGTTTGAAAGTGCTTGAGTGAGTTTCCCAAGGGGTACTCCTCTATGGAGTAAGGAATGCGATTTTGGCTCCTGGAGGCCAAGTTGTCCCCGAGTGCAAATTGACTCCGAACCCCAAAGGATAGCCCCTTGTATAGGTGGAGATACGACTTGTTAACTCCCGGAGGCTAAGTCGGTTCTTGACGTTGACGAATCTTCGGGTTTTGCTCGTTTTGCCACAGCAATTCTTGCAAAGTTGTGTGATTTTTTTAAGTGTTTCTAACCCCGAGCGACTCTCGAACCTTACCCCTCCCCTCCCCCTTCCCCTCTTCCAAAGCCCCAACCCCGACCACTCTACCCAGCGGCTCACTCTCCCCTCGGCCCACTCTCTAGGCATCTTCCCCACTAAAACACGGGCCTTCTCTCCCTCTCTCCCTTCGACTTCCCCTTGCTGAACCTCTCTCCTTGCCTACTATCGCTCTCTCTCTCTTTGGCCTATTCCGCCTCGCACCGCCAAGCCCTCTCCCCGCCTGCTCTTGCTCTCGCCATCGGACGCTCGAGCAACTCTCTCTCTCAACCTAGTTCCCTCACCCCCGAAAGCCACTTCGGGCACTTTCTCTTCTCCCCGTTGCTGCCCGGTGCCCCCGCACTTGACCCCTAAACCCGCCCCTGTCCGAGCTCTAAACCTGATCGTTCTTCCCGACCCCTAGCCCCGAGCCCTCCCCTCACTCTCTCGCGCACACTCTCTCTCTCGTGCCCCTCTCTGTTCTTGATGCGCGGTCCCGGTGTCCCACCCCACCACGGCTGCCCCTCCCGACCCCTCCCCGCGACCCCTCTTCCCGACCCTCCTTCCCAAGCCCTCCCCTCATTCTCTCGTGCACTCTCCCTCTCGCCCTCTCTATTTTCGCTACGCGGACCCGAGTGTCCCACCCCCACCCCGGTTGCCCCTCCGGACTCCCCGAACCCGACCCCTCTTCCCGACTCCCCTTCCCAAGCCCTAGCCCCGAACCCTCCCCTTCACTCTCTCGTGCACTCCTCTTTGTCGCCCCCTCTCTATTCTCACTCGCACTGACACCGATCGCCGTCGACCCCCAAGCCCGAGCCCAAGCCCCGCCCCACCGGAAACCTCCCCCAAAAATTTTAAAAACCTTAAAAACCCTAACCCTAACCCTAACCCTCCAAACCTCTAAACCTCAATTTTTAATTTCCTAAATTAACCTTCTGTTTGAGCGGCAAATTTGGAATTTTTTAATTTGAATTTTGAAATTCAAATTTTTAAATTCGATCTTGTGTAGGGGACTGGTACGGCTCCAACTTATTTTGATTGACCTGGGAGGGGGCTCTATATAACCGCCTCTTGGTGCTCCTTTCAATTATTTGTAAAATAAGTCTCAAAGTGAGAGATAGAGCACTTTATAGAAGCCTTCAAGCGAGATTTGGGCATTCAACATCTTCATTAGATCTTCGAGGTATATCTTCAAATCACCTTCTTGTAGTTTGAATATTCAAATAGATGCATGCTTTAAAATAATGGGTAGATCCAAGGATTTTGCTTGTGGACCAAGTATGATAGTTTGTCGAGCGATTGTGCCTTGAGTAGTGACTTGTCGTGCCCCGTGGATGGGTGTTGTAGTGATGGTGTTATAGGTGGGGAGTCCAAATGAGATTTAGAGGTTTCCGTGAACCTTGATAGTCATCCTGTCGCAACTTCTCATAAGTTAGTTATGGCTAGTGGTGCGTCGTAGCGGCAAGTTCCGACGCCTAGTGGAGTTGCGAAAGCAATCCCCTTGGCCTTGCCACCCGCGACTTTAGATTCCCTTTATGAAAGGTCCCCCACTCCTAATTTCAATAGTTGTTCTCGGGAGGTGGTTTACCGTTGGGAGTTAAGAGGAGTCATGGTCTCCGAGGACAAGTGACATTTATAGGTTGCATCTTGTAGGGTTCAGGTAGCGGGGTTATGGCTAGGGTTAAAACTACCTGTCGGCTCAAGACCATGGATGAGCTCGTGCGGAACGGGTATTCCAAAGGTAATTCCCAATCCTTAGACATCTCGTTAGATGATAAGGCCACCTCATCCTTTATGCCACTTGAGGGGCGGATTACTTAGTCGAGTCCTTGCCCGAGAGGTTGGATCCTACCGACAGTCCAGGTCCTCATTTCATTAATCCTCACTTTGCAAGTGACATGGTACCGGCCTTGGGGCTCTTCGGTCATTATCGCCTTCCCACTAGTTATAGGATGTTGGTCCCATTGGAGCGGGACAGAATTAAGCCCCCTCTCAAGTGCCGCGCTTTTATAAAGCGGCGCTCGATAGCGAGGTGCGGTTTCCACTCTATCCTTTGATTGTATTGATATGTAATAAGTTCAACCTGGCCCCAGCCCGATTGTTCCCAATTCATAGTGCTCCATTTGTTTGTTCATTGCCACTTATGAGTTGAAAGACCTCCCTTGTAATTTAGAAACGTTTACCCTTCTCCACGACCTTTAGAAGAGGGCCTCGCTCAACGGTGAGCGAGGCCGGTACAGCCTTCCCAAATAAGAAGGGGTACATGACTGCCTTAAATAAGGAGTCTTTAGTCCATAGGTGGAAGTATGAGTTTTTCTTTGTAGAGAAGTTGGATGGGGAGTGGGATATCCCTATTTGGAGTGAGGAGGAGGATGTCGTTAAGATGCCTACTTCTCGCCACGTGATTTATCTCCGTGGAGTATATGTCGTAGCAGAGTATTTCGACATCCGAGAAGTACCCCATCCTATGAGGGTGGAAAAAAGAGAAGCTTCCATCCAACTGGCTTCGAAGAGGTAGTACTTCAAGAATAACTTGTTCCTTGTCACCAATGGGCTGGCTATGGATTCGAAACTTCCACGGGGTAGTTATTCCACCTTCTACTTCTTTTGTTCATGTTTCGAACTAACTTGACTTTAGTTTGTTTTCTGCAGATCAAACAAAGGCTCTCCTTTCCAAGGCCATGGCCGAGAATTCTTCACGTGCACGGGTCAACAGGGATACGCACACTTCACCCCGTGGCAAGGACGCCGCCGAGAGGGGAAAAAGGCCAAAGCCCCGAGCTGCACCCTACAACTGCCGTTGCACCATCTTTCGAGTTGTCAAGGGGAGCAACAACAGGCCTCCTGTAGTAAGTTTTCTGTCTTTTGTCATACCCTTTACGTTCGATCTTTACTTTCGCAGGAACATTGCTTTTTGCAACAGGCTTGTCCTCCTTCCGCCGAGAAGGGTTAAGCGTCGCCCGCCTCGATATCAAAATGGGGGCCAACTAGTGCGAGACTCGTCTACCTCGAGCTAGGGCTCGAGGGATACTTCAGACCTTTCCTTCCCCGAGGAACGCTTCCGCCTCAAGAGGTAAGGAGATATGTCCGGGTCTCCACTCTCGCCGTTTTCGGGTGCCGACCCCGATACCAAAGCTGCAATAGCGGGTCACCTCCTAAAGGCATATGGCAACACTCCTCGTAAGGATGTCGCTTCTCCTATTTCTACTTGCATTGGTTGTCATAGTTGGGGTAACGAGCAACCTTCCTTATCCCTATGTTTACTTTACCTTTCAGATTTTAACTTCTTTGTTCCATAGGCTCTTATCAAGGCTATGCAAGCTATAGAGTCCCAGCCCTCCTCCTCGCATCTTAAGAAGGAGGTGTTTTCTCTTCGGAATTCTTTGAAGAGGCTCTTTAAGGAGTGGAAGGATGAAGTGGGTCAGCTCTAGGGGCAGGTGAGCAAGCTGAAGGCTCAATTGGAGGCTGCTCGGAGAGAGAGCAAGATCTCAAGGCTCAATCGGAGGCTGCTCAGGATAGCGAGATCTTGAGGCTCACATCGGGACCGCTCGCGAGAAGGCGCGTGGCTGAAGATTGCGCTTCGAGTCCGCCCGGAGATTGATGCTTGCGGCGAGGGATACATCTCTTAAAAATCTCCTCGTGGCGGTCTCCCCGCCCTTGGTGAGGAGGAGGAGGGGCTAGAGCAGTGGATGGCTTATGCATCCGTCCTTTACTCGAGGCCTTTGCTTCGCGATCGGATTCTTCGGCTGAGTGTACCCCGAGGACGGTGAGATTCCTACGAGAGGACGGAGCCGATGGTAGTGCCGGGGACGGCCTTGAGGATTAGCTTCCCTTCTCGTAACCCTTCTTAGGCTAGGACTAATTTTGATGGCTTACAGGCCATGTAACTTAGGATGGCATGCACGCTGCGTGACTTGATACTTCTACTAGAGACTTGTTTCGTCTTGAACCTTGCTTGGTGTTTATTGCATGCTTATTTGACACTCGTTTTCCTCATTGCTTCTTTTAGTTGTTGTCGATTTTCTTGTTGTTTTAGGGTACATGATCACCTTTCAACCTTTACAATTTTTGGCTATCTTAAGGGAATGTATTAGCCCCTGGTTCCGCCCACAAAATCGGTACAAGCAAAACATGCAACGATAGAAATTAACAATGTAGTTGCCCTAAGGGTTTTTTAGCCCCCTTCCAACTTTGATAAAGTTACGAAAATACAACGAAAGAAACCGATTGGGTGCTCTAAGGGATCATATTAGCCCTTATTCATGCTCCCAAAAACTATCTTAAAATAAAATGTGAAGCGTAAAGTCAGTAGAAAATGTCCTCATTGTATTAACATAAGGATCGAAGTCCATTACAAAAGGGAGGAATGTGTGTCCCCATTGAGCGTTTTCGGAAAGGCCACGTCAATCGTAGGTGATTCCTTGACAATATTTTTGGGACATGGGCTGGGTGGGTCTTTAAAGAAAGGTCCCCATACCGAGCCAATGAGGTCGTCTTGCTTACAAAATAAGGGTGTTTCCTAGTACTTAAATAAAGTACTTCTTTAAATTATCGCTATGCCATGCTCTAGGAAGGTCCATTCCTTCGAGGGTGGCAAACCTATAGGTCCCTAGGCGGACTACCTCATGAATAATGTAAAGTCCTTCCCAGCTAGCCCCGAGCTTGCCATGCTCGCCGCCTTTCCTACAGCTTCAGCTCTTTTTAGAACAAGGTCGCCAACTTTAAGATCTCGTCCCCTCACCCTCCTGTTGTAGGCCCTTGCCATTTTTAGTTTGGTTATGGCCTCGCGAAGATAGCTATCTCCTTCAACCATAGGGAGTAAGTCAAGGGCCACCCCGAGGGCCCCGTTGTTAGACTCCTCCTAAAAGGCTGTGAGGTGGGGGCGTGAAGGGCCACTTTGATGAGGAGCACGGCCTCGGATCCATACACTAGCATGAAAGGTGTTTCTCCGGTAGCCGACTTCTCTGTGGTCCCGATTGACCATAGGACGGTTGGCAACTCATCTCGCCCATTTTCCCTTAGCATTATCCAACCTCTTCTTAAGGCCATTAAGTATGATCTTGTTGACTAACTCAGCTTGGCCGTTAGTTTGAGGACGAGCCACGGCCGTGAACCGATCATGGCAACCATATTAAGCGAGATATCCAAGCACCTTATCGGTGTTGAATTCTCGTCCATTGTCAAATATCATCGCCCTGGGACGCCAAACCGAGTAATTATGCTCCTTCGGATGAACTTGCATACCTCCTTTTCGGTGATCGAGGCTACGGCTTCTACCTCTATCCACTTAGTAAAATAATCCACAGCTACGAACAAGTACTTGCGCCGACCCGTGGCTTTCGGAAAGGGACTAAGGATGTCCATCCCCCATTTTGCAAAAGGAAGGGGTGATTGAATAAGAGTCAGCTCAATGGAAGGGAGCTTTAGCACAGGAGCAAATTTCTAGCATTTGTCACATCGCCTCACCAAGTCCATTGAATCTTCTCGTAAGGATGGCTAATAGTAGCCGATCCGTAAAGCCTTAGCTACCGGTGTCCTTCCGCCTATGTACGAGCTACACACTCCTTCGTGAATTTCTTCAAGTATTTTTGACCCGACTCGACTATACACAACGAAGCAAGGGTTCGAATACGCCTTCTTGTAGAGTGTTCTGTCATAGTAAACAAACCATTCAGCTCTGTTTTGACATGCTCCGCTTCTTTGCTATCTTGTGGAAGTTCCCCCTTAGATAGGTAGTTGACGAGGGAATCCATCCAAGTGTTGCTCCTATCTAGCCATATGGTTTCTTTGACATTGATACTTCTCTCTCTAAGTACCTCTCATTGGATCTTTTTCGATCGCCCGTCGGCTGAGGAGCCGGCAAGTTTGAGAGGGCATCGACTTGTTTTTTCTCCGAGCGAGGTACATGTAAGATTTCGAAGTGTTGGAGTCGTCCCGTCGCTTCTTTGATCTTTTGGCGATACGCTATCATGTCCTCGTCCCGTGCCTTGTATTCTCCATTCAGTTGGGAGACTACAAGCTAGGAATTGGAGTATGCTTTTAAGGAGCTCGCTCCTGCCGCATAACGATGGGTCTATGCCTCGCTAGGAAAGCCTCGTACTCAACCTCATTGTTTGAAGCTTTGAACATGAACTTGAGCGCATGTTTGTATTGTTCCCCGTTGGCAAAGTGATGACCAACCTCGCTCCACTCCCGTCTTTGGTTGCTCGAACCATCTATGTAGAGGGTCCAACATTTATCTTTGGATAGTAGGGGCTGGTTCGGTGTGAGCATTCTGCTATGAAATCTGTCAAGCCTTGTGCTTTGATAGCTCTTCGGGGTTTGAACTCCGGACTATAAGGGGTTAGCTCAACCGCCCATTTCAGCATTCTTCCGTAGCTTTCGAACTTTTGTGACACGTTCCTTACGGGCTGGTCACTTTGTGTGACTCAAAGTACGGTCGTCACTTTCTACCGGCCGGAGGAGAGCGTATGTGAATTTCTCGATCAAAGGGTAGCGAAGCTTGGCACCTCCAAGCTGGTAGCCGACGTACTATATAGGTATTTGCTCGCTCTTTCGCTCCACTAGGAGGACTGCGCTTATTGCTTGATCCGAGACGGCGAGGTAAATTAGTAGGGGCTCCCGGATGGGACTCGGCAATTTTTAGAAATTGGGCTAGATATGCTTTTAGCTAGGAGAATGCTTCTTCCGCTTCGAAATCCCACTCAAACTTTGCTCTTTTCTTAAGAACTTTGAAGAAGGATCAGCATTTATCCATGAGACCTTGACATAAATCGTCAAAGAAGAATGCTTGCTTTTGACGATCATGTCTTCAACATATACTTCCATAGTCTTTCCAATGAGGTGGGCAAAGATCATGTTGACCAACCTTTGGTAGGTGGATCCATCATTTTTCAACCCTAAGGGCAATACATTGTAGCAATACAACCCCTAGTCGGTGATGAAGGCCGTTCTTTCCTGGTCTTCTTTGCATAACGATATTTGATGGCCCCCGAAAAGCATCCATAAAGCCGAGAAGGGCGTGAACTACCGTAGCATCGACGAGTTTGTCAATTTTTGGCAAAGGGTAGGTGTCTTTCGGGCATACTTTGTTGAGGTTGGTGAAGTCAACGCATATTCTCCATGTACGGTTTGACTTCTTCACCAAGACTACATTGGCGATCCACTCGGGTACTGGCATTCCCGAATGAACCCCGCCTCAAGTAGCTTCCGACCTCCTCTACCACCGCTATGCTACGTTCCGCCCTTAGATGTCTTTGTTTTTGGATGATGGGCTTGTAGGATGGGTCAATATTCAACTTGTGATCAATGACTTTAGGGCTCAACCCGAGCATCTCTCTAGATCCAAAGGTGAAGACATCTTTGTATTCTCTCAAGAGTCGGACAAGGTTGTCTTTGATCCCTTTACGGAAGTTCTTGCCCACTTGCAGGGAACGATCAGGGCAAGTTTCCTCTAAAGGGATGGGTTCGATATCTTCCGAAGGTGTAAGGCGGTCCCTACCATGGCCTTCGGTGGTGGCGAAGCACACCATCATAGTTTCAGGAATTTTGGTAGGGGCCTCTACTTTTGGTCTCTTGGCCTTGGAGTCTCCATTAAGGGTCAAAGGCTTACGACATAGCATTCTTTTGCGGTTTTCTAATCTCCGTAGATCTCGTCTACGTAATCGTTGTTGAGCTCATACTTCATAAGGAGAAGATATGGAGTAATGACTCGCCTTGCTTTGGTTGAGGGTGGGATGTCCAATGATGACATTATATGTAGAAGGCACGTCAACCACTAAAAAGTTCACTTCAATATTTCGTCCTTTGGCCTTATCTCCGATCCTAACCGGTAGGCGGATCATGCCGAGAGGATACACTGTTTGCCCCCAAATCTAAGGATTGGATTTATGAGAGGGGTGAGATTCCGAGGGGTGTATTTTAACTGGTTTAAGCACTCCATTGTGATGATGTCCACCGAGCTTCCTATATCCACCAGAACCCTCGGGACTATGGCATCCGAGATTTTCAATGTAATGACCATAGGGTCATCGTGCGGGGTGGCCATGCCTCTTAAATCCTCATCTCCGAAGGTCATCGCGGGCACCTTCACAGGTGGAGGTTGCCCGGTGATCAACACCTGTTGTGTGCTTCTTAGGTGAGCTTTTTAAAAAGAGTGGGTCACGCCCCAGCCCAAGCCCCAGTGATGGTGGCTATGACTGCAGTGACATCGTCATCTTCATAACTCTTTTCTCCTTGCCTTGAGGAACTTCCCTTAGCCCCACCGGTATCCTCCTTGAGAAAACGATTGATTTGCCCATTATCGGCCAATTCCCCAAGTGCCTTTTTAGGGCTCGACACTCAGCGGTGTTGTGCCCAATTTGTTCGTGGAACTCACAAGTACTTGTTGGAAGCTCGTGCTTTGGTAAGAGTGGACATGGGAGGCGGCTTCTTGAGCATGGGATGCCCTTTGATTTCAATCAAAATACTTTGTAGATTGATGTTGAAGCGGTGGTTCACTTCGTTCTCCCGGGACTTCTCTTCATTTCGGGAATTAAACTTTCCTTCCCCTCCTTTTCTTTTGCCTTCTCCCCCTCCTCTGCGTAGATCTCGTGGCCTAGATGAAGTCGGCCGCCTTCTTGATCACCTCTGCGAGAGTAGTCACCTTCTATTCAACGAGGGAAAACTTGAATCTTCCGCTCCCGAGTCCATTTAAGAAGGAGGTATAGGCAACTCCATCTTGAAGATCGGGGATGAGGACAGCTTCCCCATGGAACCTCCGCCCATTGTCTTTGAGAGTTTCATTTCTTCCTCGTTTGATTTTTGAGAGATGGATGCTGGTTTTCTTCTGTTTGTAACTCGCGATGAATTGCGCAACAAACTTTTCACGAGTTCTTCGAAGGAAGAGATGCTTCCTTGAGGGAGACTCGTTGAACCATTTCCGTGCGACCCCCTTCGGTGTGGTCGGGAAGAATCGGCAGTAGGTAGCATCGTCTCCATCTTGCACATATATATGGGACTTTTAGTATGCCAGGTGGTCCTTGGGGTCGAGTGGTGCCATCATACGGGTCGATGCTTGGGACTTTTATCTTTTTAATTCTTGGTGCATTCATGATTTTCTTTGAAAATGGAGTGTTGAAAGTCAAGATCTCTAGCCGAGTCCACCCCTAAGGAGGAGACATCAAAGGAGGGGGAGATCCTTGAAGATGATGGAGTTGACGGAGATGCCGAGAGATGGCTCCGAGGATTAGCCCCCTTTTTCATGACTGTTCGTAAGCTATGAGTGATTTTTGATGGCCTCGTGTACCATATGATTTGATATTTTGCTACTTTAGATTCGTTTTGCTTAAACTCTTATCTTCACATGAATGTTGCTTGATGCATGGATGCTTACTTGCCTTGTTGTTTCTTTTTTATTATTGCCGATTTTTTTCTCATTGTTTAGGGTACATGATCACCCTTCATCATGGTTGGGTCTTCTTTGAGTTTTATAACTTGGTTGTCTTAGGGGTTGTATTAGCCTCCGGTGTTGCCCCCAAAATCGGCACAAGCAAAACATGCAACGAAAGAAACTAGTAACACAGACTGCCTTAGGGGGTCATATTAGCCCCTACTCTTTCTTCTAACTTTGACAAAGTTAAGAAAATACAACGAAAGGAACCAAGAGTTTGTACGCTCTAGGGGTTCGTATTGGCCCCTATTCTTGCCCCCAACTCGATGAAGGTAAAGATATAGGACGAAAGACATTAAAATTTTGGTTGCTCTAAGGGATCATATTAACCCCTATTCTTACTCCCAACTCGGTGAAGGTCAAGTGCGAGACATAAAAATGCGGAAAACTTGCTCATTGTATTAATATAAAAGATCGAAGTCCGTTACTGAAGGGAGGAATATGTGATCCCGTTGAGCGCTTTCGGAAAAGTTACGTCAATCATGGGTGATTCCTTTACAAAATCTTTGGGACTTGGGCTGGGTGGGTCTTTAAAGAAAGGCCCCCATGCCGCATAATGAGCTCAAACTATTTACAAAGGCACCATCATCCCATGAGTTCAATGTCTTCGGGAGGTGCAAGCCGGACCTTGTCGTGATCTTCCGTGGTGGTCAAGCACACCATCGTAGTCTTGGAGACTTTGGTTGGGGCTCCGCCTTATGCCTCTTACCCTTGGGATTCTCATAGACTTTCTCTTCCTCTTTATGCTTCTCCATCAAAGATCGAAGGCTTATGACATAGCATTCACGTGCGGTCTTTTGGTCTCCATAGATCTCGCCTACGGATCCGTTATCAAGCTCATACTTCATGAAGAGAAAGTATGGAGTGACAAGCGCTTTGATCTGGTTGAGGGTGGGACATCCAATGATGACATTGTAGGCGGATAGGATGTTGATCACTAGGAATTTCACTTTGATGTTTCAGCCCCTAACCTTCTCTCTCGACCCCGACTAGTAGGACCATGCCTATGGGGTGTATCGTCTACCCCCGAATCCAATGATAGGATTAACTAGGGGAATGAGATTTTGAGGGGTATACTTTAGCTGATTTAGGCATTCCATGGTGATAATATCAACCGAGCTCCCCGTGTCAATAAGTATCCCGCGGACTATGGCGTCCGAAATCTTCAAAGTGATGACCAAGGGATCCTCATGTAGGGCAGCCATGCTTTTCAAATCTTATTCTTCAAAGGTCACTTGGGCACCTTCATAGGCGGAGGCCGACAAGTGATCATGACCTACCGAGCACTCATGAGGTGAGCCTTCTAGGAAGAGGGGATCATTGTAACACCCCACAACACCCCCGGGAGTATTACATCACCGGAGTTCCTTAGAGGAACTCCCAAGGCTCTTTCTCGGTGTTGGTTTGGTCGCCTAAACTCAACTTAAAGGTAGTACCGGTGGTTTTCCCAAAGAATATGGGATTCTCTAAAAATTTCGGCAGAGTTCCGTTTGTAACATGGACTAACCCATAGGCTTCAAGCCTTACAATCCTGCATAAAAGCATAATGAAACTCGACGAGCCACACGCTCGGAGCACACAACTCAACGGCCACACGCCGGAGTTCAACCAATCAAGCGATAAAACTTACAACAATCTAAAAGGGTTTACTATACATATGGTACAAACTACATGAACTAAATTACAAGTACAATACTTAGAAACATAACAAATGCACATCCTCGATTCAAATCTCGCAAAGAACCAACAAACAAGCACTCAACAAGGTCCGGAATAAGCTAAGCACCCGCAACACTCGGGAGGGGGAAATTTGTGGGGGTGAGCAATAATCAACGGGCTCACCGGAGTCCTACACCCTTAAAATGGAAATTCTTTACACATAATACTCATAATAATCAAATCAGTAAAAGTATAATAATATAATACAAATCTATATCTTTTCCAATGAAATCTCTTGAAATCAGTCGCAACATTAAGCTCATAACACTTTAATCATTTGGAAGCACGATTTGCAATCATTTTAGGAATGGAATCACATTACACACAAGATGGAATCATCTCGCACTTTCTTTTGAATATTTTCCGAAAATTCTTTCGGGGCTTTCGGCGATTGAACTAACACCAGGCGGTTCTCGGGGCGCTACCCCGACTCAGGTTCCCGGGACCTATCTCTAGTCAAATACCTGGAAGGCTCCGCTTTCCTCGTCAGGAAAGAATCAACCTCTCCGGTTGATGGGCATCCTGATACGCATATCGAGACCCCGTGGCCCGATACGCACGACCACCTCCTTCCTCTCGGTCTAAACAATCTAGCCCATAATTCATTTCAATCGAAGTGATCACAATCACTTATCAAACTTGGTTTCTAACCAAGATCTCAAACAATTTCTCATCGTAGAAGGCATGACACACGTGTCACCCTTCTAAATTCACTTTCTCAAATCCGATTCATTTTCTCAAGCAAGATTCACTTTCTTAAACAAGTTTCACTTCTTTAAAACACATTCACGTTTGAAAGGCAGCTCACAAGAAGTTGCATTCAAGAATCATTCCACGTAAAATACAAAACGCCTTTCAAAACTACTTTTGAGTATCACGTAAAGCAATCACATAGCACAAATAATCACCATTCAATGCAAGCATCATTCTCAACTCTTTCCAACTATACATTTCTCAATCCACCACTCTAGTACGATTAGTTTCCATTTTCTCGAGCCACAATAACCACAAGCGGACATCACCTAATTCAGCGCCCCAACTTCTCACAACTCTCTGTCTTTGTTTAAATTCCTCATTCTATGTCTCCACTCGGTGAACTCACTTCGTTTGCTTATGTCTTAACTTCTCAACTCCCTGTCTTTACTCCAGTTCCCCAACTTAACCTTACCATTCCCTGTCTCAAATTCCCGTTGTATGTCTCAAACTCATTACTTAACTCTTGCTCGTCCGTCCTTAGTTATGTAACTCTTAATCACTTTTCATTATTCGGTTCCGTTAGCTTTGCTTATTTTCACACTCGGATCAACCTCGAGGATTTATTTACTTTTCGAACTCAATTAATCTCACAATCACCCATTACTCACTTAGTTGTACCAGTTACACATCACTTAATACGAATTCATACTCCTCTTTATACTTCGACCCATCATTACCCAATATTCGTAATTAGCTCTCGATATCACAAGTTCAAGAAATCTCTAAGGCTCAATCTGAAATATTAATTCATAACTTATACCCAAACCATAACGTGCTCATTCCCAATCGATCGAATTCTCGATACGACTCACTATACTCAAGCAGCCTAACTCTGTCCGAATTCCCGATTTTCACTTTAGGCCTAAACAATTACCAATTCTTTTCAAGACTCCTAATTCCACTTTCATCAACTACTACACTCGTTCAATATCATACATGTTGAACATTCACAATCATATTCACAATCACGATAACTCCTCAAGGCTCCTAATTCCACTTTCAAGCAACTACTCGAACTCGCTCAATAGCATACATATTCCCCATTCACGATTACATTTCACAATCACGATAAATTCAATTGGGTTTCGAAAGTACTAATAGTTTAGAGTATAGGACTACCCACCTCGACTCGGGGATTGAAGGTTTGTTGGTTTGCTTGAGACTCGGGCTCCCCAATTCGGTTCCTCCTTTCGTTCCTCTTTCCCTCGCTGCTAGCCACCGGTTCCGCCGCCTGACGCCGTCGCCGGTCACGGTCCCGCGTTCACCGGCTGCTTCCTCGGCCCTCGCGTCCGCTTCCCTTTCCCTAGCCTCGATTTCGCCCTCTCCTTCGGCCCCGGCCGTCCCTCGCGTTCGCCGTTCGGGCGCTGGCCTCCGGCCGCTCCTCCGCCTCGCGCACCCACTCTCTTTCTCTCGCTCTGTTCTCTCGCTCGCTGCTTCGCCCTCGCCCGGTCTCCCTTCTCTCGTTTTCCCCTGTTCTGGTTCCGCTCCTCCCTCCTTTCGCCCGCCCTCTTTCCTTTTCCTTCGCCCGCTGGTTGTCTTCGGCACGGCTGGCCCGCCGGTCTGCCGATTTCCGGCGTCCTCTCGCTCCCGCTCCCGCTCCGCTCGCGCAACCCCCCTCTCTCGCTCTGTCTCCCTCGCTTAGCCTCTCTCTCTCTCGTTGCTCCTTTTGTTCGGTCCCCGCCCCTTCTTTCTTTCCTTTTCGGTGGTTTCCACCTGTGGCCGACAGCACTCGCTTTCCCCAATACTAATCCCATTCCTCTTCTTTTTATTTTTATTTTTTTCTATCCTCAATGCAATTAAACTCACATACATAACATACGCGGTCTCCGATTAATATGTAGCTGGTCCGGGCGGAAATTCGAAAACCGAATTAATACGCTTCACCAATAAGAATTACGCGAACTAATAATAACCCGTTCAAATTAATTTACGCGTATTTAACCGCGTATAACTTGGTCTCTCGACCTACTCCATTTAACCAAGGCTAAATAATTAACTCTAGCTCGTAAGACCACCTAACCTCAAAATTACGGGTCTTACAATCATCCCCCCGCAAATCCCCCAACGATGGTGGCTACAATCTTAGTAGCATCATTATCATCATACTCGCTCATATCCCCGCCTTAAAGAACCTCCTTGTGTTCCATGAGTATATTTTTTGAGAAAGTGATCAATTTGCCCATTATCTCGCCAATTCCCCAAGCGCCTTCTTTAACGCGCGACACTCAGTAGTGTTGTGTCCGGTTTGTTCATGAAATTCGCAATACTTGTTAGAAGCTAGCGCTTTGGCGGGAGTGGACGTGGGAGGTGGTTTCTTGAGCATGAGATGCCCCTTGATCTCAATTAGAATACTTTGGGGGCCGGTGTTGAAGAGGTGGTCACTTAATTTCCCAGTGACTTCTCTTCATTTCGAGGATTAAATTTTTCATCTCCTTCTTTCCTCCTAACCTCATCTCCTTCCTCTCGCGTAGATCTCTGTGGCTCGAATAAAGTTAGCCGCCTTTCGGAGTGCTTTTGCCAAAGAGGACACCTTTTGTTTAGCGAGGGAAAATTTGAATCTTCCGCTTCTAAGTCCGTTTAGGAATGAGGTGTAGGCAACTTCATCTTGAATATCAAAGATGAGGACAGACCTCCCGTGGAACCTTCGGACATAATCCCCGAGAGTCTCGTTCCTCCCCGTTTGATCTTGGAGAGGTGGATGTTGGTCTTCTTTTGCTTGCAACTCGCGATGAATTGTACAACGAACTTCTCGCACAGTTCTTCAAAGGAAGAGATGCTCCCTTGAGAAGACCGTTGAACCATTTCTGCGCGACTCCCTTTAGTGTGGCGGGGAAGAATAGGTAGTAGGTTGCATCATCTCCATCCCGAACGTACATGTGGGACTTGCAGTACTCAAGGTGATCTTCGGGATCAATTGTGCCATTGTATGGGTCAATGATTAAGACCTTTATCTTCGTCATTCGAGGAGCATTCATAATCTTCTTTGAAAATGGAGTGTTAAAGATAGGCTGAGTCGGTCGTGAATCGAGCCGGAGATGGGAACGGCACAAGGCCGATGTCGCGGGACTTCCAAGTAAGGAAGGGCTCTTTCTTATTTCGGATCAAGAAGGTGTGCACCTAACCCTCTCCGACTTCTCCCGATTCTTCGATTTGATTGATCATGACGTCTTTCTCTTGATCGCTCGCGCTCCCGGGCGATAGACTGCTCTTGGTCGCACCTTGGAGCATTGTAGGCTCGCTAAGAATTACGGCCATGCGCAGCTAATCGTGCGAACCGGCTGACCTTCTACTTCCCCGGGGCCCTCGCTCCACGTTCAAGGCAAAGGCATCGCCATGACCCTCAAACCAAGCGTAACGCCCGCTGTGGGTGGCATAGGGGGTCGAGGCTGTGTGCAAAGTGGCAATCTTCTCATTAGCCTTATGAAGAGCCCTCTTAGCCTCAATAATCCCCGAGCATCGCCTTCTTCATGACGCCTTGTCGAGAGGGCATTTGGTTGCTCGAGAGCAGCGCAGCTTGGTGTCTCAGCTTGGTTGTGCTTGGGCTGCATGCAAGGGTATCCCTCCTAAGAAGTGGCCAACAAGCGGACCTCGCTAGGGGTTGTGATGTACCCGGGAGTTGGGGTGTACTGGAAGGGCGTGAAGGGCAGGCGCCGCTCCATGGTTTCTCACACCTACTCTTACACTTGTTGTGCAACAGTAGTCTTAAGGGTCTCAATTCAGCTTTAAAGAGCCCCTAGGGTGACGTAAGCCTCCAGCTGAGTGTGGCGGTTACCGGTGGACCGCTAGGACGACTATGTGTCCTCGGCTTGAGGGACGCCACGGGATTGGCCTCCCGTAGGCATTGAATGATGAGGATGAGGGACAGGTGGATTAGTTGTGTCACGTGTCATCCTGGATCGGGATCGAGTACCACTAGCAATCACAAGTTACTTTTCTCCCCACGGACGGCACCAAAATGTTTCCGGAGGAAAACTTGTGTGATGATGTGGATGATGATTCGGAGAGAGAAAGGATTTACTCGCTCCGGCTGTGAGGGCGTAATGCGATCGGATGGATTCCACGTGGCGACTATCGAACCTACAAAAAGATGAAGCCTCGGGGTGGATCCCGAGGAATGCCCCTCCGACGCCCAAGTTAGTGATGAACTAAATGACCGAATCAAGGAAATCTTCCTCGATGTGCAAAAGGGGAATTTCCCGGGATTTTCTTACCGGAGTAAGGCTTTTTGGGATTTGGGAGACTTTCCTAGAGAGAAAAGTGTTGGGAATTGGTGATGTGAGCTTAGGAGCATGTGAACCTATTTCCTAAGGGTAAAGGTTGGTGAGTATTTATAGAGGATTTTAACAGGGTAAGATAGTAATTTACCATGATTTAGGAGGAAACCCTAGCCCTAATGGGCTTTACGCTTTACCTGGCCCATTAAGAGTAGGCTTAGGCTGATATCTCCATTGTCCGACTAATTAGGCACAGCTGGCTACCGACGTGATGGGTGAGCTGGAACTGTCCAGGAAATATCCGAATCACCTTGTTTTAAAGGGAACTTAAAACCTGTAAATTTCAACTTGCACCTCCAAAATACTCAACCAAACAACCGAAAAAGGAACTTGAAATCAAAGGAATCAAGTTCCATTCCAATTTTGTCCAACCAAACAAGACCTAAGAGAGACCATGGGGAGGGGGATAGAGGCAAGACAGCACAATCGGAAGGGAGCAAGATAGAGGTAGACTCAAAATCTTTTGGATCATCTAATCATGCACAATATAAGTCACGAGGAAAATCATGTGTTCTAGATAAAAAAAAAAAAAAAGAAAAATAGTTTCGTGACGCCGAACATGATGAAGATCTTTCAGGTTTTAGGATTTAAATATCTATATCCTTTGTACTAATGAGTGTACATAATAAAAACACACTGAACATAATGTTGTTGTAATTTATTTTATGAGAGCAGGAAAATTTGGAAAACCCTCATAAATCACGACATGTTCTCATAAATATATAATCAGGGAGTTTACCAAACAGTTTTTCAAAAGGAGACTCAAACTTCAAAGTGGGAGTGGGCAGTCGATTTATAGAGAAAACCGTATTATAAGCAGCATTAACTAGATAAATAGAGGGAATAACATATTAAATGAGCAAACAGTATGTCATCTCAAGAATATGACATGCTTCCGCTTGACTACCCCATTTTGAGCCTGAGTATTTACACATGATTTTTCAAAAATGATACCAAAAAGATTTTGCATAGGCGAACTGTCAAATTTACCCCCGCCATCACTTTCAAGAAGTTTGATTGTAGTTCTAAACTGATTTTCAACCATGGTTCTAAAATGATAAAAAATTGTGAAAACTTCAAATTTTCATTTCGTAACATACAACAAAGTAAAGTGAGAGTAGTCATAAATAAAAAATACATAATATCAAAAATCCAAATTGAAATAGCGGGACACTGCCAAACATATGAATGAGCTAAATGTAAAGAAAAATCAAATATGTGTTCAACTAACTAAAAAAGGTAAATCATACAACTAAATAAGTTAATATGTTACACAAGTACCATAAAAAACATTGCTCATAACAAGTTTAATTTTTCTAGGTAAATTTGAAACTATGAGTTCCACAGTGACCAAGCCACTGGTGCCAGACATCACCATAGTGGTACAAACAAATGAAAAAAGAAGCACACTCTGATGCAGGAGACACATGAATGGGATAGACATGTACAAGGGCCTCAAGATAAAACATCATCAAAGGTGTTGTCCTTTACTGAAAAAGAACATACATTAAAGATAACTAGACAAATATTATCCTGACACAAACAGCTAATTGAAAACAAATTATGTTTTAACTAGGGAACATGGAGGACCGAATGAAGAGAAAAGAGCCAATGACTTAGTTTGAATGCTTAAAGAACCAATTTATCCTCCTCGAGGTTTCAGTAAATATTTTTTCTACCACCGATATTTTTCACCTAGACAACCCCTATCGGGCCCATGAACCTTTTCCCTTATGAAAACCTAACCCGAGGGGCTCGTAGTTTTTCCGTAACTCTACTTTGCCAATTGTTCAACCCTTCTTTGCTCACAACTAATGATGTGTGTTCCTCTCTTTCTACTCTCTCAAACATTTAAAATTTGTCACTTTTGTGATATCCCGAGTACTTATTATGGCATGAATCATAGTAGAGCTAATGACTACGTGATGCCACAAGGATAAATTTTGGGACTTATGATAATTTGACACAAAGGTGAAAGAAGCACTACTATAGAAATGACTTTTACTACGGGCCTTTTATAACGGTTGAAACAAAAATGTACTAAAAAATGAGGCAGTAATATTTTTATAAATAAAATAAACCTATTACTACGGTTCTTTCATTGAACTCGTAGTAAAAAATCTTGGTCACGTATCTCCGGATCTCAATCTCTCTCTCTCTCTCATCTCCTCTAAAAATCTCATTTCAAGTTTTAAACACCCGGATCCACCCCCAAATCCTCCCCTCCCCGTCCCTCTCTCTCTCACCCCCACCCCCACCCCATCCATCCTCTTAATACTTAGAACATGCACCTCTTCAAATTTTCCAGTCCATCGGCAAATTCACCAGAGCAATGGCCATGCAAATCAAACTTGACTTATCCAAGATCGTCTTTATACTCGGAGCAGGCACCTCTCTCTCTTTCTCTCCTCTCTCTCTCTCACTCTCTCCCCCTTCTCTCTCCCTTTCACTCTTTCTCTCTCCCCGAATTTCTGCCGACTCGATCTCACCACTCCTCGTCGCCGCCTCTCGAAGGTTATACCGACACCATCCTTGTCAAGAGCGACAAGTTATCCAACTTAATTAGGGAGCTTTAAGTATCAATTTTTTAACCATATGCCTAATTAATGCCTCATTTTATGATTTTTTTTTCTGTATTTTAATTTTTCATTCAAGGACCGACCATTTTTTTAAGGCGTTGGTGAAGGGTTCTACAAGTGCCGATTCCGATCCTATTGCTGCTCAGGTTCATCCCTTTAATTTTGACTATGATATTCCTATTTCAAATCAAGATCTAGGCTCTCCAAGAAGACCTCATAAGATTCCTCTCTTTTGCTCCAATTTCAATTTAATTTTCATGCCTAGGGTTTTTCTCCCCTTGATTTTAGGCTTAAATTTGGTTCTAGATGACTCTCTCTCTTCCTCTCTCTCACTCTCTCTCCTTCCCCTCTCGCATAAAAGCAGCAGCACCAGCAGATGGGAGAATACCGCCGTCGCGAAGCTGATTAAGAAATGGCATTGGAGAAAGTGTTAGTGAATTTATTGTTTTGATTCTTGGATTATCAAGGAAATTTGAGCTAGAATGGATTAGTGGTAGTGAATTGATTGTTGATTTGTTCATTTGCTTGTTGATTGTGTTATGCAATTAGACTCTAAAGTTGTCTAATTTGAATAATTTTCAACTTCTTGGTAGGTATTCCCTTCAATTGGGAATTCGAGTATGAGTTCTTGAAATAGAGAAAAGCCTACATCTCTCTGTCTCTCTCTTAAAGATTGTAGATTTTTTTTAAAATGATATTAGCTATTACAACAATTCTAAAAAAAAAAGCCATAGTAATAGGTGTACCTATTACTATGGTTCTTTCTCCGTAACCATAGTAATATCGACCTATTACTACGGTTCCACAAATGAACGGTAGTAATAGGTTGTCTTTTATTACGCTTTTGAATTGTAATAAAAGATGTCCATCTACAATTACGACCATATACATGATGTCTAATAACCGTAGTAAAAGATCTTTCGTAACCGTAGTAAAAAGTGGTTCTTGCAATAGTGAAGATAAATAATAATTCGATAAATTGAGAGTTAGAAAAATATTCAAAAAATTTAAAGGGTGTAAATGAAAATATTTTGTAAACAAAAGGAAAGGATTGCCTACTTGAAGCTGAAGAGTACTTGAATATGGGGTTTTAGAGGATAAATTACTTTCGTCGGTGTCATATGAGCAGTCTGTAACAACCATGGCCCGCATCGCACCGAAGGGCGAAGCAGATTGCATTCCCACAAAAGTCGATTTCAAGGAGATGCATTTACCAAGAATGAAGGCTTTAGGTTTTTTAAAAGTTGGTTGGCGGTTTTAGAAACCATTATTATTTTTGAAAGTGTTTTAGAAATTCTTGGGATAGGTAATAAAGAAAAGAGAGCTATTCTGGATAAACAAAGCAATGAGACTCACCGGGCTAATTAGCTTAACCCGCTTAAGCTAGGATTCAGAGCCATGATTTTGCCACGGGAAATCGGTGTGGGTTACCCCGTGCTAGGATATCGACGTGGGTCTTCTAGCCCGGATTGTAGGAAAGGTACTAGTTAGAAAGTCTATGTTGTGGTTTTAGTTCAAAACAGTCTAAATTTCTAGAAAAATTGAGATGTGTTATTAAGAATAAAAAAAGATATTAAAATAAGAGTTGCTAGTTAGTTTCAAAAAAATTATAAAATAACATCTACTTTCCTTATTAAACCGAAGGGACAACGAGTTAGGAAAGGTTTTTAAAAAGGTCTCCATTGGCCTAAACCAATGATCCGGTGTTCGGAAGTGAAGGTATAAAATTAGAAGGGTTGCTCCTCATTTTTCCCATTAAAAAAAACGAGCTTTACTAATTAAAATGGAAAATTCAAATTGTGCCAAAACAAAATCAATAACACATCATGCTCGTGCGAGAAAGTAATCAAAGCATGCTAATAAAGTGATAAAGGAAGAAAAACAAAGAAAAGTAGTAAATCTAAGCTATTACAATGAGCGGGAAGGAAAATAAATAAAACTACATCTTCCAAAACTACAATACGAAAATAAAATAACAGAATTAAAAGAAAGCAATAAAAGCAATTAAAAAACTTGAATGGCTGCATCTTGTGACCTCAAGTAGACGTACTTGTCAATCTTCCGAGCTTGATTGAATCTCGGCAGCGTAACGAAAGGGAAATGAGAGCTTCAAGGATGTAAGACTTCCTCTTGTAGAAGGCTTTTGGGAGCAAAAATAGGAGTATATGTGGAGAGAGTAGAGAGGGATATGAGAGTTAGGATTCAGCAAAATAAAGGCGAGTATTTAGCTTAATGGTGTGTGGAAATAAGGAGGTAAGGAACCCTATTTATAGTAATAGGTTAGGTTTAGGGTTTCCTCTTTCTAACTTTATTTCAGCTGAAATCAATAGAGTCCAACTCTAGAAAATCAGTTGAAGATTAATGAAAGTTTTCATGCTTTGAACGGGTCAAAACGACGCGTTTTGGCAACTTGAACGTGGGTGGTTTGATAGTTTGGTGATCCATGCTTGATTTTGGCGTGATCCAAAGATGAAGTTGGGGACTAACGGTGAGTCATTTGAGACAATGTTTTAGACTATTTTGTAATTTTTGGATGCCGTTTGTTGTTGACTTTGACTTTTGGGTTAGAAAAAGGAAAAGAAAATATGACTTTATCCAATCTAACCTAAAGCACACAAGAGAAGTTAAGTTTTTATCCCTGAGCCAACACAGAAAAAAATAAAATTAAATGTTAAAAAACATGACATTTTTTGGGTGTCAAGAGCAACATCCATATCAGCACGCCACAGGCTTTTACTAGGTTTGATAGACAAGGTGGTGGCAAAAGTTATATAGACTAACACCTAATAGAACAAGAAATAGTAAAATGGCCAGGAGATTGAAAGATTTGACAAATTACGTTAGCTAGAAGTCGACCCTATTACCCCCAAATGATTTATTACCTGCAACAAAAGGATTGGTAAAATAAAACGGGGCACAATAAAGATAATAAAACAATTGAATTAAATATACAGAACTTGTAGGCATACCCCTAGAGACAGTAAACTGTTGATGAGCTGTAGTGGAATATTGAGAAGTGTTGTGCCCTTTATCGTTCTTGTGGTTTCCTTGTTATTGAGAGGTAGCACGACCCCCAAAGTGGAAACAGTAGTGGCGAGAAAAGCAAAATGGGAACCAATACTTCGATTCCAGCTATGTTAGTGAAGGAGACGATGCTAATGAAAAATCAGACGGGTCCAGAGGTCATGGAAAGTTAGATGGCTAGGAACATATGACAAATTATCAACAAGATTATCAAATTTGGAATCAAGCCCATTTATACTATACTGAATTAGATCTAAATTAGAAAGGGGAGATCGAATAACAATTAAGGAATCTACTACAATTGCTTAATTTCCAAAAGATAATCATCTGTGTTTTGAGGAGACTTGTCTAGCATAGATAGCATAGGTTTCAAATCCAAAACACTAGCAAGACTGGCAGTATTAAACCTCGACTCCAAATGATGCCAGATAGGCAAACAATGTATCAAACCACGTACCTTCATAACATCATTTTTAGTGATTGTGACGGCGATCCAAGCACAAATAAGTTGATCTAATCGTAACCATGTCTAGAATGCTGGATTGGGATGCTGCATTCCAAGAGAGAAAGCAACATACTGAGGCGGTCGAGAAATGCTACCATCAAAGAAACTTTGTAGGTGATGCATCACTAGGAAAGACAAGAATTGTGTCTTCCAGGTAATAAAATCATCAATTTTATCAAGGGAAGTGGTGACAAAGTTAGTCACATTGATAGTCCATATGGTCAGAGTCAATAAGAAGGCCATAATTGAATGGTGGAACTGCTTGCAAGGTCAGATCAAGAGGACCCGAAGGCATAAAACTGTTAGGATCGGAGTTCACAACAATGAAACTTTGGACAAAAGAAAATGAAAGAAGAATTTGAGACACAAGATTTTAACGTGGAAAAACCCAAATCCGGGAAAAAACCACGAAACTGATGCACTAGACTTGAGTAGTTTACAAGAATTTCTCTCAAGCTCTCCCTAACTTATACACTTGTAATTCACTACTCACACTTATACAACAATAGAGGATAACACTGATTATATAGCCATAACCAGTCAAACTACATTACAAGTCTTAAGCATTTAGAGGCCTTAAACACGCATTAACTCACAAGAAACCGACACAAAACGCTTCAAACCGTGCAGCGCGAGAGCCACACACCCAGCACAGGCCATGCCATTGGACACGACCAGCCTGTGTTTGGTGCTGGTCATTGCCGGCTGCACTGGTTTCGTCTGACACGATCCGTGCTCGTTGCCTCTTGCCCGTGTTCGCCGTTTTTGCCCCGTAACGCGATTTTCCGAGCCCAAAACATCCATTGAACTCCATAATCCCAACAGAAACCATGAGATGATTATGGTTCATGGAAGGTAGAGAAAGGAAAGGAGAAGGCTGCGGTTATAGGTTGTCCATGTGATGCAAGAACAATGTGAAGCAAAAGTAAAGTTGAGCATGAATAACTAGCTGTGAGGATCAACAATGACAATACTGATTACAGGGTAATAACCAGAGAGTTATATAGGGGATAAAAGTTGTGCCACTACCCAAGTTGGAATCGATGCACCCTCTAAACTCTAAAGGCAAGCCATCAAGTTTAGATTAGATGAACCACTCAATCAATTCGTTGAGAATTAATCATGATTTTAGGGTAGTTTGGAGCAAACCAAGCTATCTTTTCATTATCAAAAGTTTCAGCACAAAAACAGGAGAAAATGGCCTTTTAATAGGTTCATGTTTCCCTCCAAAATACAAGTTCTTTCAAGGTGAGGAAACCTCACTAATCATGTTTAAAACAAAGCTATTACAGGAATTAATCACATTAATAATTAAGCACAAACTAACTTAACTAAACTGCTGAAATTACATGCTCAAGCAAAGTCAAACAAGTTAAACTCTCCTTGGCATGGGTTTGAGTGAAATAAGACTGCAATGAGCTGAATAGCTGTTTTCACACTACTGAATAGCTGTTTTCACACTACTGAATAGCTGTTGTCCAATGAGCTTTCAGCACCTCCCCCACTGGAAGCATTATTTGCCACTTGCTGGCAGCTCCTGTCACTAATGAAGTTTCCAATACTTAACTAATCCGGGAACACTAATGAAGTTCACTATAGCTCATTAATGATTTGATCAGACGTTGATTAATGGTTGGTGGCAGTTTTGGGACTATTCTTGAGAGCTAATGAGCTTTGGCAAAAGACAAGTGTCCCATCAGTTTGTGGACCTCTTAAGGAGTCCAACACAGCAATGTTAACCGCAGATTGCCCCTATGGTGGATTTGGGGCGGATGTTTAAGATAATATCAAGGTGAGGTCTTGAGCTAACTATCAGTGTTGTGGTGACGAAGCCAATAGGTTCCTTTTCATTACCTTGGTCCCAAGCTCTTCCCTTTGAATTAGGGGGTCGGTTTATGGTCCTATCAGCAGGCTAATTACGATTTTTTTTTTTGGGAATTTAGGAACATAACCTGACCTGCATCACCTTGTAAGCCAGGAGACCAGGTGGGTTCCAAGGTAAACACCGGGAACGGAGGAGGAGATGGAGCCATGGTAGGGAAATGAGGTGAGGGTGATGGCGGAAAGCCAGGGTTGTTGAAAGTTGAGGTAGGCACAGGGCTCACAGGTTAGGAAGAATCAGGAGGAAACTTCACCACAATCAAGAGGAGAGGAAGGCGTTGGTTGCTTGGCGCCAGTGCAGGTTGGAGGAGTATCAAGACTACTAGAGGCCATCACAGGTGGTGGTAGGAAGGATGCTTGGGGCGGACAATAAGGTTAGGGCGAAAATTAGAAGACAAGAATAAACTGACTTTGATACTGGTATAATGGCTCATCTAATAAAATGAGAGCCTGGCGCTTGTACTTATAGTATAGTGAAATATAACTAACCTTATATCCTATTACTAATATCCCTTTTGTCACTCCCTTCACTTACACACAAGAGTGCAAGAAGAACAATATAATTGACCTACATAAACATAGAGTATTTAAATTGTAATGAATCAAACCAGATCTTATAATGCACCCTTGAACAAATTAAAACCGATATACATCAAGCCTTAGTTGTATTTGCATGTTTTAGTCGTATTTGCATGTTTGACCTTCATAACCAGTTCCTCTGTGGTTGGCCCAATTATCTCATTTGCTCGCTCTATGCCTACAGCGCAGTACCTTCCACTTGAATCCTGACAATTTATGTCATCAAACACTAATTAGGAACAAGCCACATCGATCTATTAGTATCCACTACACAAATGTGGGTTGAATCGACCGAAAAATCCATGATTATCCAAGGAAAAGTACAGTTTGCGACCGAGATATCCATGAAAATAAATGAATAAATCTGTTGATAGTTTATTGGTCAATGTTTCTCAAAAACAATTATAAACATCAGAAAGTTTGAAAACTAAACTTTGGAAAATATCCATATTATGTTGACATTGTCTATCACTTATCCCACACAATTTCTCAATCTTTAATCGATGGACAACATTTCGATTGATGGATGGAAATCGATATCTCACAACATTCTGATAGTGATCATATGTACTACAAATTGTATCTTTTCTTATTAAAAATTATATTTACCGAATTTGTGTCCAAACATAAGGAAATTTTTACTTGTATAAAATAGAAAACAAAGAATATATTATAAATTATAACAAAAATGTATTTTTAGAACGTGTATTGCTCAACACAAGCAGTCTATGTTTGGTACCAATTGTATTGCTACATGTAAATCCATTTCAGTTATTATATTGTCATTTTTGGAGGAAGATACATCGTATTTTAGGGTCACATGTTAATAATGATTAGACGAAAAGGGAAAAAATATAAAGAGGGTTTAGAGAATATAACGAAAGAAAAAAAATTGTTTATGGAACTACCTTATTAGGATGTCTAGGAATTACAACAAAAATTTAAATAATATTGTTATCGATATAAAGTTATGCCATTTTATATTGGATATAACTAGTATCTTACCCTAATAACAATGCCCAACTTTTCCAACTTCTCAATGGCATCATCGATTTCAAAGTTGCAATCCTCTCCAAAATCATCTCGGAGCAATTCCTCACAGCGTCTATCAAGATCCTACACCATGTAAACAACACTGACAAGATTATTATTTTTTTTCTTTTCTTGTTTTGAACTTTTAGAGAGGGGATTATTTAATTCTTAATTACCTCTCTGGTAATAGCTCGACCTTGCTCCAGCAATATGAAATATGACAAAATCACCTCTTTCACCTAAAGAAACTCTTAATGAGATACTCGTATACGTCGCAAAGTGTTCGTTTGAGTTAGGTTAACCTCAAGTGAAGTCGAGAATATTATTTAATTTAATTGGATCAGGTTTGAGTCGGGTTTTCATTTTGTAACATAGTAAGGTCAACTACAAGTAGTGTCTAACAAGCCTATCGAGAAAGATCTATTTAATACTAGTTGAGAAAAATCTAAGTTGGTTTCATACAACTCGAGTCAATCTTGGTTTCGATCAATATGGACATGCCTCAGACATGAAGGGATCAAAAAGCAAAAGAGCTTACTTCTTGTTGGATCACATCATCACATAAGTGAAGAAGAGTGCCTCTTCCACTGTCGAGTTGCTTATCATACATCGATTGAGTGACCAAATTCTGATATGCTGCCATATTTTCTTGGAAGCTAAAATCAAAATTGAAGCTTATTACGTGTACGTTCTTGTTGTTTCATTGAGCATAATGACAACTTTTAGGAGATTGGATCGATGCTACTTACGCAAAATATGTCTTCGCGCAGTAACCAACGAGCGCAGAAATGACAGCAATAACAACCCTAGGATCAGTATTAATCTCAAGTGAAGTCATCATGGCAACCTAAAACAAAAACTGGCAAATCAGGTATAATTTCATGAGGTATATACCTGTTGGGTTATTCCCTCCTACATGGAGGAAGAGGAGCAAGTTCATACTTGGACCTAATTTTATTTACCCACATTTTTTATGTGGATAATTTTATTTCAAAGTGGGTTGACTTGTAAAAAGACCTATTTTGTCTCATTCACTTAGCTTCTCAAGGAAGCTAACTTTTAGGGGTCTAGAACTCTCTTATTTTGGCTGGGAGAGCAGTTGAATGGTGCAGAAAAAATCTGTGACAGACTCCAAAACAGAGGGTGAGAGAGAGCAGAGTGCAGAGGAAGAAGAAAAGGTGCAGCCAGATTGCTATTCGGCTCCGATCGACGACCAAACAAATTCCGATCGTCACCAAATTTTAGTATGTTGTTCCTGACACTCTCCTCTTCAAATCCAACGGTCAAATTTTCATTTTGAGCTCTCAAACTCCGGTAACTCCTCCCAGACCAGAAACTTATGAAATTGTGTTTTTGCCACTTTAAGTGATGAATTGTGGAGACTTGTTATTCCAAGGTTAATCCTAGATGATTGTAGTGCCTCTAGTTTAATCTAGAGAAGAACATTGCTTGTACCCACTTTAATTCTTGGTGATTAGTGGAAGTATGGTACCGTTGTTAAAGGTCCCGTGGTTTTTCCCCTCATTCGGGTTTTCCACGTAAATTGGTGTCTCCTTTATTCGTTGTTGTCTTGGTGTTCAATAATTTAGTTGTGGTTGCTGCTATCTCGATTTTTTCTTAAATTGGTTGGTTGCCTATTTGACAACACATGAAGGGGAAATGTCTAGTTAGCTTCCATTTTCATTTGACAGTTAGATACTTTTGTTGTGTATTTCCCCAACAAAGTGGTATCGGAGCCAGATTGTGTGTTGTGTGCCTCTTGTGTTGTACAAAATGGATGATATATTTGGGATACCCGGCTTGGTTAGTTTAAATGCTAGTAACTACTCAACTTGGAAGACCCGTATGGAAGACATCCTTTATGTGAAGGACTTGTATGAACCAATTTTAATCAAAGATATCCCAACGGGTATAGTTGATAAAGAATGAGAAATTTTGAATCGAAAGGTCGTTGGTACTATTAGGCAATTTGTTGACTTGAGTGTGCTTCAACATATTGCCAATGAGAAAATGCATTTAAACTTTGGAACACGCTCAAAGATATGTATAACCGGAAAAATGCCATGGGTAAAGCCTCTATAATGAGAAAAATCGTGAAGTTAGAATATAAGGATGCTAGGAGCATGGTAGTTCATTTGAATGATTTTCAAGGGTTGATTAACCAACTATCTACAATGAGTATGTATCTTGATGATGAGTTGCAAGCTTTGTTACTACTTAGCTCTCTACCGGAAAGTTGGGACATTTTTGTTGTATCACTTAGCAATTCCGCACCGGAGGGAAAGTTAACTATGGATATAGTCAAGGCCGCCTTGTTGAATGAAGAGACAAGAAGAAAAGAATTGGGTAGCTCTAATCAACAAGATGCTAATCTAATGTGGTGCAGGATACTAATAGAGGAAGAACCAAGAATAGGGATTCCTCGCAAAGCAAAGACAAGTCCAGGGGGAGATCAAAATCAAAATCAAGAAACAAGATCATATGCCATTATTGCAACAAGCCGGGTCATATTCAAAAATTTTGCAGAAAAATGAAAAGAGACAAATTCCAAGAGAGGAAAGAAAAGAATGAAACTTCCGGACAATTGTCAAAAGAAAAAGGCACCACCACACTTGCAGCTAGTAGCGAAGATGCATTTTTTATTGGTGATCAAGGTTGTTTGAACCTTGTTTGTGATGACTGCACTTGGGTGATTGATTCAGGTGCTTCATATCACCTCACTTCACACCAAGAGTATTTTTCTTCCTACACTAGTGGTGATTTTGGTCACGTGATGATGGGAAATAATGGATCATCTAAGATTATTAGTATGGGTACCGTGCATATTGAAACTTCCACCGGTTGCAAGTTGGTGCTTAGAGATGTCGGACATGTTCCTGATGTTAGATTAAATTTGATATCAACCGGTGTGCTCGATGATGAAGGGTACTTTAGTTACCATGGTGATAGAACGTGGAAGCTCTCCAAGGGTAATTTGATTGTGGCCCGAGCCAAGAAGATGAGAACTCTATATGTGATGCAAGCTAGAGTATGCAAAGAAGAAGCAAACATAGTTGATGATACTTCCAAGTGAATTGTGGCACAAGAGGCTTGCTCACATGAGTGAAAAAGGCATGCAAATTCTTACAAAGAAAAACCATCTCCCCGATGTTAAAGGTAAGAATATGAAAATCTTGTGTTGATTGTATAGCTGGAAAACAACACGAAGTTTCATTTCACACACGCCCACCTTCTAGAAAGAAGAATGCACTTGATTTAGTTCATACCGATGTATGCTCCATGGATGTTAAATCACTTGGTGGTGCACAATATTTTGTTACCTTTGTTGATGATTATTCTCGTGTGGGCTTTTGTGTTGAAAAGTAAAGACCAGCTACTCCAAACTTTCCAGCAATTTCAAGCTAGAGTTGAAAGAGAAATTGGACGAAAGCTCAAGTGTGTAAGATCCGATAATGGTGGTGAGTATCGGAGGCCATTTGAGGCCTATTGCAGGGCTCAAGGTATCAAGCTTGAGAAGACAGTTCCAAAGACACCTCGGTTGAACGGGGTTGCAGAGAGAATGAATAGAACCATTGAAGAAAAAATTAGATGCATGCTCTCTCATGCAAAGTTGCCTAAGTCTTTTTGGGCGGAGGCAATGTTCACTCGTTGTACATGTGATCAATCTTTCTCCTTCCGTTCCACTTGATGGTGATGTCCCACAAAGAGTATGGACGGGGAAAGACGTATCATACAAGCACCTAAGAGTCTTCAGGTGTAGAGCATTTGTTTACATTCCTAAAGATGAGAGGTCCAAGCTTGACATGAAAACTAAAGAATGCATCTTCCTTGGGTATTCCGAGGATGAGTTCGGGTATAGATTATGGGATCCAATTAACAAAAAAGTGATCGAAGTCGAGATGTTGTTTTCTTTGAAGATCAAACTATTGCAGATTGTGACAAGTCATGTCATCCAGAGTCTCCTTCAATCACCAGAATTCACCCAAATCCAAGTATTTCCAGATCCACCCTCTCATAATCATGGGGAGACACACAGGAATATGATGTTCAAAATGATGATGCCGATGATGATGGTGAACATGATGATAACAGTGAAGAGTCACCAATACAACCACCTACACCATCAGATCCTCAATTGAGAAGATCCACCAGAAATAGACAACCTTCTTCCAAATATCCTCCCCATGATTATGTGATGCTAACCGATGGGGAGAGCTCGAGACTTACAAGAAGGTTATGTCCGATGTGTATTAAAAGGAGTGGTACAATGCAATGCAAGACGACATGACTTCCTTACATGAAAATCACACCTTTGATCTAGTGGAGTTACCTAAAGGAAAAAGAGCACTCAAGAACAAGTGGATGTTCGGATTAAAACCTAGAGTAGATGGTTTACCACCACGGTACAAGGCAAGATTGGTGGTAAAAGGCTTCAGTTAAAAGAGAGGTGTTGACTTTGATGAGATCTTCTCTCCAGTTGTGAAGATGTCTTCAATCGAGTAGTTCTTGGTCCGGCTGCTAGCATGGATTTGAAAATTGAGCAACTCGATGTGAAGACTGCATTTCTCCTTGGTGACTTAGAGGAGGAGATCTACATGGAACAACCCGAAGGTTTTCGGGTTAAGGGCAAGGAGAAACATGTGTGCAGATTGAGAAAAAGCTTGTATCGCTTGATGCAAGCACCCCGGCAATGGTACAAGAAATTTAAGTCCTTTATGGTCAATCAAGGCTTCCACAAGACACATGCTCGATCATTGTGTGTTTGTAAAGAACTACCCCGAAGGTGATTTCCTGATTCTCCTACTATATGTAGATGATATGTTGATTGTTGGTTCTAACACCAAGAGGATTGCTAGTTTGAAAAGTGCATTGAGCAAGTCCTTTGCAACGAAGGACCTCGGCCCGCAAAGCAAATATTAGGCATGAGTATCTCTCGTGATAGAAAGAACAAGCAGCTTTGGTTATCACAAGAGAGGTACATAGAGAAAGTGTTGTAGAAGTTCAACATGGACAAGGCTAAGCCCGTGAGTTCTCCACTTGCGGTTCACATGAAATTGAGCTCTAGTCAATGTCCTACAAGTAAGGAAGACAAAGAAGAGATGAAGAAAGTGCCTTATGCATCTGCTGTGGGTAGTTTGATGTACGCTATGGTGTGTACAAGGCCATACATTGCACATGCAGTTGGGGTTGTTAGTCGTTACATGTCTAATCCTGGAAAAGAACACTCGGACAGCCGTGAAATGGATTCTTCGGTATCTTAGAGGTACTTCTAAAGTATGTTTATGCTTTGGACTCGGACAACCTGTGTTAGTTGGCTACACGGATGCGGACATGTCAGGTGATGTTGATTTTAGCAAGTCTACTTCGGATACCTGATGATATTTGCAAGGGGAGCCGTGTCTTGGCAATCAAGATTGCAAAAGTGTGTTGCGTTGTCAACTACGAGGCTGAGTACATTGCTGCCATTGAAGCCGGCAAAGAGTTGTTGTGGATGAAGAACTTTCTTGAAGAGCTTGGTTTGAACCAAGAAAGGTATGTACTTCATTGTGATAGTCAAAGTGCCATCCACCTTGCCAAGAATGCCGCCTACCATTCTTGAACCAAACACATTCGAAGAAGATATCATTGGATTCGAGAAGTTGTGGAAGAAAAATTGTTACAACTTGAAAAGGTTCATACCGATCAAAATGGATCGGATATGTTGACAAAGATTCTACCCAAAAACAAGCTTATTGGATGTTGTTTGAAAGCGAGTTTAATTGAACCCCCATGTAGGAGTGAGGGGAGATTTGTTGGGTTATTCCCTCCTACATGGAGGAAGAGGAGCAAGTTCATACTTGGACCTAATTTTATTTACCCACATTTTTTATGTGGATGATTTATTTCAAAGTGGGTTGACTTGTAAAAAGACCCATTTTGTCTCATTCACTTAGCTTCTCAAGGAAGCTAACTTTTAGGGGTCTAGAACCCTCTTATTTTGGCTGGGAAAGCGAGTTGAAGGGTGCAGGAAAAATCTGGACAGACTCCAAAACAGAGGGTGAGAGAGAGCAAAGTGCAGAGGAAGAAGAAAAGGTGCAGCCAGATTGCTATTCGGCTCCGATCGACAGACTAAACAAATTCCAATCATCACCAAATTTAGTATGTTGTTCCCGATACTCTCCTGTTCAAATCCAACGGTCAAATCTAGATGATTGTAGTGCCTCTAGTTTAATCTAGAGAAGAACATTGCTTGTACCCACTTTAATTCTTGGTGATTAGTGGAAGTTTGGTACTCGTTGTTAAAGGTCCCGTGGTTTTTCCCCTCATTCGGGTTTTCCACGTAAATTGGTGTCTCCTTTATTCGTTGTTGTCTTGGTGTTCAATAATTTAGTTGTGGTTGCTACTCGTCTCGGTTTTTTCTTAAATTGTTTGGTTGCTTATTTGACAACACATGAAGGGGAAATGTCTAGTTAGCTTCCGTTTTCATTTGAGAGTTAGATACTTTTATTGTGTACTTCCCCAACAAAGTGGTATCGAGCCAGGTTGTGTGTTGTGTGCCTCTTATGTTGTCCAAACTATCCGGGTTTAGTTCTCCCCCTCCCCTCATATTTGCAATATCATTTTATTTTAGTGTGGCTCCAGCAAAGAAATGACAAATTGATATAGACTCACTGATATGCCCTTATTTAATGGTACAACATAGTTTTTATTTTTTATTTTTTTGGCTTTTGGCAGTTAAGGTAATAACAAAATACCAAAAATTATACCTTCAAATTTACCGAAAAAATAACAATTGTGCTCTCTAATTACCTTCAGATTTATATAAATAAATTTATGGAGATAGTAAATTGAAAAAAATTACCTTCAAATTGGTTCAATGGTGAACAGGAGAAGGGGGGAGATGCGGCCTTTGGCCTTTTTACTTTTGTAGAAATAGAGATCCAGTTGAGATTTAATTAAACAATTCCTAGGATTTTCAATGGGGGTAGTTTTGACAATTCAGCATACTATTCTCTTGTTTTTGCATGCCACATTAGCTTGTAAGTGAAATTGGTTTGACTTTACTAAATCATCATTAGTCAAGGGGGTAAAATTAAATTGGAATAGTTTGGGATTGAATTAATTAATGTCTTAGACCTCAAGGTGAGAGCAGTGGTGGAGTCAGGAATTCGAAATAAGGGTGTCCAACGTCTTTTAAGTCAAATTTAAAAGTGTTTAATTACTCATAATTTAAAATTTTTATTCTAAAAATAAACTATTTTTTAAAATTTTTTTGGGCCACCCTTGGCCTTCATGTGGCTCCACCATTGGGTGAGAGAGTGTGAAAAATTCATACTAAATCGAACAATAAATTCCAGACACAAATTTATAGGATGAACTAACCAGTCCAACAATTGCAGATCCAAGAAACTTAACCCAATCCATTGGTGTAAGGCCTGGGTTTTTCTTCTCTGGCTGTAGATATATGCAAAGTAAAAAGTCAGCATGTTAAAAATATATATTACCTCAAGATGTTTTTCCATATCTTTTTCCTAAATTTTGACATGAATATTAATTTTAGATTAAAGAGCATTTTTTTTTATTTTAGAATGTAGGATGTAAACCTAATTTCCATATAATTCTGTCAAAATAAGAAAACGAGATCAAGAAAACTTGCATAAGAATCGAATTGAACGAACTCCTAAATGATCGAAAAAACTTGTACTATAACTAACTGTATTAGGAGTGAAGACTCACAAGAACAATTTCCATGTCAGCCATAGGAATGTTTTTAAGATGTTTCACATATATAGCCCTCTCTTCTTGGTTTTTTTCTTCGGGTGCTCGCCTGATAGGTTATATACATGGAAAATTAGTAGTTTGTGAGTTACTGAGATGTTAACTATACAAAAACTCTGTTCATACTAGCAAAAACATAGAGACATTCAGATTGGTTCATTTTAATTTTTTTAAATAAAATTTTTCTATTTTCTATTCCGATTGAAAAATATGTATTATTTAATCATGTCACGTTGTTATACATAACGTAGATGCAAATTTAAATGATAAGCTTTTGATTATATTGATGTGTTGCATATTGCTATATACTGCAAATTGGATTAATAAATTCATACACATGCCTGTAAATAACAATAATCCTGTCAAAAGTAGGTTCTTGAATGGTAATCTTGCTTATCAAATTTTTGAAGCTGGAAAAGCAAAAAATATTAGTATATCTCAATACATGTGATACACTTATAGGCCAAAGACTACAAGGGGATAAAAATGGAGTAGAAAATAATAATTAAAAAGAAAAAGATAGAAATAATAATTCAGAGTACTTACTTGAGTTCCATATTTTGAATACGGATCCGCTCAACATATAGATCATCATTTGGAGGACTCACCTTATTTTTCTTCGTAGGACGCTTCTTTACCTTTTTAAGTTCTTTACGAATTTTATCTAATCTGCAGACATCAACACAAAAAGTCCTTAAGCCTGCTCTTTCTTACTCTCTTATGTAGTAGGGTAAGTGGGTCTCTCCTTGTTTGAAAAGAACCAAAAATAATGAAGAAAAAAAAACATTCAAGAGCAAAAGGCACAACTAAAATATAAAGCTCAACAACTTAAATCCCCAAAGTTCAACTAGCTGGAACAGAAGGCTCGAAAAGCTAAAAACGAAATGCTCAAAAAGCAAAAATTCAATTGCAGATTACTTTTTGGTTAGCACAAAAATTTTCAAATTCAAATATTATCTATATGTTTTGAGACTTTTTTTAATCTGTTATATTTATCATTAAATTTGATCGCTAAGTAATGATGTATCAAATTTTTAAAGAGTGTTTTCCTTGCAAATATTTTAAAATCCAAATAGTGCACTTATTGGTGGATGCAGGGATAAAGGGTTAGAGAGAGATTAGGAACGAGGAAGAGGGCTAGACACATAAATACAACGGTAATTTGGTCACTTCACTTGATTTTTAACAGCGTTAATGGCGGAGGAATATTGTTGGACATTCTTTCTAAATAGAGTAATACTATTTGTGAATTCATATTTTTTATCCGGATGGATAGGGTCATTTTCACAAAATGGCAATGAGGGTAAGTACCGTAATTCTCGTAATCTTAGCCGTTCACATATTAATGTTTAATCTACACCATTGTAATTTTTTAGTTAATACCATTAAAATTTACCATTTATGAATTATTTAACTATTGATAAATTATTTAAAAATTATTTTTTAAGGCCATGTTTGAATTGTCAAAATTCTTGTCTTAAGAACACTTAAAAAGTAAAACAAATTTAAAAAATAATCTAACTTATATATTTTCCGGTCACAAGATTTGTACATTTGGCCACAAACTCCATATTTTCCAACGAGTGTATACCGGTCTCCATGACACTCCTATGAGTCTTACTTCCGACATGCATTCCCCCACTATCACCCATGTCACCGGCCACCACGTTTTGCATCCTCCGCCACCGTCTTCCTTTCATGAACCACCATGTCATAGTTTCCGGTGAGAAGTGGTCAAAGTTGACCGGTGTCTGGTAAGGGGATGGGACTTGATGGTGGTTATTTTTTCAATTACGGGAATTACCGTACTTACGGTAATTACCATTTTGTAGGAATGACTATATCCGCACCATTTTTTTATTTATAGAATGGAATATGCAGAAACACAAAAATGAACTTTCCTTAATTTAAATTACGATGTGCAACAATCAACAAACAGAATGTTAAACAGGCTTGAACACATTTACATTTCGTTCAGATGATTACTTATTGAATTTGAAGTTTTTAGATTTTATTTTGAAAATTTGCTTGAGAGGGTTCAATGCTTCTCGTTGAAACCCATCACCAACTTCCTAACCATTTTTGCCGGCTAGCAACTTTCCTTCATGGATTCCGGCCTCAGCTTTCATGTTTCTAGCGACAATCATCCCCAAAATTCTCTCTCTACTTTGTCTACCATTTTTGCCCAACATCGAAGGCAACACCAGACAAGAGAGGATTTCCATGGGAAAAAATGGGATGGATAAAAATTTATATAGGCTAGGTGCTTCTTTCACTTGGAAAAACTGGAGCAGAAAGAGCCTTTTTGTAACCAAAATGGAGGTCGGGGATTTCACCGGAAAAAATGGTGGGTGGACACCATGAAAGTTGGGGGAAGAATTTAAGACTAGTGGGATGAGCGGATAAAAATTTTACTTTTAATTTTAATGTCGTTGCATTGATTATACAAATTAATATTTCATAGATTTTAGAAAGAAATTTTTAATTTAAATAAAATTTGAAATAACTAATGATGGATATTAAAGTAAATGGTGATTATAATATAGTGATAATTATCGTAAGTTTTCCTGCAATGAAAGCAAAATTAGAGTCATTAGTTCTTGCATGTGTATATCTCAAGTGTTATAGAACTAACTTTGATCATGCAGGCACTTGAATATGCTTGACAGTTTTTTTTTTTTTTTTTTTTGTGAAGGAAATATGCTTGACAGTTTTCAGTCAAAGTCAGTAGTAATGACTGAAGTATTTTGTAGCTTGTTTTAGGCCCTGTTCGGCAAAATGAGTCTGTTTAAGTAACGGATAACTGTTTGTGTAATCGATAATTGTTTAGGTAGTCGATAGTCTGTTAGATTTTAGCTCTTAGCAGATAACCTGTTCAATTGAGCGGTTGAATAAATGTGTTCGGTAAATTTAACGGTTGAGTTAGTCGATTATTGTAAATTGACGTAAAAGGATATAAATAATTTGTCAAATATAAATTAATGAAGGGATTTTTTGTCAAAAAATATATAACGCTACTTTCAAATGTGAAAAGCTAATATTCTTAACTTTTCGTAAACACTACTTGAAACGCTAAAAGTTACCGCAAACGCTAATTAAAACACTACCTTACCGAACGCTAATATTTGGTTGATTAGTGTTTTGACTTGGTCAAAACGCTAAAAGTTACTCCAAATGCTCGTTGCTGAACAGGGCCTTAGTGTTATTTATTGATGGGAAAAACTTATGACGACAGATCACTATAAGATGTATTAATTGGTACCGTACATGTGTATCAAAATAATCACAACCGTTCATTTTTTTCTTCTAATTAAATTAAAAATAAATTTTGAAAATTTAATTAAGTATTTTAAAAATTAAATTAAAATAATTAATTATTATAGTCGCCGGAATTTGGCCGGAAAAATGGGCAAAGCTTACGACTCTCCGATCTTGGTTGGGGTTCGATTGCAATTTGAAAGAGCTCCATGATGGCCGCAGCAAAATGGAGGTCGCCGGCGTTATTGTCGCTGGAATTTTGCCGGAAAAATGGCGATTAGTTTGATAGGAACGTGGTTTGAGGTTATTGGGTTATTTTTTTCCCCAACGGCGGTTAATTAAATGGTTTGCCAAACATAATAATAATTAATTATTTTAATTTAATTTTTAAAATACTTAATTAAATTTTCAAAACTTATTTTTAATTTAATTAGAAGAAAAAAATGAACGGTTGTGATTATTGTGATACACATGTACGGTATAGATTAATGCATCTTATGGTGATTGTCGTATAGCGAGAGTCGTTATAAGTGCATCCTTTATTGATGATCTATCTCATAAAATATTATATGAATATTTTGAGTAATATTTTACCATATATTTTTCTATGATTATCTTATTTGATATTTGCCAAATTTTATTATGCTATTTTTGGAAATAATTTATGAGATATTATTGTTAATTATCTCCGGTATCTCAGCGTTATTTTTCCTTGAGTTTTTCTAATTTTTGAAAGCCAATCTTATCACCTTAATTTATGGCTCTAATTTTGAAAAAATAATTTAAAAGTATTTTTGGGAGCATCGCCATTTAAAAATATTAAGTACGGAAAGTGTCCTTCAATATCTACCATGCCAAAGAATACTGAGGAGGCAATGATCCCTAAATTGATAAAGACATTAATCTTTCAACAAGCTGAAACTGGAAAGTCTTAACCATTCAAAGATGCAACCAGAGGACCTTGCAATGAAGATACAACACCAAATTTTCTCTATGAGAGCTTGCCATACATACTTTAACAGTCAAGAAGAATACCAGTCCATTTAAAGATAAGCTGGAGCAAGAATCAATAAAAACATGGGATTGAGCTTTCAAAGAATTATTCTTCTAAGTTATTCTTGGTACTCTCTTGTAATCACTTCTGTGATAATCAATTTACTCCTCTAAGCTATTCTTTCTACTCTTTTGTAATCGCTACTGTGATAATCATTCTTTTGTCAGAATTTTGTAATGAATGAGTTGAAAGAATTCAGTTGTGTAGCTAGGTAAAGAAGAACGTAAATCTAGGAAAAAAATAAGAAATATCTATTTATTGTTTATAATAAATTATATAATTTAATATATTAATTTATTATTGTTATTTAAAAAATAATTACTTTTTTAAATTATAATTAATTTTTATTGTTATAAATTAATTAAAAATAATTAAATTATTAAAAATTTAATTAATGTCGTTGCATAATAATTGCATAATAAAGATATAACCTTCATTCTAAAGAATTATTTATCCAAGTTATTCTTGTTACTCGCTTATAATCACTTATGTTGTAATCATTCTTTTGTGACAACTCTTGTAACAAGTAAGTTGAGAAAATTCACTTCTAGCTAATCATTAAGCAAGTGATATCTATTGAGTTCTCAACTTAAAGTTTCTAGTTGAGTGATGTATCCAAGCAAAAACTTACCTAGACCTGGCAAAACCGATCCGAACCGAATGGGTCAATCCGAACTACGCGAAACCCAAATCGAATCGACATCCGAAACAATTAAACCAATTTTAACTCGAAAATCGAAATGAATCGACCCGAACCGAACCAACACGAAATCTAATGAATCGATTCCGACCCGAACCGCAACCGAATCAACCCGTAGTATGATTGACCCGATTACGAACCGAACCCAAAATGACCCAAATCGAATTAGACCCGAACCAATTTAACCCGAATGAAAGTGACCCAATCCATATATTTTTTGGTTGGTCTCTTAGGATGGACTTTTCTGCCTATAGTGGTACAATTTTTTTAGTGGGTACAATTTTGAATCGATTTTGGCCCAAAAAATGACCCGAAGTTGACCCGATCCGAAATTAACTCGAACCGAACCCGAACCCCGACTCGAATGAGATTGACCCGAAGTTGAACCGAACCGAAGTTGACCAAAACCGAACCCGAACGAGATTGACCCGAAGTTGACCCGAACCCGAAACCAAACCGGACCGAACAAGATTGACTCGAAGTTAACCCGAACCAAACTAACCCGAAGTGAACCCGAACCAAATGACCCGATTACTGGATATAAACTTACCTTTGGTTAAGAAAGTCCTTGGAAGTACCCATGGAAGTTGTAGAAACTTCAAGGAACTTCTTAATTTGTCTTTTTGAAGTGAATGAGAAGAAGTAGAGATTAAATCTTAGCGACAGAGACACCTTAGACAAAGACATAAATTAAAGTTTGGATATAAAAATTTGATGATAACATATCGTATTTTGTCTCTTTTATACTTATGCATGTTATTTATATTTCAAAGATTTAACTAGTTATCCTTGAGATTTTTGTCATGGGTGCTTTTGCCTCAAAATTACTTTGAACTAATATTTAAGTTTTATTTTACCATACACCCTATTCACCCCTTCAGAATGATTCACTTTACTTTTAGGTGTAAAATGTGTTAACCATTTTTAATAGTTATATTTATCAACAGCAAGAGATAAACCCAACATCATGTTTGGACAGGGTTGTAATATAATAGTTTGCTCACCCAGCTGCTCTCATAAATTTCTTCCATGTGCGTTCGATGAGCATATCCAACTTCTCCATGAAAAACCAATCGTTAGTGCGATCAATACCAATGCCACGCCGGAAAATCACGTACTAACCCAAAAAAAAAAAAAAAAAACTCGTATTAGTGTCATTTTGAAATGTAAAATGAAGGGGAATGAAGAGGCTGTTAGTTTCGTTTTAAAAAAGCAAGGATATAAAGAGAAAATAAGAACATACATAATAAATCATATATATATATATATATATTATTTTTATTTTTTTTGGGGGCTTGTCGTAAATGATTATTAAGTTTGCCTTAAATATATATAGGACTTACATTTTTCTTAGTCATCACAGTTCCTTTACAAATTATCTTTTTGCACACCTTTTTTTTTTTTTGAAAAAATTGTTGATAAGTCAAAAACTAAAAAGTTACATACTCCAAGAGTCAAGCCATGATAAATTAGTATCACGGAAAACCACAAACGCAAAAAAACAGCGCATCATGATACACAAAAAGAATCCAGCCCCTGTCCAAATTATCAGGAGAGCATATTGTACATATTTTATTTGATTTATGTCATACCAACCTTAATTTTAATAGGAAAGCATCAAAGAAAATATAATTGAGGGAAAAATTATGTTACTTCTTATATAAAATATCTTTAAAAATGTTTTTAAGTGACACGATATGATCACACAAGTTCAAAAATTAACACACACTTAAAAATAGTTGAAATAGATGTTAATTTCCTTAGTTTTCTAAGAAATTTTTTCCCCCATTAGTAATGCCAATTTGTTGAAAACCAACTCAAGGCAGAGTCAAGGTGACAATAGAAAGTACAGGCAAAAAAAAAGAAAAGAAAAACAACTAGACCAAAACAATATTCCATTAGACAATACAGATTGTGCTATCACAGCCTGACCACTAAGAGTGAAGAGAGCGGATGGAATTGAAGTACTTTGCCAACACTTCTGGTGAGTAGTAGAGTTTACCTTGTCAGCGAATTCTGGAAGATGGTCACGAGGATGCTCATTAAAGTACTTCTTCAAAAGCTTTGTGTCAAGCTATATACAATAGAGATGGCATATTAAAATTAATGTTATATCTCCAAAAAAGAACAAAAATTAAATAGACATTAATAAAGGATAAATACATGTATAACATATTTTTGTTTATGGGTCTTGTAACCATATCCTAGTTGACTTCTGTGAATTAGTTATATTCTAGTTTGATTTTGTGTACCTTCTTCTTATATAAATATTACCCCAAACATCTTAATTAAGGTAAGCTATTTAATACTTGTTTTTTTAAGTGAAAAATGGGAGGATTCATTCATGAAGAGTTTGACACACAAACTTTGTCTGTCTCAGTTACAGACAAAATGCGACTTGGACCCCCACCCATCCATATTTGAGTTTTTTGAAATTGTAATGTAGGCTTGGTGCCCCTATATGCCATCTTATTACAAGACCTCTTAACAAAACGAAAAGACACACTATAGAAACTAGAAGAAATGTCCAAACAATCAGCAATGAAAGTATCAGAGTAGGGTAATTTAATTGTCTTTGCCTTGAGTGCACTTGCTACTATCATGGAAGTAGTTTCTAAGATCAACCTTTCCAGTCCAAATATCTTGGCCATCTTGAGCTTAAATCATGTTGTACATGCTTCAGAGATTTCGGCACCCCATTGCCCTTGGACCTTGGTACAAGCTGTGAGTGTTGCTGCCTGTGAATCATCACAAATGACAGCCCTCAACCCCTCCAATTGTCTTTGACAAGCGACACATCCACATTTATCTTGAAAAATTCCTAAGGAGACGCCTCCCACAATTTAGAGGTTGTCCTCACAACCTTGGCCTGCATGTTCTTCTCTTCATTTCATCCACCACACGGCTCTATAGGACTAGAGCTCGACTTACCATAGTCATGACATCCCACTTCTTCTTATGAAAAAACCCACTGGTTACGGATATTCCACAAAGGTCCACAAGAGAGTTTGGAATAAATCTACTTGCTCTCCATTCAGCAACTCCAACATATCTTGACACCAACTTCCGAAAATCGTGATTTATCCTTGTAGATGTATCAACTCTAAAAGGACTCTTCAGTCACATCTTAGAAGCAACAACACAATCAACAAAAAGTAAGTGTCTCATAAGTCTCACCATATACCGGACAGTACACATCAATGTCCATTCCTCTTTTCACAAGATTTACCTTAGTAAGGAGGGTAGTCCAACACAAGTTCTGAACTTTTGGTTGAGCGTTTGACTTCTAAATCTTGAACCATTGACAAGGGAAATCATGGGAGGAACCTGGGGGAATTTGGGTCTTCAGGTTGCCTTCCCATTCTTTGCACCAGGTGAAAGGCAGAATGTACTATGATGGTTGCCACACCAAATGATCCTTCGCATTCGCATCACCCAATGGAATGTTCAAAACCTCTAACTCTTGGCTTAGGAAGAAAACTTGCTTAATCAAATTGACATTCCACAAACGTGTGTCATGGTCAATAAGTTCATAAACCTTTGAGTGGCTGTACAGTAAACATGGAGTACTAATTATGCAACTCCCGTTTTAGAACGGTAACCATTTGTCTTGCTAGATGAGTACCAAGTCACCATTACGATTATTCCATCAAGATCCTCGATGCAGCAAGTCCCCCTAGCTTTGAGGATACTCCTCTATGAGTTGCTTGGTTGGTGGCCAGGATTTGCCTCCTAGAATGTGGCCATGGAGAAATACTTTGCTTTAAGGATTTGCAACATAAGGGAGTTAGGATTACTTAAGCAAAGCAATGTTAAAGTTATGAAAATTCGTGAAACCCACACTTCCACAGCATCTTGGTTGGCACAACTTGTCCCAACTCATCCACACTATCTTCCTCTTGTCTCCAAGCTAACCCCACCAAAAATTACAGCACTAACCCTCAAGCACATCACAAAAACTCTTTGGTAATTCAAAACACTGCATAGAGTAAGCAGGAATCGCTTACACTACCGCATTTAGTGTAACACCTCTTCCTGCTTGAGATAAAGTTCTCTCTATCCATCCCTTTAGTTTCTACCAAACAAAATCCGAATTCCTTGGAGGACTGTTTTTTTTTTATACCTCCCAATGAAGGTAGGGAGACCCAAATAGCGAGGATGAGTTTCTAATGCTTTAAAATCCAAACTCCGCTGGGGGATTGTACGTATATTCTCGCTCACATTTCAGCTAAAAAAGACTTTATATTTATCCAGATTGACCACTTCTCTAGAGAAACATTCATAGATAGAGTATCAAGAATGCTTTTCGCTTCATTAGCATTTGCCCTCGCAAAGATGAGATTATCATCTGCAAAAAAAAGTGTGGGATATTCTCGGGGCACCATTGCAAAATCTAATGTCGTGTACAAAATTCCTGTTTACTGAATAAATAATAAGGGATGATAGACCTTGGACATATAACAAAAAAATATGGTGATAGAGGATTGCCTTCCTGCAAACCCTGGTGAGGAAAAAACCAGTTTGTGGGTTGCCCATTAACCAAAGCTGCTAAGAAACAGTTGTGACACATCTCAAGATGAGAGTCACCCAAGAGTCAGCAAAACCTATGCGTCTAAGCATTTTCTCCAAGAAAACCCATTCCACTCTATCATAGGCCTTACTCATGTCTAATTTTAAGGCCATATATCCTTCACTCCCCATTTTCTTACAGCTTTTAAGATAATAGAAATGTTCAAAATCCACAAGAACATTATCCGCAATCAATCCACCCGAAATATAAGTGGTTTGGGATTTATGAATAGGGGCCGAAGGATTGTCTTAAGTCTGTTCACAATGGCTTTAGACACCAATTTGTAAACCACATTGCAAAGGCTAATTGGCCTAAAATCCATGGATGATTTTGGTGACTTAACTTTTGGAATCAAAGAAATGAAAGTTATGTTAATCTCAATTGGGCATGCACCATTATTAAGGATATTAAGGACTAAACAAAGGATATCGTTACCAACAATATGTCAAAAAGATTGATTAAAAAATGCAGGCATATTGTCAGGCACGGGGCTTTTGTAGAGTGTATTTGGTATAGAGCCATAATAATCTCTTCCCCAGTAAAAGGCATCAAGGGTACCTTATTCATTACACTTGTGACTTTTGGCTCAATCATGTCCACAAGCTCCTCCAAAATTTGAATTGGTACTAGAGCTAAAAAGGGCGTCAAAATATTCCAAAAGACCCCATCAAACTCTTCATCATCTTCTAACTGGTTCCCATTCTTATCCAAAAGATGTTGAATTGAGTTCCGATGTTCACACATAGTGGCTTTTTGGTGAAAAAATCGACCACTTTCTATAATCCACACTTGGCAACTCCTTTGGAGCCACATAAATTCCTCAAGAATTTCCAAACCGTCAATATCATTATTTAGCTCCCTTATATGTCCAATAATTTCCTGTGAAAGGTGCTCTCGTAGGAGCCGATGGATTTCCTATTTTTTTGACTTGATTTGTTGCTGCAAATTTGTTGCACCAATTCCCAATCTGGTCTTCATTATCTTACAACAGAAAAGGTTTCGTTCATACCCAGAGAGGTTATAACTTTGGTCCCAAATATCTCTTATTGCCTCTTTGGAAACCTCGTTCAACATCAAGGCCTTTTCAAATCTACAAGGTCGTCTTTTGCTCTTCTGTTACATGGCCGCGGAGGACGGTTGTGACGATAGACCAGCAGAATAGGCAAATGATCAAATCTTCTTTTTGGAAAATGTGAGACCTGAACAAGGAAAAGTCACCTTTTAATCTTAGGAAACGATCTAGGCACTCCTGGAGGTAATTGTGATCGCCATGATTATTTGTCCAACTGCAATCACATTCTTCATAATCCATATCACTTAAATCACAAAGAGTTACTGCTTCTTGGAGTCCAAGGCAAGGATTCGTGGTTCAATACTTTTAACATGCTCCAAGTTTTGTGTTTATCCTCGTTATCAGGGTACACATAGATCCCCCTTAATCTCCAGATCGTTGTCCCATCTTGCCTCACATTTACCGTATCGATATGGTTGAGGGAGCTAGATTTCAAACTCAATTTAAGATGAGATTTCTAAAAAGAGCCAAACCACCACTTCTATGTTTCCCTTCACCTTAACAGTCCACATATATTTTGTTTTCAAAACGAAGTCTTGTGCGAATTCTATCTATTTCAATAGTCTTTAGCTTCGTCTCAGAGAGGAAGATCATGTCCTGTAGCGCACCAACTGCCAATGGGTTCCTAAGCCCACGACAGGTATAAGAAAGGATAATCATGGCTGATGGTGGGCTTGAGCGTCAGCGTCCGCCTAGTTAGGAATTTGTTCTTAAGCTCCATCGATATGATTTGATTCGACTTCTTCTATTCAGGAGCATCTATCATAATAATATCATCAACAACTCGTTTCCCACTTAAAACTTCAGCCTCTAACTCAGAAGAGTTATTTGTATTTGCGTCCCTATTCAAACGGTGCTACTTTCACCTCGGTTCGCACCCTCACAATGTACTAATGTTATGCGTAGTTTCCGTTTCCCTAGTCAAAAGTTCAGCAGTATGTTTCGGCCTTATTGGATCAAGATCATCCACTGCCAATGATGTATCCTTGAAGTTAACCTTCAAGAGGCTTTCAGAAACTATTTTTCTTGCTCATTATATGAGAATAACAAAAAAACACTATTTTTCTTGCTTGACGTGGAATTTTTTAAAGGTATAAGCCTCTTCTTTCTTCCTTACCTGGTTCAACCTCGTCTTTTCAACGGGTGAAGAAGCAACCTATACTTTCTCGCTCTCTTATTGAGGCCGAATATAGAGTTGTTGCTTATACTGCTGCTGAAATTCACTGGATTAGCCAACTTCTTTTTGATCTTGGTGTATTTGTACAAGTCCTTACGAAAAGTTTTTTTGTGATAATGTTTCTACTGCTTATCTTGTTGCAAATCTAGTTTTTCACAATCGTCGCAAGCACGTCAAGGTGGAGTATCAATTTGTTCGTGAAATGTATACCAAGCGCTATTTGTAAGTCTGATATATACTACTCAGTCTCCAGTAGCAGAGATCTTCACCAAGGGGTTGTCTCTAGAAAAGTTTCTTCAATTCAATGTCAATCTATCAATCATTTGACCCGTATAGATTGAGGGGTGTCATAGATGATAAATATATGTGTAATAAATTTTTGTTTATAGGTCTTGTAAATTTGTTATATTTTAATTTAGTTTTGTATACGTTCTTCTTATATAAATATACACGTAGACACCTCAATTGAGGTAGGCTGCCTCATACTTCTTCAAATACTAACCAAAACTTTAGTTATACTTTATATAGGTAAAGGACGATTTTCTATTTATGCACAATTCACTTGCGAGCCCTGGCTTTCTATTTACACGCAATGTAATAATGTATGATTATAAAATCTTCCTTTATCTCTTTATATTAATAACAAACCTTAGATTCATCAACTGCAATGGGTAGATTCAAAAGATACTGGCCAGAGAGGGCAATTTCAAACTCCTCATCTGTCACGATCCTAAAATTACTCTTTTCCATCACCTGCATTTGTGAATGTGCACAATAAAGAATCCTTTAATTTAATAAAATTGGAGCCAACATTAAAAAAAAAAACCACATATATATGTTTTTTTATTAGTAATAACATTTGCTTGGTTAAACTCGTGAATTTATAAGAATAATGATACAAACTGATCCATACAAGTAAAATTGTGCATATGAAATTAGAAATCTTTTGGTTAAACTCGTGAATTTATAAGAATAATGATACAAAATGATCCATACAAGTAAAATTGTGCATATGAAATTAGAAATCTTTAAGTGAAAATGAAGGGAGCACCAAATAACTAATTGAAGAGGCAAAGGAAATACCTCAAATAAATAGCTTAGAAAATTTTGTTCAAGAAGATCAATTTCCTCTAGTGATAAATTTTGTTGTTCTAACTTTTGTGCTCCATGAACAGGATCAAAAATAGAGTACAATTGCTGAAAAAATCAATTAATTTACCTTGTTAATGAATTGAAAATATTCAGACTTGCTCAATGGTTGTAAATGAATAGATGCATCACAAATTATAGATTATTTACTGAGACATAAATTATAGAATGGAACCATTAAATCTTCAAACTGTAAGAGATACCAAGCTCGAATAGTGTATTCAACTCTCTTGCACAGCTTCAAAAACGTACTTCGATCAGCATTCTCCTCTGCATAAGAGTTATATTATTATTATTATTATTATTATTATTATTATTATTATGACGTCATAATTAAAATATTTAAGCCCACAGGAGAAGAACTTATGCTGGAATTTTTAAGGATATTCACTTGTTGAATTCCGTATTTTACATGGTTGTGGATTAGTGTTGATTTGAACGACATTTATCGAAAAATACAAATAATCAACACATGTGTCCATTATCTCAACCGGTAAAGCTTTTGAAAGTTGTTACCTGAGATTTGAGTTTGAATTTCACATAGTGAAATATATATATATATATATATATATATATATATATATATATATATATATATATATAAAAGAAAAATGAGTGAAAATGAATACGATGTTATACTGGAAATTGGATCAAAAAGCCAAACTTCAAGCAGAAGCTTATTTCTTTAGATTTGGTTTAGTTACTTTCAGATGTGGACATGTTTGAGTTAATGAAATTTAGGTTGAATCTAAATCAAGCCATATTATTTTTGGTTCAAATTGATTTTTAGTAAGTTATAATGTTTGATCCAAAAAATTTTTGTTTATAGATGGAGAGAAACTTCAAGTACATTCAGTACTTCAAATTGGGTCATGAATTTCTTGTCCAAATCACATTAACTTGTTTCTGTTACATGTTAAGTATTGGTCCGGATGAATCAATATGGTTTCGAGGTTCGTTTCCAATTTTCATAGTCTACTTTAGATATTTTTTTGATAGGTAGCTAGAAAATTTTAAAACCTCTTTTACTCTTCATACTTACTATGTTGACAATATGAGACAATCACCGTACTTAGAGAAATCTAAACTCTACACGTATTAAATGTGGATCTTAATGGTTCAAACCTTTTTGTTTTTGAATGAATTAAAAATTATTTTTTGTAATTAAAAATATCATCATATATATATATATATATATATATATATATATATATATATATATATGTATTAAAAGCTGGGCCTAACAATGTAGGAGTGTTACATACAATGTCATGTAAGATGTTATGTAGGATACCAAATATATATATTCAATGCAATTTGAATTGAATTCACCATCTCTCATAAAACATTAGTAACTATATTTAGTCTTAAAAAATTATGAAATATAATCGACACTAAGAATGAAAGGTATACTAATAAAAACAGAAAAAAAATAAAGAAACATATCTACTTAGTGTTTAAAATAAATTATATAATTTAATAATTATTATTTAAGAAAAAATTCACTATTTTTTAACTTATAATTAATTTTGATTGTTATAAATTAATTAGAAATAATAAAATTAAAAAATAACTAATTATAAAAATAAAATTAATTAATACACTTACATAACAAGGGGTATAACCGAGTATTTATAATATAGAAAAGAGTTGCTATGTCTTTGTTTGTTACTCTAATTCTTTCATTCACCCAAAAAATCAATCTAGGGATGGCAATGAGGCGGATCCCCCTGTGCCCCAACCCCACCTTGTCCCTGCCCCCGCCGCCGCTTCAGAGGGAGACACTTCTACTTGTCCTTGTCCCCGGTGGATCCCTGACCCATGATGGGTCTCCAATCCCCGTTAGCAAAAGGAGAAACAAATTCAAACAAAAAAACCAAACAAATTCGAGTTCTGCCCGCCTCTTCATAGTGGCTTCATGGTTGATGATGCAGCTTAGCCGACCAAGATGCTCAAAAGATTAAGAGCATGAAGAAGATTGAAGAGTTGTGGGTTGTTCTTCTTCTAAGTATTCTCATAGAGGAGAAAGAAGAAAGGAGAAGAAAGAGAGAGTACAGAGAGCGGTTGGAGAGGAAAGAGGAAAGGAGAAATAGAGAGGAGAGAGAGAGAGTGAAGAGAGCTATTGAAGAGGAACAGAGAAAGAGCTGCTGGAAAGGAAAACGGAAAGAGGAAAGAGGACAGAAGAAAGAGAAACTATAGAGAGCTGCTATAGAGGAAAAAGGAAAGAGGAAAAAGAAAGAAGAGAGAAAGGAGGAAACAATGAGCAACAGAAAGCGGTTGAGAAAAGGGGGGAATGGGTAAATTTCATAGTTAGGGTTTAAGGGGTGCGAAATTATGAAAATGCTCTTCCTCTTTAATAAATAAAAACAAAGAACGGGGAGGAAAATTTCCCCGTCCCTTCCCTCATCCCCGTTCGGGCGGGAATTTTTCCCCACTATGGGGCGAAGCCCCGATGGGTACGAGATTCCCGGCCCCATTACCATCCCTATCTCAATAAGCCTCCATTTCCTCTTTCCCACTCCCTTTGCAACTCTCTATCATTAATCGACCCTCTATAAATTCTGACATGTCCCCATATTTTCTGAGGACAAATTATTAAATTTATATAATTAAAAGAAATAAATCTTAACCCCAAAAGTCACATGGGGCCGCCCACCCACAGACTACTCATGATAGTTATAACTATTGTCGGCCCCGCACCTGAGAAGAGGCAGAGAAAGTGGTTGTTGCTTCCACAGGGGATTTATTCTACAGGTTATCATCCCCGGTGGAGGAGAGACAAAGGAGTTAGAGAGAGAGATAAAGGAGGTTGTATGGTGGTTCAGACACATTCTCCATCACCCAAGAGTGGCCGAAAAAGTTGAAGTTATGGCCACCTATATAGAGATACTCGCTGATTGAAAAGTCTTTTGGGGGAAGGGGATTGGTTTCACCTTTTATGATTTTTGATTTTAGTCATTTATTGGGTGAAGGATTGTGGAGCACCAATTATCAAGGTACCAAACACATCCCAGATTAACCTTTTTAAAAAATTTTACCAACAATTGTTTAATTTAAAGTTTATTTTTATCCCAATTGAAGGAGAAAAGAAATTCAACAATTGTGATTGAGTCAAGACACATGTAGGGTAGAGATGTGCCTATTTTATAGTGATTGTCGTGGTTATCTTATAGTGACAGCCAAGTATAATTTTTTGCTTTTAGAAAACTTTCTTTTAACAATATTTGTTGCTAAATCAACTAGGCTATTTTGTCTTTCCTTTCTTAAGATGATTGTGTTTATATGAGGTTATTGGCATGGAAATATACTAATCTGGTTCTTTTGTTCTCCAAAGGCTTGTAACATAACATGTAGTAAGGGATGAGCGAGGCTGAGTATCCGGTCATTTTGGCTGGACTCGGTCCTAGATTCAATTAGAATCGAGTCCATAAATCTGGACCCGGTCTCGGACTCGGTTAGGAACGGGTCCAAAAATCCGGAACTAGACTTGGGCCCACTGGAACCGGGTTCGGGATAGGGTACTCGGTTGTTTGCTTCACAATTTGAGTTTTTGTGATTTTTTATTTTTTGTAATGTTTTGGCCTATAATTATTTAATATTTCGAATGCACTCAATCTAATAATACGAAGCATGCAACCTTGTAATTGGGACTACTACAAAAAGTTTCAAATCCAAGATCAATAGTGAAATAAAAAGTCTCGAATCCACATGCAATACAAATACCAAATTACAAGTTTAAATTTTAAAGAAAAATATCTCAAATAATCTAACATTAACAATAAAAAGATACTCTCAAATTCAAAAAATTTTAGAGTAAGTTTAATATATATATATGTATATATATAATTTAAAAAAATGTATAAAACAGGTAATGGGTCCATCTTTTCACTACCCGATCTCGGATCCAATTGTAATAGGGTCCTAAAATTGGACCCAATCTTGGACCCAGTTGAATTGGGTCCGAGTCCGAACCCGCTGAGTTTAAACCGAATTCGAATCCGGACTGGGTACCCTTTTTTTTTTACTCAGCCCTACATGTAGCTATCATGGGTGATAGTTTAATTGATAAAATTTTCTAAAAGTCTGCCTTCAACGAAATAAAATTTTCTAAAATTTGTTATCATAAAGTTAGTTTTATACACCTATAAATTGTTCATGTTCACTCAAAGCCGTATACACCTAACATATTGGAGTTAAAACTCCCACTTACATATGGTTCATGCACAATAATAAAGTCAAAGAACCAATTATTTCACCATGCATCATAATTTTAGATTATTGTATAATTTAACAAAAAATTAATTAGGAAGAAAACATCACTTAAGAACTTTTCTTTCTTTCGGGCCCGAAAAATCAAACTTGGCAGTTTTTGAACAAAACTTACCAATCATATTGGCCAAGGTCATAATCAGCTTAGCCTTCAATACTCTAATTGCTGTCTCTTTCTCCAACTTAATAATTTCCCTTTTCTCTGTTGTTTTTATCATCTCTTTTTTTCTATTATTTAAATCTCAAAATTCAACTAAAGATGATCTAAACAACCGCAGGAGAAGTTTTCTTTTTTGAGAAACAAATACGTTTTATGATTGGAAAGTAGGGAAACTAAACTCAAAAAGGTAGAATGTGAAACTAAAAGAGAAATACCATATTAATTATTTCAACAGAAAAAGGCTTGAGGTGTCACAAATTTCATTGATATCGGAGATGGTAAGACCTAGTTTTTGGGTCATTGATTTTGAAATGGGTCAAACTACTACTTTTATGGAAATTTGCCTATTTTTAATAAAAATAAAAACAAAAAATATTGTGAGTTAATTCTCAAGCTATTTTGTAACTGTTAAGTTATGTTTAACTCTTATACATGTGGTACTTATAATAATAAGATTGTGGCAAATATATGGGGGCTATCTCATGACAGGATCTCCTTTATTTCTTCCATTTGACCCATCGTTTTAATAGTTTTTTTTATAAAGAGAGGTGAAATTCATTACTTGGAAGTATGAATAGTACAAAGATCATCCAGAGTCACATCAACAATGTGGTATGAGCTATCACCAATCCATTCTCAAAGAAACCAAGAATACGGTTGGAGATAAGTAAGGGTGTGAGCTACCTTATTATCCTCTCTTTTGACATAAGAATAACAACAAAAGTTAAAAATGCTTAACGAAATTCAAAATATCAAGTATTATAAACCGGCAATGGTAGAAGGGTAAGAGTTCTTCTTAAGCTTTGAGATAATGCTCAAGCAATCCCCTTCAAGAATGATTCTCCTAGAGCAATGGCTCCAAGCCTCGTTGAAGAGCAAAGAGGCAAGCATTGGCTTCTTCAATTTCTGGAACACCAAACCCCATATTCTACTTTATCGCTGGGAAGAGGAAAGAGCTAGAAGCATCCCGATCAATAACTACCCAGCCTTACCAATTCCCTAGTTTGGCTCCATCAAAATTGACCTTAATCACTCCAGGATTTTGGGCAGCCCACGTAGAAGACGCAATAGCTGGTGATGGAGAAAAATGGTTTGTAGCTTGTTTATACTCCTTGACAAAATACGGAGCATTAGAAGGGGCCTTGGATGTGCAAGGAGAAGCACTTTTCAAGTGAGAATAATTCCTCAAATTCCAAAAGGTCCACATGGTAGCAACAACACAAAAATAAACTCAAAATTGGAATTCATAACAGATTAGATAACATCTATAATACACTTGAATTTCTTTCCGAGTAATAGGAAGACCATAGGGGAACCTACCGGATCTAAAGGGCAAGTGGGGAATTTAAATAGGATGTGCATATCTGACCCTTGAAGATTGCCACAAAGCTCACAACAGGCGTCGACATCATGGACATGCTTGGCGAGCACAACTTTGGAAGGAAGAGCATTTGAACTAGCCCTCCAAGCAAACATCTTCATTCTCGGTGGTATAGTAAGAGATCAAAGAGATTTTCAAAAGACATTCATATCATTACCACTAGAATGAGGAGCGTCTTGGTTGAGAATTTGAAGGATCGGATGATAATTGGATTTTACCATATAATCAATCGAGGCACAAAGAACCGGAGAGATTATTGCCATGCCAAAAAAACAAAAAGGAGCACCACATATAGCCTCGACGTCAACGGGAAGAAATAACTATTTGAACATAGAGATATTCCAAGAGCCATTGGAATGAGAAATTAAATGCCCTATTCTTAGTAGGTATGCATTCTACTATAGACACTTAAAACATGTCGCCCTTATTTATTTTATTTTATTTATTTCTATCGGATTACTGATGAAGACCTACCCTCATTTGTATGCTCGGATCAAGATTGGACAAGGTAGAGTGATATATCCTAATTTAGCCCACAAACAAGCAAACTATTAGCAAAACAACCAAAAACATATTTCCCTAAGTCGAATCCAGCTCGTCTTCCCATTTTCCAGCCGATCCAAACCAAGTTCGGACTCTCCGACCTAGTACTTGAACCGGAACCGGCCTCCTATAGACACCTAAAAGTGGCATGCCTTTTCTACTTTTATTTATTTGTTGGCCCGATGATGAAATCTTGAGTCCTGTTTAAGGATTTGGATCATGAACTGAATTTGATTGGTGCAGCGAAAGCTAGTAAACCATAAAGAGCCACCAACACCACATAAATAGCCTTTTGCCTTGGGCCGATCCAAAATCATTTTTTCTTTCGAACGATCCAAGCCCGGGCCAAGCCTTCAGAGACAACGAAGTCCGATGCACGCGTACCAAGAAATTCCAGGCTTAGAATTCGCGGATACGGAGTCGAAGACCTCAAGACGGCATTAGACATTACATTTCATTATCACGAGCATCAAAGTGTTGCGTTTAAACTCCAAGATGGACCACTCGAGACTAGGAGCACACAATTCCTCAAACACAACATAGCATGGTCGGCGCCCCTACTACTTATTTGCCTCAAAATGCTGTGTTTTGGCTCGAAGACTCCGGGGTAGCACGGAAGGGCACAAAACACTAGAAAACCCCCATTGTCGGCGCCGCCTACCCGATTTTATCTAGTTTTATCTCAATTTTATCCGGTTCAATATTTACATTATCCGGCTCGGTTTTGTAGTAGATTTTGGTTCATTCTAGACGTTGGTCGAGAGCTAAACCAAGGTCATTGGTGACCTACTCTCCTCCCTATAAATAGAGAGCTTGGGGCTTTCATTTAACAATGGCTCATCCCTCAACGTCATGCTGCTGAAACCCGATTAAGAGCTACTAAATACTCATCTTTGTATTATGATATCTTGGTCTCTTTTCACCCTACTTCCATCGTACTCCCTACATATGATCCCGAGAACTCCATCATTCACCTTTCTACCTACCTACCTACACACAAAACGCCCCAAAATCCCTTCTTAATTAACCACCGTCGCATCGCCACATCCATATTCGAGGTCCGGATCAACAAGTGGGACAACATGAGGGCATCAATTCGCCCTTCAAACGTTTACTTATTTTTATGCTTTTATCGCTTTCCGTATTGTGGACTCAAAATTGTATCGCTATTAATTCTTGTCCGCCGAGTGTAATCCTTTAACTTTTCGCTTTCTTTTCTTTCCACTTTTCTTTTCTTTTCGCTTTTGCTTTTGTTTATCGCTTTTCTTTATTTGCTTTTATTGCTTTTGTCATGCTTTGGTTGCTTTCATTCCCTATTTAATTATGTTGTGTGCTTGTGTTTGATATATTATTTTAAATTCACTACTCGAACTAGTAATGGCCGTCGTTTGACTGGCGGAACGAAATGGCTTATTCTTGTTTCGTACCCTCTCCCTGAATATGATTCTCGGTTCTAGACCAATGGAGTCACTTTTTATCATTTTTTAGTCTTAGTTTTCCCGTACTAAGATTGGAAGAGTAAATTTTACTTTTGTTTTTGTTAGTTTTTCTTTCCTAAAAGCCGACTCGCGACTCCCTTTTAAGTTATTTCTTCTAGATCTGCTTCCCGACTATTTTTGATTGAACAATAAGAAAAAAAAAGGTTCTATATTTGCTTAGCCAAGCTAGAGGCCGAGGCTGACTGTCTCAGCCTTTATCCTCGGCCGGCGCCGACCACCGAGTGGGTGCAGTTGCCACCTGCAACGAGCGATCGGTAGGCGGCGCTCGGGTCCAAACCGGTGTTTTCACACTAGTTTGGCCCTAGAGCCTCACGACGAGAAACAAAAACCCTAGCTTTCTTTTATTTTTCGGTTAAGAAATAGTATCCTCGGGACTTTTGAAAATAATTTTAAAAATAAAATAATTAATAAAACCGCTATTCAAACTTTGTCTTATTTGCTTTAAATGAAATTTAATAAAATTCAGAACTCTAAATAAAAGATCAATCCCCACTTTCAAAAAGTCGGTTTCAAAACCCTAAATCATTCTTTAGACCTTTCTAAAACGCCAAACATTCGTGGCGAAGCTCGGTTGGCCCCACTCGGGCGTGATTCTTATAGTGACGACTCCACTGGGGATGAATTTCTCATTAAGAGGGTGAAACTTGAAAATTTGAGTAGTGAGTTTTAATAATGTATATGCATTAGGCATCCTGCATTTTAGCAACCCTTGAATGTAGTTTATTGTTGTTGTTACACCATAGGACAATTTATTTTACCCCTTGTTAAACACTTCTCGTAAGAGGCTCCTACTGCGTCCCGGTCGGGCCCAACTAGGCTTGATTGCTAACGGAGGCGGTACCTCTTACCTCATAACACGCACTCTTGGTTTACCGAGAGGCACCAAGGATTTTGGCATTTTTTCTTGCCGTACCCCACATGGAAGACCAAATCCTCGGACTATGAGTCACGATGTATCCTACCTAATCTTAACCCCGTTTTGACCATAGATCTTTGACTATTAGGTGGCACCTTGTCTTTATTTGCATGCTTGGATGAGTGTGATTGTTTAGGTTTAGTGCTCTACTTGTGAGCCTTTACGGATATGTGAGAAGCGTTGAATAATCCTTGCATGGGTGCAAAAATAAAAATAAAATAATGAATCTTTTAAGTCGATCCAATTTGTGCATTCTAGCGAAAAGTCCAAAACTACTTTCCATTCTTAGATTGGTCCAATAATAGCATTTTCTCATGTAGCACAATTCAAATTTCATCTCAAATAGGTGAGTCCATTCCTTCATTAGCCACAAATAAATTTTATCTCAAAATAGGTGAGTGCATATTTGCATTTCTTTTTGCACTCAGCCAAAGTCAAATTTATCTCAAATTAGGTAAGTCCAATCTTGCATTTCATTTTGCATTAGACAAATTCAAAAATCATCTCAAAGTAGGTGAGTCCAATCTTGTATTTCATTTTGCATTAGCCAAATTCAAATTTCATCTCAAATAAGTGAGTCCATTCTTTCATTAGCCAAAATTAGAAATCATCTCAATTAAGGTGAGTTCATTCATTCTATTTTGCGGTAGTCAGAATAAATTTCATCTCAAAATAGGTGAGTCCATTCTTTCATTTAGCAAAATTCAAATTTCATCTCAAATAGGTGAGTTCCATTTTTCATTTCATTTTTGCATTAGCCAAAAATTAAATTCATCTCAATTAGGTGAAGTTTGTTTGCATTAGCCAAATTAAAATTCATCTCTACTTAGGCGAGGTTTTGTTTGCCCTTAACCAAAACAAATTCATCTCAATCTAAGACACTCCATTTGCATAATTGCATTTCACTTTGGTCAATTGCATTTTCTATGTGCATCCAAATAAAAGAGCATATAATTTTTCTTTTCCCTTAGCATCAATCGTTCATCGAGTCAAGCACTTAAACCCCATCTCCCTAAATTTTTGCATGAGCCAACCCCGAGCGTACTCTTTTGGGATGCGGAATAGGTAATCTAACTCAAATCCGGAACCCTGGTTCAAAGGGGTTAAGATGTAGGAAGTCCGCTACAATCGAAATGCCGCAAGCGTACGTTGTATGGTTGTAACTAGTCAAGGACGATCTCACAAGGACTCGATCTAACAACGCACTAAACTAGTCCTCTACTCAATTGCTAAGCTAATCGGGTTTTGGAGTTTGCTTCTCTAAACTAGTTCTAAATATTAAAATTAAGGAAATTAATCTGGACTTAAATCAATGGGTAAAAACATCTAGGGATTTGCTTTCCTAACAATGAGTTTGATTATTCATACATAATTTGTGCAATCATTCTTTCAAATGAATCAAGGATCGATAATCACAAAATTCCAGCGCTCTTTCGACACTTAATAGAATTGCTCTAATTAACCTATCAAAGTCAGTTTTTAAGTCAATCGAAGTTAAAGATTTCAAATTATCAAAGTGATCCCCTAATTTACTAATCTTTTCTCAAATTTCATAAATTAGGTAGAAAGGTTGGTTGTCGGATTATTCTATTTCATTTTTCAATACATGATAGATTAATCTTTAAACACAAGTATTCTAGGCCTTCAAAGCACTCATGAATATGATAAACAGAACCTTCTATTGATCAAAAATTAGAATTCAGGCACAAATTATGAAAGCCTAATCAAACTTCATCGTTTTGGATTACAAATCCCTAGAAAAACTAAAACTAATCACACATGATTATTAAAAGCTTAAATAAAATCCAATACATCGAAATCAAACCTCAAATAGCAAGAAACAAAGAAGTAAGATGAAAGACTTGAATTACTCCACTTGAATCTCTCGACTTCGAATGGAATACTTGCAATCGCTTCAATCTTCTTCTTCGATCTTCAAAATTCGGTTTGATGTGGAAGGAAAGAAAAATGGTTATGGATGAATGGAGGTTGAACTACGGATGGATTGTGGACTGGATGCCTCAAAAAATAGCTGAAAATCAGCTTAACAATAAGCCATTAAGAGGCAATCAAGAGGTGAAACCGTCAAAGCCGAATCGTCTCGCAGAATTTACCGCCAACATGGGCTGTGTCCGCCAACACGGGTTGCCCGTGTTGGCTGCTGGATAATCAAAACCTTGACGAAATGCAGAAAATGGGTCGTTTCCATCGACACGGCCAACCCGTGCTCGATGCAAAGGCTCCTAGGCAAGCTCACCTCCAACACGAGTCGTGTCCGTCGACACGGGCTGCCTGTGTTGGTTGTTGGAAGTGTAGACTTCGAAAAATCAAGGGGAACAACCGTTTTGATTGCAAAGTTAGACCTTGTTGGTCTTCTTAATGCTTGAAATACTCACTAATCTCAGGAATTCTTGTATTGTTGATCAAATCTGCACAATCATCTCAAAACATCAATACATAAGCGTGAAACAAAAAATGGAGTATAAACACACTCCAATTAACCGAATTTCCCAAAGAAAAGCATCAAAATGCCTAAGAAAGTAATGCATTTCATGCACTTATCAAATTCCCCATGTTTAAACCTTGCTTGCCCTCAAGTAAGGTCTAAAAGAAAAAGTGAAATCCAGCAAAAGAATCATAACCTCCTTAGGCTAGGCAACTATAAGTATAACAAGGAAAACCCATTCAACAACAGCCCATAAGCACACCAAATCTTTTCACAATCAGATGGAAAGAAGATTTTCAAAACCACATTGAAAACTATAAAGATAAATTAAATCAATCACCCAAATCATCACTTAAACAATTCATATTGGCACATGTAGAATAATGGAGCTAGAAAGACCGGTAGAACCTCATTTTGAAAATGTGAAAACACTCCACTCATGTGTTTAAGTTCATACATGGTTCACTCAATCTTTGTCACAATCATATAAATTACCATAAGCTCGGGAGAATTCTCTATTCACCACCACTAAAATGTAACATGCAACATAACGGTTAAGAGGACTTCATATGGTTGTAATGGGGCTTAGGTAATAGGTAAGAAAGGGATATTGTACATTTTGGTAAAATGAGGAGCTAAAAAGCCAATTAACAAGGAGCTTCCAACACTCTAACCAACAAAAACACACAATACACTCATTACACCCAACCTCTAACTCCGACAATTACTTTAAAAAATGAGCTGAATATTCCAAAATTCCAAAAATTTATTGATTACTTTTTTTCCTTTATTTGATTTTTTTCTTTTCAAAACTTTTCTTGATTTTCTCTTTCCTTTTTTTTTCTATGCTTGGCATTAGGAATTTCTAACAAATCAAAAAGCTTATTTAATATCAAAGTACTCAACTTACAACCAATAGGGGAATCATCTCATACTCCATAAAAATAAACCCCTCAACTCAACAAAAAATCCAAATCATCACTAACATATCAAAGACCCCAAACGACCCAACAACATGAGTAAGAAGCTCCACTAGACTTGGCTTAGGTAATAGGTTACGTGTTTGGCCAAGGGCTAGTTAGGAGGGTTCAAAACAAATGAATTAGGCAATTAGGCTCAAAGGGCTATCAAAGGTCAATAACATGTAACAAGGTGGCAATTGGCTAATGTAGCTCAAAAATCAAAGAATGCCTCAATCATTTTGTCACAAAGCATGCACACATGTGATTTTGAAAAGAATTCAAACAAGTCCTAGAGATGCAATTAAGGAGGAGAATCTCACATGAAGAAAACATGAGACTAATTGTAATGTTTAGTCTATTCAAGGCTCAAAAATCTCACATGGTTTCTACCACAATCTCAACTAGCTCAAAAGAGTTTCCCATACCAACACTTTTTGTTAAGGAATCAAGGACAATCAACTTTCATCCATCAAATATGGTCAAAATCTTGAAGTTCAAAACTGATTTTCAAAATTTTCTGCATTTTAAGGCTATACATTGAAATCATTCTCCATTGAAAACTTATTTGACCTAATGGGAATCATCATTAGAGGTTCATCTCTTTTTTTTATAGTATTTTTATTTTTTAATCTTTTTATGAGTCTATATGATGCAACCTAAATGCTCTAAATGCAATCCTACACGTTTTTTTTCAATGTTTTTCATTTTTTTGTAATTTTTTGTAATTTTTTTTGTAATTTTTGTTTTCAAATGCAAAACTACATGCTAAATGTCAAATAAAACATGCTCTAACCTAAATGAAATGCAACTATACATTATTCACAAATGGTAACCTAAGTAGGCACATTCCCCCATGCTTGGACACAACATTGTCCACAATGCAAGCACAATCAGTAAAAAGGAGATGGGGAGAAAAAAGATCCCTCAAATAGAGGGGAGGAGGTGGGAGATTGGGGTTACCCTAAGAGATATGCCAATCATGCCAAGCAGTCAAACATTCACTCATCATATGCATATAATGGTTCCGATTAGCAAGCATGTCACGAAGTTCAATTTGGGCATTTTGTATAGTCTCACACTTTGAATGAACATAATCTTGAAGAGAGGCATGTTAAAAGTGGATGTACTCCCTAAGTGAGGCTTGCTCAAATCTAAGAGTAGCGTGCTCGGAATACACATACTCTCGAAGGAGAGCTGCTCTTGATGAATGGCGGCGAGAAGTGAATGCACGGATGTATCGACATTAGGCTCATTAAGCACAGGGGCGGGGAAGAGAAGAAGTAGAGGCACCCACATCAGTATGGGGCGGAGGGTGAGGGATTTCATCCTCACCGGGCAAAATCTAAAGTTGGCCGCATCCCTAAGGGATGTGCGCTCGGGATAAGGGAGACACAACATACGATTATGAAGATACAACCAATGTAACTCTCCAAAAATTGTACGACACATGCCCATAGCCCACAAAGCCTCAATATCTATTCTTTCGGACCCTCGCACCCTATCATCATGGTGCTTATCGGGGTTCCAACCTAAAGCTATAGCAATTGCAGTAACTAAACCCCCAATAACAATCCTACCACGGGAACCAGTAGATGCATTCACAAATTGACGGGCTAAATAAGCCCTAGGATTAAACTTCGGATGCATCTCCCGTCCACATCACATATAAACAAAACAATTCGAGAGAGACACATATTATTGTCACTTTCATCCCTCCCAAACAGACCATGATCCAAAACCCGATGAATGTATCGACTACGAGGGTTCCTAATAGTTGTCGCCTTAGTCGAACTAGGATAATAGTCTTACTCATCGAAATAGAATTCCAAAATTGTATCGAATTTAAACAATCAGGAGCTACATGGTGTCCAAGTCCAAGGTCACTAGGTAAGGTAAATAAAGCATTAAACTCACTAAAAGTGAGTTCATGGTATCCCCTAACAGGAGGAAGGAAACTAAGCCATGGTCGGCATGAGAACCACCCCCAATTTCAACGAGTTAATGTGCTTAGAAATGCCAAAGTTAGGCTCCTATATGTCCCTAATCGAATATTCACAAAATTTAGCAAACCACATCATTCAACAATCCAAAGAAAATCCTCAAGCAAACCCAACTTTTCTAAACTAATCTCATCATAATCACGGGTTGCAACAATTTCACGATTAATCAAGGAATTGTAACGTTCAATATGTTCAGGATTAGTCAAGTTAAGAGGGTTGTTTGGGTTACCTCTATTACGCGGAATATAGACATTCCGGGAGGTGGACGAGTGGCTCGGGTCCGAGCTACGGAGCTCGATTGGGAGGACTCCCTTGAGTAATCTTCGACCTTTTGGGTGCCATTGAAGCAAATTTGAAAACCTAAATCTAGGGAAAGAGCAGAAATTTGTGGGTAAGAATGGGGAAGAAAAGGTCAGATTTTTTGGGAGAAGAAGAAAGAGAGTGATCGAAAAACGAGGGGAGAGAGGACGGGCAATGCCGGAGTAGCGAGACGATCGCCAACGAGAGCAGGAGCGATGAGTAAAAGACGATGGCGCCGAGTTCGGGTAGAGATGAACTAGAAGAACTCGAGTAGAGGAGAGAAGAGCGAGTGTCGGGGAGGGTGGAATAAGACACTCGGCGACCGGAAGAACGAGTAATGGCCGGTTAGCAGCGAGGACGGCAATGGCACCGGTGTTTTTGCAAAGAAGTGGTGGTCGGACTCGAGTGGAGAGAAGAGGAGAGTGAGAGTGAGGGTGAATTTGAAGAAGAAGAAGAACAAATCTGGTGAATGTGGTGTGAAATTTGGAGTTTAAGAGAGATTTGAGAGAGAGAAGAAGAGTAATGGAAAAGAAGAAAAGCTTGGCTATTGAGGGTTTTCAGCACGATGGAGAGCAAGAAGAATAGAGGTAGGGTAATGTGAGAGGAGGGAGAGGAATCAGGCTCAAAAGAATGCAGCCGCATAGAAATTACCTCCAACACGGACCATTTCCGCCGGAAGGGGCAACCCGTGTCATTGCCTTGTCTCATTATACTGTGGCCAAATCGGCCCGTTTTCACTGGAAATGGGTACCCTGTATCCTGGTAAGAGGAACACCTAGAATGGGCCGTGTCCATGGACACGGGCAGACCTTATGGAATACTCCATACTTCTTCAAAAGAACCTCAAGTGGTCGAGTTGCGAAGTGGCTCCCATTGTCACTCAATAAGGCTCTTGGAGTGCCAAATCGAGCAAAAATGTTCTTCTTTAGGAACTTTATGACAACCTTAGAATCGTTGGTGGGAGGGGCAATGGCTTCCACCCATTTCGACACGTAATCAACAACTACTAGGATTTAGAGGTTCTTGTGAGAGGGAGGAAAAGGACCCATGAAGTCAATTCCCATACATCGAAAAGCTCAACCTCTAAAATCCCGGTTTGGGGCATCTCATGCTCTTTGAAATTGTTCCCATCCTTTGGCATCGAGTCACAAGCTACCACAAAATTCCTTGCATTTTTTATGAGAGTTGGCCAATAGAAGCCGGATTGTAGGACCTTAGAGGTGGTTTTGTCGGGGCCAAAATGTCCACCATAAGTAGTGGAATGATAGAGCACACTTTGAACCTCATCTTCCGGAATACATCGTCGATATACCCTATCTCGCACACAACTTGTAAAGGAGAGGCTCTTCCCACACATAACTTTTCACCTCAAATAAGAATCACTTCCTTTGTTGGAAAGATAACTCTAGTGGCATCACTCCACAAACGATGTAGTTCACAAAGTCAGCATACCATAGAGTATAAGTAGGTGAAACATCCATGAGTTGCTCATCCGGAAATGAATCATCTATGGGAACATCCTCCTCTCGGCAAATCCTCAAACCGGGAAAGATGGCCAGCCACCGCATTTTGCAATCCAGGCTTGTCCCCGATTTGCAAATCAAATTCTTGGAGTAAAAGCACCCATCGGATAAGGTGAGGCTTAGAATCTGATTTCTTCATGAGATGCTTGATGGCAGCATGATAAGTGAAAACTATCACCTTGGAGTTGATCAAGTAGGAATGGAACTGCTCCAAGGTGAACACAACCACCAAGAACTCTTTCTTCGTGGCGGCATAGTTGACTTAAGCCTCATCCGGAGTTTGGCTCACATAATGTACAACATAGGTCTTGCCATCCTTCCTTTGTCCCAAAACAGCCCCCAATGCAAAGTCACTTACATCACACATCACTTCAAATAAAAGATTCCAATCCAGGGCTTGCATAAAAGGAGCTGTAATGAAAGCCTCTTTTAACCTGTTGAAAGCACTCAAGCACACATCATCAAATACAAAAGGCATATCTTTGACAAGAAATTGAGTGAGAGGCCTAGCAAGTTTTAAAAATCTTTAATGAACCGCTAGTAAAACCCGACGTGTCCAAGAAAACTCCGCACACCCTTAACAAATGTAGGTGGAGGTAATTTCTCAATTACCTCTACCATAACTTTGTCAACTTCAATGCCTTTATTGGAAACCACATGACCTAGGACAACACCCTCTTGTACCATAAAATGACACTTTTCCCAATTCAAGACTAAATTCACTTCCTCACATCTAGACAACACCTTAGAAAGATTTTTCAAAAAATGATCAAAGGTGGTACCATAGACAGAAAAATCATCCTTAAAGACCTCTATAATATCCTCAATAAATCGAGAAAATAGCCATCATGCAACGTTGAAAAGTGGCGGGTGCATTACACAACCCGAAAGGCATTCTCCTATATGCAAATGTTCCATAAGAACAAGTAAAGTTGGTCTTCTTTTGGTCACTAGGGTGGATAGGGATTTGGAAAAACCCGAAATACCCATCTAGATAACAAAAGTATGAATTCTTTGCAAGTCTTTCAAGCATTTGGTCAATAAAGGGAAGAGGGAAATGGTCTTTACGGGTTACATTATTCAACTTGCGATAATCAATGCACATTCTCCAACCCGTAATCTGTCCTAGTAGAAATCAATTCATTATTCTCATTCTTAACAACACTCATCCCCCTTTCTTAGGCCCAACATAAACCAGGCTCACCCAATCACTATCGGAAATGATACCAACCTCAAGCAATTTTAAAACCTTTTCCTTTACCACCTATTTCATGTTAGAATTTAACCTTCTTTAATGTTCAATGGTGGGTTTATAGTTATCCTATATTAAAATCCTATGCATGCAAAGAAGGATGAATGCCCGTAAGTTCATCTATGGTATAGCCAATAGCCTTACGATGCAATCTAAGGACTCTCAACAAAGCACCAATTTCGAAGGACTCAAGTTTGCATTCACAATCACTGGACAAGAGGAATTTGGGCCAAGAAATTCATACCTTATGGAGGAAGGGAGAGGTTTCAATTCTACCTTGGGAGCTTTATTCCCATCAATGGTTGGCTCATTCATTCAACAACTTCTCCACCTTTTCCAACTTTGGTGGGATTTTTAGGGATGCCTCCAAGAGTTGAGCGCTAATGGCAACTTCGGGATCAAGATCCCTACTTGTGCTATTATTTAACAAGCAAACCTCAACAGGATCGTTAGAGCTCAAATTAGTACTATCTTCCCTTAAAATGGAATCAATGATATCCACTCTAAAACAATCATCAGTAAATGAAGGGAATTTAATACCTTCAAACAAATTAAACTCAGCTCTTTCATCTCCTACACAAAAGGACATTCTCCCATTTTTCACATCAATATAACACCCAGCAGTAGCCATGCAAGGTATCCCAAGAATAATGGGGGTACGGATGTCTTCCTCCATCTCTAAAATCACAAAGTCAATAAGTACAAAGAAACCTCCTAACTTAATGGGGACATCCTCTAATATTCCAATGGGCAACTTGACCGAACGATCGGCTAATAAGTGGGAAATGGTAGTGGTTTCGTCTCACCCATACCAAGCTTTTGAGACAAAGAGAGAGGCATTAGGCTCACACCTGAGCCCAAATCACATAAGGCATGGTCAATGGAGATCTTTCCTACCTCACAAGGAATAGTGAAACTACCGGGGTCCTTAAGCTTAGGGAAGCTTGTTTTGGAATATGGCATTACACTTGTTCGAGTTAAAGCTATGGTCTCATACTCTTCTAACTTTCTTTCGTTGGACAAAATTTCTTTCAAGAACTTAGCATAAGAAGGCATTTGAGACAAAGCATTAGTGAAGGGAATATTAATGCTTGAGCTTCTTGAGGACCTCTAAAAACTTCCCAAATTGTTTATCATTTTTAGTCTTAGACAAATTCTTTGGGGAATTTTGGTTCGGTCATTAGGAGTCTCATTCTCATTCTGCACATCAACATCTACCAAAGACTCTTTGGAGGGTAAAGACACCTACTCATTCACAACTTCATGCAAACTCACATCAATCTCATCATTCTCAACAACATTTTCATTTTGTACCTCAATGACCACATGATCACTATTGGCACCCTTAGGTCCCGCCAATTGTGTCCCACTCCTTAAAGTTTGGCATTACATTGGTCCCTAGGGTTAAGCACCGATTGGCTAGCCGGAGGGCTAGAGGAAATACTTGCTTGGCTAGCAATTTGAGTTTCAATCATCTTATTGTGAGTGGCTAAGATTTCAACTTTGAAGCTAATTGCTTCATAATCTCATCTTGCTTTTGTTGAGCGAAAAGAATGCTTTCCATCATGACCTCCAAGTTAGACTTTTGGGGCACTTGGGGTTGGGTAGGTCTTTGGAAACCAGGGGCAGGTGGTCTTTGGACTTGTTATGGACCCATGGGATTGTTGTTTCGGTAGGAAAAATTAGGGTGATACCTGAATCCTGGGTTATAGAAATTGGAGAATGGGTCAAAGTTTGACCTCGAGTTCATTTTGCCAATAAAATTGGCTTGGTCGATCGGTTCACTACTAGCCATACCCACAGGACAAAACAAAGTCTCATGCTCATAAGAATTGTAAGAAGCACATGGAAGGGGAGGGGCAACATTCACATTCAATCGATCCATTTTTTGAGTTATAGACTCTATCTTAGCTAAAAGGACATAAACTACATCAACATCAAGCTTACCTCTTGTTCTCTTGGAACAAGGCTTAGACCATTGAAAGCTGTTTAGTGCCCTCTGCTCAATCAAGGTATGGAGCTCATCAACGAACTTGCTCATGATGTTCCCTCCAGTCGCCGGAAGGATGGTGGCTCTCAAGTGATCATGAACCCCATTATAGAAAGCTTGAATGGGGACCTATGGCTCAAATCCATGTTGTGGGCATTTGTGAAGGAGATCCTTGAACTTCTCCCATGCTTCATATAGTGTCTCATCCGGCTCTTGGATGAAGGTTGAAATCTGGTTCATCAAACTGGTCAACTTGCTTGGTGGGAAGTATTTCGCCAAGAAAACACTTGCAAGTCGATCAAATGTGTTGATGGAGTTCGTCGGAAGAGAATCTAGCCACTCTCATGCCCTTCTTTCAAGCGAGAACGGAAACAATCGTAGCTTGATTGCATTCGATGAAGCCCCGTTCGCCTTAAAAGTATCACATGCTTGGCGAAAAATGTGGAGATACCGGTTAGGGTCTTCATTGGGGAGGCCAAGGAAAGAAGCGGCTATCACCAAGTTGATGAGGGAGTTCTTCAGCTCAAAATCATTGGCCGCTACATTAGGAACATTAATGGCCGTGGACGGATTAGTGACATTGGGTGTCACATATTGGCCAAAAGTTCTTCTTTGTTCCTCGACCATCTTGGGCTTTTGCTTGCGGTTTGCTTCTTGCTTCTTCCTAGCCTTCTCTGGCCTTTGCTTCTTCCATCTAGAACGGAAGGTTCGCTCAATTTCTAGATCAAACCTAAACAATTGAGCTTTTCGCATGCAAGGAGAGAAAACCTAGCAAGAATAAAAACAAAACTACCAACACAATCAAAACAGAAAAAGAAAATAAAAACTTAGTCAATTTGAGAGTATTCGACTAATGGCTACTAAAGATAGAGTCCCCGGCAACAATGCCAAAAACTTGACGAGGCTATAAGCGCACGAGTGTATGTTTGTAGCTAGTCAAGGTCGATCCCATAAGGACTCGATCTAGTAACGCACTAAACTAGTCTTTCACTCAATTGCTAAGCTAATCGGGTTTTGGAGTTTGCTTCTCTAAACTAGTCCTAAATATTGAAATCAAGGAAACTAATCTAGACTTCAATCGATGGGTGAAAACATTTAGGGATTTGCTTTCCTAACAATGAGTTCAATTATTTAAACATAATTTGTGCAATTAATCTTTCAAATGAATCAAGGATCGATAATCACAAAATTCTACCGCTTGTTCAATGTTTAATAGAATTGATCTAATTAACCTATCAAACAACTTTCGTATGCCTTTTAAGTTAATCAAAGTTAAAGATTTCAAATTATCAAAGTGATCCCCTAATTTACTAATCTTTTCTCAAATTTCATAAACTAGGCGAAAGGTTGGTTGTTGGATTATTCTATTTCACTTTTCAATACATGATACCTTAATCTCTAAACACAAGTATTTTAGGCCTTCAAAACATTCATGAACACGATAGAGAGAACCTTCTATTGATAAAAAATTAGAATTCAAACACAAATTATGAAAGCCTAATAAAATTTCATTGTTTCGGATTACAAATCCCTAGAAAAGCTAAAACTACTCACACATGATTATTGAAAGTTGAAATAAAATCCAATAAATGGAAATCAAACCTCAAATAACAAGAAACGAAGAAGTAAGATGATATACTTGAAGTACTCCACTTGAATCTCTTGACTTCGAATGGAATCCACTAGCTGCTTGAGTTTTCTTCTTCGATCTTCAAAATTTGGTTTCATGTGAAAAGAAAGAAAAATGTTATGGATGAATGGAGGTTGAAATACTGATGGATTCTGGACTACATGCCTCGAAAAATAGCTGAAAATCAGCTTAAATAAGCCATTAAGAGGCAATCAACAGCTGAAGCTGTCAAAACCGAATCATCTCGGCAGAATTTACTCGCTAACACGGACCGTGTCCGCTGGCACGAGCTGCCCTTGTTAGCTGCTCGATAATCAAAATTGGACGAAAACGCTGAAAATGGGTCGTGTCCATCGACAAAGCCAACTCTGTGCTCGATGCAAAGGTTCCTTGGCAAGCTCACCTCCAACACGGGCCCTGTCCGCCGACACGGGTTACCGGTGTTGGTTGCTTGGAAGTGCGAGACTTTAACAAATCAAGGGGGTCACCCATTTTGACTTCAAAATTAGACCGTGTTGGTCTTCTTAATGCTTGAAACACTTACTAATATCGTGAATACTTGGTATTGGTGATCAAATATGTACAATCATCTCAAACACACCAAAACACAAGCGTAAAACCGAAAATGGAGCATAAACACACTCCAATTAACTGAATTTCCCAAAGAACAATGTCAAAACGCCTAAGAAACTAAGGCATTTCATGCACTTATCAACAACACTAGTACGGTTAACACCAGATACGTACCACGGCAGATACATTGCACATTTTCACTCGTGACACCGAGTGCACCGCTCAAGCTCTAAACACAATCCTCTTCCAAAAATGGCCAACCAGCTAGAGCAAACTCCGATTATGACCTTGTTCAAAGAGTCTGCTGCCAAGATAGAAGCTAATGTTGAGGCTCGGGATAAGAAGATTGAGTCAATAGCATAAACTGTCAATCTCAAACGAAAAGAACGAGAGAAGAAATCAAAAGAAGGAGAATCCGCCCTAAATCCCAACTTCAAGCTGATCCAAGAATAGATTAGATGGAGAAGATGTAGCGCTGGCAAAAATTCGTCCGACCCGATGAGTACGAATTTGTTTGACTCAAAAAAATGGGGTCCAATCATAAAATTTTTGGTCGAATTTTAAATTCGGACCATCGATCATGTTCGAATTAAAATTCAAGTTAGGTTCGGGTTTAGCAATTCGGGTCTTGGTTGTTTGAATTTTGTGAGTTATCGGGGTTTGGACAAATTCGGACAACCGATTCGGACATTCGGTCATTCGGGTTTAGGTATAATTTTCGGACATTCGGGTTCGGACATCGAAAATTTGGGTTTAGGTTACTGTGATATACATAATTTCAGTTCAATTTTCAAAAGTTCATATCAAAAATTCGGACATTCGCATATTCGGGTTCGGACATCGGACATTCGGGTTCGGGTTCGTGTATGCAGTCACGACGTCCAAATCTGCAATTCGGACAGAGTGCGGGTATGTAACAACTCGACCCTAAATCAAATTATTTATTAATTACAAGATTTATATAATTGAGCGCGTGTACTTCAATTCGATATTTTATATTTAAATTATTTTTATATATGTGTTATGCGACTAAGGCGACGAAGTGGCCCTAATAAAAATCTCATAGTTAGGTTATAATTTGTAAACATCATTATTAAAATAAAATTAAAAAAGTAACAATAAGTAAATAATAATAATAATAATAATAATAAATAAATATATATATAAAAATAAATATAAAAATAAATAAATAAATAAATTAGATTTTTTGAAGGAAAAATCCAAAAATGCATTTATCTGGAATTGTTTACAAAAAAAAAAAAAGAAAGGCGGTTAAAGATAAAAATAAAACAGATCGGGCAAGTTTAGTCCCAATTTCCTCACTTGCTTTCCCCTGTCTGCCTCTCCCTCCTCGCGAACGCCTCCCTTTCGCTGCCGCTGCCCTCTCCGGTCACCAGCCACGACCGACGCCCAGCTAGAAGACCGGCGTCGGCCATCCCTCATCCCTCTTTGCCTCGCTCTCTCCCTCCCTCGCGCTCTCGCTTTCCTCCCTCCCTCTTACCGTGTTCTGCTCCGCCTCGCTACGACCCACGTCCATCGGCCAACCACCGCAGCCACGGTGCCGAGGCATGTCACCGGCCTCTCACAGCGGTGGCCATAGCGGCGAATTGGTGTGGATGATTGAGTTGTGGCATTTTGATGGATTGATTGTGTATAAATATGAATGAATGTGATTCCTTTTGGGAAATTATAATTTAGTGGATGAGGTTAGGGATGTTTGTTATAAAAATTGAGTAATTTGATGGATTTGTTCTATTTTGGGAATGATTATATTGAGCAAACGAAAGGGAGAGTGTATGTAGAGGTGTGAGAAAATAATTCGAATATTAAGTCGTAACACCCCAAAACACCCCCGGGAGTATTACATCGCCAAAGTTCCTTAAATGAACTCCCAAGGCTCTTTGTGGTGTTGATTTGGCTGTCTAAACTCAACTTAAAAGTAATGCCGATGGTTTTCCCCAAAAGAATATGAGATTCTCGGAAAATTTCGCAGAGTTCCGTTTGTAACATGGACTAACCCATAGGCTTAAAGCCTTAAAATCCTGCATAAAAGGCATAATAAAACTCGACGAGCCACACGCTCGGAGTATACAACTGAACGGCCACACGCGGAGTTCAACCAATCATGCTATACAACTCAAAACAGTCTAAAGGGTTTCTACACATTTGGTACAACTATATGCACTAAATTACAAGTACAATATTGAGAAATATCATAAATGCATAATCTTGACTTGAATCGTTCGGCATACATCAAACGATGAGTCAGCGGAGTCCGAAATATGCTAAGGGTAAATCATGCTCCTGAAGTGTACCTGCAACACTGGGAGGGAAAGGGGAAATTTGTGGGGGTGAGCAATAGTCAACGGGCTCACCGGAGTCTTATACCCTTAAATTGGAAATTCTTTACACATAATACTCATAATAATGAAATCTGCGAAAACATAATAACATAATAGAAATCTATATACTTTTCACTGAAATCTCCTGTAATGAAAAGATCAAGACTCTTTAATCACTTAAAAGCACACATTCACATTCAAGAATACTTCTTTTGGGGTTGAATCAACTTTTCCGGGCCTTCGAGGACTCGAACTAGCACTTCTTTAATTCGAGGCGCGACCCCGACAAAAGGCTCCCGGGACCTATCTTCGGGAAGTCTCGGGCGGGCATCCTGTCTCTCCAGGACCCCTATTAGAACCCTTCCCTCAAAGTTTCTAGTCGGGCGTTCCCGGTTCGAACACTTCGGTATGCTAAACGATCCGTAGTCCGTCGATTCAAAACTATTTGCACATTCTCATTCATCACATTCACTTTCTAGCTTTCTCAATCGATTTAGTATCAAGGAAGGCATGACACCACGTGTCATCCTTATAAATTCACTTTCTCAAATCTAATTTACTTTCTCAAATACTTTTATTTCTTTAGAATAGAATCACGTTGGAAAGATATATCACAGGAAATCACATTCAAGGTTCATTTCACGTAAAACACAAAACTTCTTTCGAAACTACCCGTGAGCATCACATAAAGTAAACACATAGCACGAACAGTCACCATTCGATGCAAGCAATCATTCCCAACTCTTTTCCAACTGTGTCTTTCTCAATTCATCGGTTTAATACGATTATTTCCATTTTCGGGCCACAATAACCACAAGTACATATCACTCAATTCAACATTCTTACTTTTCATTGTCTTTTTGCCTCACTTGCTCATTTTACGCTTCCACCTCTGCCCGTATTCAGCCACCCGACTCTTGCTCTCACTTTACCGCTTAAGTTCCTTTCATCGTGCTTAACTTCGGACTGGATTTCATCCCAAAGACCAAGATATGCTCTAAACTCATTATTTAACTCTTGCTCGTCCGTCCTTGGTTACGTAATTCTCAATCTCTTTTCATTATTCGATCTCCGCTACCTATGCTTATTTTCACGCTTTGTTCAACCTCGAGGAATTAAATATACTTCGAATGTAATCAAGCTCACAATTGCCTATTCTCACGTACTTGTCCCAATTGCGCATTACTCAATACGAATTCATACTCCTCTTTATACCTCAACCTACCATTTCCCAATGTTCGTAATTAGCTCTTTATACCGCAGGTTCAAGAATCTCTAGAACTTAGTTAACTCGTAATTCCTATCCACGTCCCAACTCTTCGACCTCGATAGCTAATCGAACCTCAATACTACTCCTTTGACCTATATAATCTAACCTCTTCAGAATCGAACACCCAATTCAGCCTTAAGTGATTATTAAAGCTCTTTAGAAGTTCCCGATTTAACTCTACTACTAACCCAGATGACTCCCTTCATTCGCGATTCAGCCCTCTCAATTTCTTAAATACATTCTAAGCTCTGATTTCAATTTCAAACAACGCATAGGTCCGTTCCGCAACACGGATACTCAATACGGATACTCAATGCTCAGCACAAATTCAACAATCACATAACACATTCAACATTCACAACAAATCCATTTGGGTTTCGAAATTATTAATAGTTTAGAGTATAAGACTACCCACCTCGGATTCTCGGGTTTGGAATTGATCGAATCGCCTGCTGCTTCGCTTCGTGTTTGGGTTGTGTTCGGTTTCGGGGAGACTCGCTGCTTGCTTCTGGTTCGGCGGTTCTAGTCCCTGCCGTCCCTCGGTCCGGCCCTCCCTCGTGCTCGCCGCCGGTCTGCCTCCCTTGTCGCCGTCGCCGGTCCCGGTTTCCGGCCGCTCTAACTCCCGCTCGTCTGTCTCTGTTTCGGGTCTCTGTTCCGCCCTCGCTCTACCCGGTCTCTCGCTCCCTCCCTCGCTCGCCGCCTGCTCGTGTCGCCGACCGCCGTTCTCCGAGTCGGCGGTGGTCGTCGGCGTTCTCCCGGGTCCCCTGTACCGCTCGTCTCTTCTCCCTCTCTCTCTCTTTCCCGCTCGGTGCTCCCTCTTCGCCCGCGTCTCGCTCGCGCCGTCGACCGTCGCCTTCGGTCCCGCGGTGGTCGCCCGTCCTCGCGGTCTCCTTTGCCGCACGCACTCGCCCCCTCTCTCTCTCTCTCTTCCGTTCGGTGGTTCTCTCTCTCTCCCTTGCTCTGTTGCTCTGCTTCTTCTTCCTCTCGCTGCCGGGCTCCACCGATTAAACTCTCGGTCCTTAATCCCCATTGGACCCCAAATTTAATTTCTATCTCATTTCCAACTTAAACCAAAGCCCACCTCTTCATTATTCAATGAAAATAATCACCGGCCCATATATCACAAGTCTATCTCCTCCCTTCCGTCCTCTTACACTGCTTGCGTTCCAACCTATTTTAATACACCAGCCACGACAATTCCTAATCACCCAACGGTTCAGCTCGAGATGAAAAAGGAGGCAATTTCCTTGATTTAATTTATTCAATACCAGCCTCCAAAGGAATTCTATCGTAATACGTCCGTGAGCAAATAAAATCGAGTCACTCAACCCCCTAGTCATGGGGAAAATATTCAATAATTCTATGTTTTTCAATTGCCTTTCTTTAAAATTTCGGGTATTACATAAGCATAGCTAATTGTGGTTGTGAATGTGGATTCTGTTGAGAAAATAATGCTTAGGCCCTTAAAATATTGTATGTATGAATTTTGGGCAATTAGGCAAATTGTGAAACCTTTCTATGGAAAGGTATTTGACGGATTAATTAATCACTTAACTATAGGTTTTGAATGCGAGGAAGGGAGAAGTAAGGAATAAATTAGGAATAAATGATTGTTTATGTATGTATATATATATATATATATATATATATATATATGTATGTATACCATTTTTAATCCAAATCTACTAACAAATTGAATTATATCAAAATCATTGAGTATCTAATTAGCCTAATCAACTTCTTTAATTAGTATGTATTGTATTCAATATTTGAAACGGAACTAACGCAGATAAAGTTTAGTAATACAAACGTTAATTTAATCGATTTTCGTATGAGTATAGGAAATGAAATAAATTGTCAATGCTTATACACATTCAATTATTAAAACTCAAGAGATACATTATTAACAACAAAAATTTATTTGAAACGTAATCGAGACCACTTCGATTCTGCTGAATAGCTGGTAACTTAAATTTTTAAAAAAGGGGAGAAACAAATATTCTCGGTTCGAGTACGTTCATTGCTCGTACCCTTCGAAAATTCACATATTTCAGCAAATCTCAACATTTCTTGTATAAATAACTAATAATGAATCATTTGCAAATCAAGTTTTGTCACCTAATTAAGCGGTCCCTCGCTCAATTATCAATTATCAATTATTAGGGCTTAGGCCCTTCAATTCCACCCGTGCGGCTTCAACTCGGGTTCTCGGTCGGCCCGGGAGGTGTGCACCTTATTCAAAGATCATATCAATTATCAAGGGGTTCCACTTTCGGATAATAACCTAGCAATCAAGTTTTACTCATATTCTCTCCCCGATTTCAAACTAAAATGAATTGAAATGCGCGCACTCAATCAATGTGTTTCAAAATTATTTGATCGTGCAGGAATGTTCGTACTCGCATTTCGACTCATTCTTCGAATTATTTTAATGTTTTTTTAGGAAAAGCATCCGTGAACAGTCCTTTGCCTAAGGAGCCTGACGGGAGCAAGACTTAGCTGGATACTTCATTATCATTGTTCTATGATGGGTTAGATGCTCACGAGTGATTCTCCCATTCGTCAATTTTGGGTTTGACCTTGGATTGTAATTAAATTGCGTATTTCCTATCGCAGATCGTTGTATTGGCCGTTAATATCTGTAAATATGAAGCTGTACTTTGGGATTGGTTTATTGAAGTTGTCGGCATGACACCGAGCCTAATTCTAATTGTTTTGTTCCGAAGCAAAGATACACTACTAGAAAAAGGTTTGTAACGACCACGTATTAACGACCATATATAAAATTTATCGTTAAATAATACTAATAATGACGAAAGTGCATTTTCGTCGTCCGATTTCTACTGGAAAAATTATCACTAGATGATGGTGTACAAAAATCGTCGTTATTGATATTTAAAATATGGTCGTTATTATAAATAGGAGGGAAAATAAAAATAAAATAAAATATTTTACTTATATTCCCTCCTATGTCAAAATTACTGCACGAAATATCAAACCACAACTGCTGCTTCTTCTTTCTTCGCTTGCCTCTGCTTCTACAATCGCTATTGACGCCTTGCTCTCAATCGCACTACTCTCGGCCTCTCGCACTACTCACGGTCTCAATCTCTCTCGACACTCGATCGCCGGTCGCCGACCACGGACCGCCTTGCCCTCCGCCCTCCTCTCTCGCTCGCTCTTACCCTCTCGCATCTGCTACTATCACGCTCGATGCGAAATCGCCGACCACGAGTCGCCTCGCCCTCCGCCCTGCTCATTCACACAGTCTCTCCGACGATCAATTGCCGGCCGCAGATAGCCTTGTCATTGCCAAAACCCGCGCTGCCTAATTTTGCGGTTGATTTCCAGGTACGAGGGTTTCGTTCTCCAAATTATCCCCTAGTTTTTCGATTGATTTACGCTTTGATTTTTAGTCTTTATTCTTTTACATGTTGTGCGATTATATGTCCACGATTTTGAATTTTGTTGGGTGAAATTGGAGGTTCAAAATTGCTTATGACTGCTGAATTTATGTTCCAATCAAGAGAGATAGAGTTTAGGTTATAATGGTTCACACTCTCGATCTGGCTACTATATTGATTGTTGCAGTTGTTGAATTCAACATTTTAGCTTTCGTTGGCATTATATAGGAAGTTCTATGGCATGTTGGTTTGTTAAATCTATGCCTATCCTTTGCTAACATGTTTTTACTAGAATTGCTTGGTTTCAATGTTTACTTGACTAAGTCCGGCTCTTCCAGGGCAATCAAATTCTCCCGGGAACTTAAATAAGAAAATCACGGGGGTTAGTATAATGGGGAGACAACTTGCAATGGCATCTACACTACTCCATGGGTTTGCATGTAAAATAACAACACATGACAATGTAACACTTGCCTATGTCTAGATTTCCCAACCTTGATAGGATCCATATTTGGTTGTCTTATTCTATTCAAGCAATGTCTTGAGTGGAGTTACAATTAATAAAGAATAGAAAATCAACAAACTGCTTGGCCTAATATCGAAACTCAAGCCAAGTTTTGAAGTTGAAGGTGTTTGGCCTGATTAGATAACTATGAGGACCAATCAGCAAGTGCATTTTGAGCAAGCAAGCCGAAAGCATTGAGTACACTCTTTAGAAGCTCGGAAAAGGGCCAATGCCTAGCCTAGACAAAAGTTACTAACAATTAGCTAGTCTGTTTTGGTTTCTTGAATCTGCATCACTTTATGGATTCAAAATGACATCATTATTCACTTAGAGCAGGGTATACCATGGCTGTATGTAGAATTTTTCTCAACTATTTTAAAGTATATATGCTTTATCCATGTCACAAATGGATAAATATTTTACACATAAAGATAAATAACAATAGTTACATATTTATCTTGAAGTATAAAAACAATGGATTAAAGCTCTTTTTCTGTTTTTTTTTTATGATATAAAGAGAAATTTCATTAATAACTTTTTCTGTTTTTATCAAAGAATTGATTGAAGTTGGATGCTTAAAGTTTCAAGGTGTTGCATCTTGTGTAATTTGTCTTAGTCGGGTTCTTTTCCTTGCTTTTTGATAAGATTGAAGGTGGTTAGCACATATTGCTATTTTGGGTTAGGGGTTAGCGGATAACCCCTTAAAGAACTTAACTTTGATATAAAAAAAATCTTAACCGCTTTTTTTCATCCTATTTTCTCTCAACTTACCTATTATCTAGGGCTAATCAAATGGGATCATCTACCGAGTATAAATGGATGCTTCCAACGTTGTGCTACTAGATCACTCCATCTATTATTTGTTGACTGATCCAAAATTTATAGATCCTGTCACCTCTCTGTGATTGCAAACAGTGGGGAAGCATCTAATATATCCGGAGGAGGGCGTTCCCGGAGTCTATTGATTTCTTGACTTTGTTTCTTGTGGTTTGGCATCTTGTTCTTATTAAATTTTTTCTAACGAGTTTCAAGTAGGAAAGGCCAATGTAGGCAAGGTTTGAAATTTGAACTGAGGTCGAGTACCATTGCAATACTTTACCGACACCCATACTTAGCATATGACATAATATGTGCATGACGGTGTTCGAGCTATTAATGAATGAATGGAGTCTTATTAGTGTTTATTTTTTATGTATGTCTAAGAGGAACGAGGTCAAGAATCTGAGAATAGTTTTAAGTGTTTAACATGTGCATCCGAAACTCTTAACTTAAATACAAGAAGCTGCCCTTCGAGTATTTGATTGATGGATCTTGAAGGTTTGCTCAAGGAGAGTCCGAGTCACCCTAGAGGGGGTGAATAGGGTGATAGAAAATTCTTTCTAAAAATACACACTTTTGCGCGAAAAGAGGCAAAGACAGAATCCGAGTCTAATAACGAGTCAAAAAGATTGGACTCGAAAGCAATAAATCGAAGAAGCAAGAGCACTAAGGCATGTCCGAGTCTAGAATGAACTCGAGAAAAGAACACGGAGATTTTACGTGGAAACCCTCCTGGGCGAGAAAACCACGGCCCGTGTCAATCCAGACACGAAGTCAAATCCACTATTTTGAGTCCACAAAATACCGTGAACTTGACAGAACCCGAGTTGCTCCCTTAGACCACTCTATACTGATTTTCCTAGACTCGAAGTTACCTTATCCGATCTAGTACTTCCTAGCTGAGATAAACCTTACAGCTAGGGACAACTAAGCTGAGTTAACCTTTACGACTTAGTCAAGGGACCTTACAAAGAATGTAAGAAGCGTTTGTAAGTAAGTACAAGACCTTACAACTCGAAAGTAATGAATTACGAGTGGGAGTTGTAAGTTGAAGATTGAAAGTAAATACAATAACTTTGTTCAAGTAAGTGTATTGACAATGTTCGGCAACCTTCAAGTCTTGTGAAGTGGCTTCTTTTATAGATAAGACCAGGCAGAGTAGCCGTTATTTTCATCTCGCTGACCGAGAGTCCTCTGTGACCGTTGAGAAAGGCTTTACGAGTCACTCGGAAAGTATCCGTTGAAATATGAACGTTGGACAACGGTTTAACTCTCTTGAAGTCCCAAAACCATCGGTTGTGTCTTGAAAAATGAGGTGGAAACCACCGTTAGGCTTAGCGTTCAGTTTCCGGATATGGAAGCGGACGGCTTCGACACAATCTTCCGAGACTAAAGCGAGGGAAGGTGAAAAGCCATATCTCGCTTGGTGATTTGACGTTCGAAGCCGGCTACTTTTGTAGTTTTGAAAAGATATCCTCGATTGAATAACCTACAAAAGTAAAACACCTTCGGTTCTCAAAGTATAAAATACTTTGGTCCAAAGTTAGACACGAGATAATAAAATAATCATGATAATTGACCAACAGATTATCCGAGTCGAAAAGAAATGGAATTTTACGAGTCTAATATCCATGATACTCGGAATTCCATATGACTTAGTCTTAAGTAAAGAAACACGTTCTATAGCGAATGTCGAGTGAGAAAGAACTTGATATAGACTAAGCATGAAATGAACTATGAATGCTGACTATGCAAACAATAGAGTAAATAACCACAAGTCGGATTACGAGTGAGAAACAGTGGAACACTCGGTATATTCAAAATGCGATTAATCCGAGTGAGAGTGGACTCGGAATAAAGAACCGGTTTTCGAGGCGCTAACCGAAAGCGATTAAAGAGATATGTGAAGGCCGAATCGCATAGAGAAGATACTTATTTAACTCAAGTAAGTTTCTAAGACACGAGAGAATGCCTTGGAATCAAAACTCTATATGAATAACATCGTTTTACCCGATTCCTTTTGCATGACTCGGAAAGATATAGAGCGAGTGTCCGAGTCTTCAATCTCCCCTTTTTGATGAAAGGCATTCCATACTTAAACAGAAACTTTGTTAGAGGAAAACAGATTTGATTCCGAGTAGTTTGATAAAAAGTAAGGCATATTGAATGGATCGAGCAATATACAATATATCGAGCAAATTAAAGTATGCTTTACCTCATTAACTCGGAAAAGAAAGAACTCGGAAATGAATAAGGAAATGCATCAATTCATTAAAAAAAATTACAAGGGCTGAAAGAACTCCCCTAGACAAGACAACCAGTTTCGACTACATTTTCTCCCCCTTGCCTTTCAGAGAAAAACAAGAAGCAAAACAAATGGAGAAAAGTACAAGTAATACACATAAGTTGTCCGGACAAAAAGAGAATTTTGAAACAGAAATTGTGGAGACACCGAGGAATTGTGACTCGGTGCATGGCTCCAACTAGGAAGGAGGGATTTCGAGTGGAGGCGGAGGTGCGCCGGCGCTGATAAGATCTTGACGATGTGCTTGAGCGCGGCGAAGGGAGAACCGGGATAATTCGCAGGGGCTCAACTCGAGGGGCTGACCCGGAGATAGTGGATCGAGTTCCCTTGGGACCTCTTCTTCCCTTGCCTCGGGGCTGGAGGGGCTGCTCCGGCCGACTCGCCGGAGGAGCGAGATCTTCGACCCACTCGGATGCTGTCATCGAGCTGAGTACAGACAATTTGAGCTTGGGGAGCGATCGCCACGGCCTCTTCTTCCCTTTGCCGGAAGGGCTCGCTTCAGCCGTAGGTTCCTCGGCGTCTTCCGCTGCATCTGCAGCTTCTTCCTCTGCTTCCTCGGCTTCCTCGCTGTCCGAGGAGGTCGGGCTCGGGCTCGAAGACGCCTCGGATGTGTCCGAGTCATCCGGGTCTCGAGCCGCCTTGGACCGTCTCTCTCCGAGGAGCTCGGCCAGCTCATTCTGCTCCTTAACCAGCTCTCTCATCTTAAGAACGAGAGACTGCTGCTCTCGGATTTGGGACTCGACCGGTCTTTTGGTTGATGGTCGGACCACGAAGAACAGAACTTGAAACCCCGAGCATGTCTCCGAATTCGGAAGACACAGAGGTGATCTTGTCCATGAAGACAGGAGACAAGAGGGCGAGAGAGAGTTTTGGAAGCACCGGAGGTGGAGGCACCACCAGGTGAAGAAGGAAGAGGGAGAGGGGTTGATTTCGAGTCCGAGGTGGAGAAGGAGGCCTCGGCTCCGAGTTGTGAACCCGGACACCGGGGTTAGTTTCTGGTATCCAGTACCCTGGAGTTCCTTCTTGCCGACCACAATGGCCGCCTCGGACACCGCGTTAGGGTCGGAGGGAAGAGGAACTTGGAATTGTTTGAAAACGAGGGTGAGAAGAGCACCGAAAGGAAGAGAGGTGTTCTTCTTGGTCCGGAGTTGAGCTGGCACAGCGGCCATCCGCTCAATGATGGAGGGAAGAGGTCGACTTCGTATCCCTCCGGGATATCGAAGAGGGCTTTGAGGTGCTTGGAGTTGGGGTTCTCCTTGCTAGAATGCTTGTGAGAAGAAGGTTCTCATCAGCAGGAAACACTGAAGCCTGGCTTCGACTTCAGCGAGTCACGAAAAGTTCTTTACGGACCCGGGAATTCTTTAGCGTACTTTTCAAAGAAGTTGTCGGCGACTTCGAGTGAAGGGGATAGGGTTGCTGTTCAAGAAGAGAGAAGAAACTTTGAACAGGACGGTGAAGGAGGGAGGTGTTGATATGAACAGTAATGTTACGAACCCGAGAGGTTAGAACATTTTCGGAGTGGGTGAGATGAGTATAAAACTCGAAACGAGTTCGGGATAGATGAACTCGCTGAAGCACAAGAAAGGGTAGACTCCGGTGGTTTGGATATTGGACAACTAGGAGAATTTGGTTGTTGGGAAGAACTTGTCGTCCAGCGTAAGATCTTCGGGTGACAACGGGTTTAGAAGGGGTTGAGCTTTACGGCTTGTTGGTTCGAGGCTTCTTAGAGGATGAAGAAACACGAAAGTCGGGATGGTTTCCTCTTTTAGGCATAGTGAGAGAAGAAAAGATGAAGCTTTTCGAAAGAGAAAGAGAATGAGGTGTAGAAGAGAAGATAACAAAAGAAATGGTAGAAGAAAGAGAGATGAGCAGATCGAAAACTTACGAGAGAGAGAGAGAGAGAGAGAGCTTCTTCGACGTCTGCGGACGATCGGGGAACACTGTTCACGTAGTAAGCTTCCGCGAGAAGAATTTCGTTTGAGAGGGAAGGAGTTTGAGAATACCGAGATGAAGATGGATAGTCGTTATTTATAGAGAATACGCGCACCCGTTCACTATCCGTTAAGTAACTCCGTTACGTCTCGGCCTGTCCATCGGTCATTAATGCCCGGTGTGACGGTTCTTCTTCAACGGTTGAGATAACAAAGGTTTAAAATCGGCGGTTAAGATCCGATCGCGGCGCTCGAGAAAGAGGGTTTGAAATTATAATCCGAAACTCTCCATTGTTCTAGAGATAGCTTCGAGAAAATTTGATGTCCAAATTTCTCTTACGTCCGAGTTTGACTCGGAAAAGTTTACGAGTGACTTAGAAACATAGAAATAACTATTAGCCCGAGTATCACGTGATCAATCGAACTAATGGTTATTAACAATGAAAGCACATGGCACGGAAATGTTCAAGAATCATAACGCGAAACTTAAGCATTTAACATACCAAGCTCATTCAGAATAAAACAGAATTGATCTTCACCAAGGGGCTTAGTAAATATATCAGCTAATTGAAGATTAGTAGGAATGAACTCAAGTGTAATATCACCCTTTTACGAGTGATTGCGTAAGAAGTGATACCGACTTCAATATGCTTTGTTTTTGAGTCTTCGGACAGGATTCTTAGTGATACTGATTGCGCTTTGATTGTCACACTTGATTGGAGCCGAGTTGAGAGATAGTCCAAGATCCATCAAGTGTTGTTGTATCCAGAGAATCCGAGCGCAACAAGCTCCAGTGGCAATATATTCAGCTTCTGCAGTTGATAGAGCTACTTGCGTTTTGCTTCTTTGAGTGCCGGGATATTAGGGATTGACCCAGAAATTGGCAAGCTCCGGATGTGCTCTTTCGATCAACTTTGTATCCTGCATAGTCTGCGTCCGAGTACCCGGTCGAGTCGGTCCGAGTCTCCGGAGTACCATAGTCCTAGATTCGAGTGCTGCAAGATATCCGAATATTCTCTTCACCGCAGTGAGATGTGATTCTTTTGGATTAGCTTGAAATCGTGCACATAAGCAAACACTCGAACATTATATACTGGTCCGCTTGAAGTAAGATATAGCGGTGATCCAATCATACCCGATAGAGTTTCGATCTCTTGCTTTACTGTCTCATCCGAGTCGAGCTTTATCTTGCTTGCTCATAGGAGTAGATGCGTGCTTTGCATCTTGAAGTTTATATTTCTTCGGCAGTTCCTTGGTGTATTTTGATTGATGAACAAAGATTCCATCTTTGTCTTGTTTGATTTGCAATCCAAGGAAGAAGTTGAGTTCTCCCATCATACTCATTTGGAACTCTTGACTCATCAACTCGAGAAAATTCTCGGCACGAAATTCATTAGTAGCACGAGAAAATAATATCATCAACATATATTTGAACAATGAGAAAATCTTTCCCTTTGGTCTTTATGAATAAAGTCTTGTCGATCCGACCTCTTTTAAAATCATTTTGAATCGGGAAGTCTGCTCGAGTCTTTCATACCAAGCTCTAGGGGCTTGCTTAAGACCATAGAGAGCCTTTTGAAGTTTGAAAACATGATTTGGAAATTACGAGTTTTCAAAACCAGGAGGTCTGCTCGACATAGACCTCTTCTTCAATAAAACCATTGAGAAAGGCACACTTAACATCCATTTGATATAATTTAATATGCATGCGGGATGCGAAATGCCAACAGATATTCTAATGGCTTCAATTCTAGCTACTGGTGCAAAGGTTTCCCCACAATCAATTCCTTCTTCTTGATTGTAACCTTGAGCTACAAGTCTAGCCTTGTTTCGACTATTATTCCACCCTCATCCAGTTTGTTTTTGAAAACCCATTTGGTTCCTATAGCTGGGTGGTCGGAAGGTCGGTTGGTCGGAGTCCGAGACTTGGTTTCTTTCGAATTGATTCAGCTCTTCTTGCATGGCCTCTACCCATTCGGGTTCATTAAGGGCTTCTAGTGCATTTTTGGGTTCGATTAGTGAAATGAATGCGGTGAATGCACATAGATTATGAAGAGAAGAACGAGTTCTTACCCCACTTGTTGATATCGAAATTATGTTTTCTTGGGGATGACTGGAAGTAAATTTGAATGCTTTACCAGTTCTTTGATTCACCAGGTTTGTGGGCTGAATAGCTTGATCTTCGAAGCTTGTTACGAGTGATCGGCTCCATTGACTTGCTCGCTCCGAGTGACTTCTTGAGCTATTTCATTACGAACTTCCTCGTTACGAGTGATCTCCTTACGAGTCTTTGTAAGCTCATCTTCGTCATCATCCTTTCGAGCTTCGGTTCGAGTATGAAGATTCACTTGGTTTTTCCTGTTCAAGCTCATCAAACACTACGTGGATACTTTCTTCCACTTTGTTAGTTCTCTTGTTGAAGATACGGTAAGCTTTGCTATGAGAAGAGTAACCTAGAAAAATTCCTTCGTCGACCAGAGCATCAAACTTGGTCGGATGATCCTTACCATTGTTGTGGACAAAGCACTTACATCCGAAAGGTCCGAAATAGGAAATGTTTGGCTTCCTCCCTTTGTAGAGCTCATAAGGTGTTTTCTTCAAAATGGTTCGATGAGGCATCGATTGAGAGTGTAGTTGGGTTGTGTTTCTTGCCTCTGCCCGAGAAATAGTAAGGCAAGTTGTGTTCAATCATCATCGTCCTTACTATTTCTTCAAGGGTTCTGTTCTTTCTCTCAACTACTCCATTACTGTTGAGGAGTTACAGGTCTTGAGAAGTTGTGAGAAATTCCATTCTTGTCACAAAACTACGAGAATTCGAGTAATCGAACTCCCTTCCATGGTCGGTTCGAATCTTTTGAATCCGAGTGCAGGACTCCACTTGAATCTTTCTACGAGCTTGCTGAACTCCTTGAAGGCTTCATTCTTATGCTTGAGAAAACACACCCAGGTAAATCTTGAAAAATCATCAATGATAACAAGTATGTAAGATTTACCTCAGAGACTCTTTACGGGAATTTCGCCACATAGGTCCATATGCGGTAATTCAAGCACGTTGGATGTGGAAGCTGTCTTGAGAGATTTGAATGAAGATCGACTTGTTTCCCTACGGTGCATGCTTCACATACTTTATCCTTCTCAAACGTACGGTTAGGTAATCCTCTAACTAGATGATGAGATGCGAAGCTTTTTGATAGTATGCATGCTAATATGACTTAATCTACGATGCCAAGTCCAAGAATCATCTTGAAGAGATGCTTTCAAACAGGATAAATTCGACTTGGGTCGAGAAGAGGGATGATGTAGGTATTACCGATCTCTTACACGAAAGTTTTACCTCTTTGGTGATCTCATCTGTGATGTAGCACTTGGATTGAGTGAATTTTACCTCTTGACCTTTGTCACAAAGTTGGGAGATGCTAAGTAAGTTGTACTTTAGTCCTTTGACAAGGTAGGCTGGGCTCACCAGATTGTTTCTATTACCAATCTTCCCAATGCCCACTATCTTGCCCTTCTTTGTCATCACCAAAGGTCACCTTTCCTCCTTTATATGACTCCAGCTCGGAAAAGAGTCCTTGGTCACCTGTCATATGTCATGAACATCCACTGTCCAGGTACCGATGTCCTTTTGATCTTTTACGAGTGACACTGCAAAACAGAGATAATCTAACCCTTCTCACTTCCTCTAACGAACCCGAGTAACATTTCTTCTTGTGGTCCTTTTACGAGGAAGAAGGTGCTTCGGAACCCAGATTTGAATGACTTTGGGTTTAGTCGATTCTGAGTTTTCTTCTCGAGAAGCGAGTCTGTGTCTCTTTCCTTTTAAAAACCTTTCCTTTTGAAACGAGGAGAAAATGGTTTCCTTCTGTAGATAGGTCAGGGTTTAGTCCTCCTTTCATTTTTGTGAATGGGACCATGCTCGGCCTTTTGAACTTAACGATTATGGAATCCTTTTTGAACAATTACGAGTAAGAATTAGATTCTTCCTCCTTATTGAAACCAAGACCTTCTTTTCTAAAAGAGACACATTGTGAACCTAAGAGCATATCAAGGTTCTTACGTCCTTGAGTAAATTTTAAAACCGAGGTCTTGAGACTCGGTGAGCTTACGTTTCGGTTGCTCATTTTCTTTTACGAGTAACTCGGACTCGGTCTCATTAGTTTGAGCACTTGTCTTGAGTTCTCCGAGTGTGAGTCTCGGTTTTCCAATTCATTTTTAAAGAAGTGCTCTCGAGAGGTGATTGACTCAAGTTGTTCCTTGAAATGAGAAGAATCGAATTGGACTTTTCTTCCAAAGTAAAGATGTATTTAGCTAAATCAACTTTGGAGAATTTGAGGAAGTAGTTTATTACCTCTTGAGGATCGGTTTCCTCATTATACGAGTACGTATGCAGTCGACTCTTTTTCGACTTACGAGTCGGTGATTGCCATCGGACACTTTGAGTCATCCGAATCCTCGTCGTCTTCGGATGATTCCTCATCGCTCCATGTTGTCATCATGGCCTTTTTCTTCTTCCTGTCCCGTCTTCATTTTGGACGAGTCCTTGACTATGTGGTCTTTGCTTGCCACATTCAAAACATCCGGAATTCTTAGACAGAGATAACTTTGAAGAAGAAGAAAACTTACCTTTTCTATCTCTTTTGTCTTTCTTGTAGAATTCTTCTTTTGGTCTTTTGGCCCATCTTTTGTGCTTCATCATTTTCTTGAAGCCTCTTGCAATGAGTGCCATGGGATCATCCTCCGATTCGGAGGAGCTCGGAATTGCTTCTTTGGATTACGAGGCTTTAAGCGCAATGTTCCTTTTGGAAGTACCCTCGGCATCTTCTTCTTCCGAGTGTATCTCATGAGTCGAAGCTTTCAGATGAGCTCGTCCGGCTTCAAGAGTGAGAGGTTACGAGCCTCTTCTATGGCGAGTCACCTTAGGACCCCATCGTCTCTTGGGTAGGCTTCGAGAATCTTTCGACACATTTCTTCATGGGAGATCTTTTTCCCAAAGATTTGAGATTGTTGGTGATCTCGGTGAAGCGTATGAACATCCGAGTAATGTTCTCTTCGGCTCCATTTTGAAAAGCTCATATTTGTGAAGATCTTGGCTGATCTTTGCTTGTCTCACCTGACTTGTACCTTCGTAGGTGTTGACCAGAGTTTCCCACACCTCTTTAGCGAGTCACGAGCGGAGACTCGATTATATTCTTCGAGCTTATGGCACACATGAGGATGTTCATGGCTTTGAAGTTCTTTACGAACTTCTGCGCCTGTCGGCGTGAACTCGGCCTTTGTCTTTGGAAGGATTACGAATTCATCTGTCTTTGTTGGAATGTAGTTTCCTTGTTGTATGATTTCCCATACTTCTTCATCGTGATCCATAAGGAAACATTCCATAAGCTTCTTCCAGTGACCGAAATTTGAACCTTTGAATTTTGGTGGCTCTGTTGGAAGATCTACCTTCGTCGAACTCTCCGGTGTTACGAGCCATCGATCTTTAAACCTTTGGACTGTTAGATCCTTTACGAAAGGCTTGGCTCGATACCAATTGAAGGTTTGCTCAAGGAGAGTCTAAGTCACCCTAGAGGGGGTGAATAGGGTGATAGAAAATTCTTTACGAAAATACACACTTTTGCGCGAAAAGAGGCAAAGACGAGAATGCGAGTCTAATAACGAGTCGAAAAGATTGGACTCGAAAGCAATAAATCGGAAGAAGCAAGAGCACTAAGGGTCATGCGAGTCTAGAATGAACTCGGAAAAAGAACACGGAGATTTTACGTGGAAACCCTCCCGGGGCGAGAAAACCACGGCCCGTGTCGATCCGGACACGAAGTCAAATCCATTATTTTGAGTCCACAAAATACCGTGAACTTGACGGAACCCGAGTTGCTCCCTTAGACAACTCTATACAGATTTTCCTAGACTCGAAGTTACCTTATCGATCTAGTACTTCCTAGCTGAGATAACCCTTACGGCTAGGGACAACTAAGCTAAGTTAACCTTTACGGCTTAGTCGAGGGACCTTACAAAGTATGTAAGAAGTGTTTGTAACTAAGTACAAGACCTTACAACTCGAAAGTAATGAATTACGAGTGGGAGTTGTAAGTTGAAGATTGAAAGTAAATACAATAACTTTGTTCAAGTAAGTGTATTGACAATGTTCGGCGACCTTCAAGTCTTGTGAAGTGGCTTCTTTTATAGATAAGACCAGAGCGAGTAGCCGTTATTTTCATCTGCTGACCGAGAGTCCTCTGTGACCGTTGAGAAAGGCTTTCGAGTCACTCGGAAAGTATCCGTGGAAATATGAACGTCGGACAACGGTTTAACTCTCTTGGAAGTCCCAAAACCATCGGTTGTGTCTTGAAAAATGAGGTGGAAACCACCGTTAGGCTTAGCGTTCAGTTTTCCGGATATGGAAGCGGACGGCTTCGACACAATCTTACGAGACTAAAGCGGGGAAGGTGAAAATCCATATCTGCTTGGTGATTTGACGTTACGAGCCAGGCTACTTTTGTAGTTTTGAAAAGATATCCTCGATTGAATAACCTACAAAAGTAAAACACCTTCGGTTCTCAAAGTATAAAATACTTTGGTCCAAAGTTAGACACGAGATAATAAAATAATCATGATAATTGACCAACAGATTATACGAGTCGGAAAAGAAATGGAATTTTCAGAGTCTAATATCCATGATACTCGGAATTCCATATGACTTAGTCTTAAGTAAAGAAACACGTTCTATAGCGAATGTCGAGTGAGAAAGAACTTGATATAGACTAAGCATGAAATGAACTATGAATGCTGACTATGCAAACAATAGAGTAAATAACCACAAGTCGGATTACGAGTGAGAAACAGTGGAACACTTGGTATATTCAAAATGCGATTAATCCGAGTGAGAGTGGACTCGAGAATAAAGAACCGGTTTTACGAGGCGCTAAGCGAAAGCGATTAAAGAGATATGTGAAGGCCGAATCGCATAGAGAAGATACTTATTTAACTCAAGTAAGTTTCTAAGACACGAGAGAATGCCTTGGAATCAAAACTCTATATGAATAACATCGTTTTACCCGATTCCTTTTGCATGACTCGGAAAGATATAGAGCGAGTGTCCGAGTCTTCGGGTCTATTATCTCTCGGTAAACCACTAGCTATCTGTGTAATGGTTTCCTCCTTTTAAGTTTCTCATTGTTATGTACTTGTAACTTTGACTATAATATAGTTGTGTTAGTAGGCCTCGTAATTTAATGGTCATTCGGGTAAGATCAATCTCTGCTCACGTCAAACTTGGTCGAGAAGACCCGAGTTGAATCCGGTTCAATATGTGCAATTCTTACTTTGGGTCGATTTGCATATGTTTTCCACTTATCCAACAAGTCAAAAGAATGCAACTATTCATGGACATAAATTGTGGGTTATTTCGGTTCCGGATCATTCACGTCCACGTGAGTTCGGCTATGAGAACCAATCGGCGAGTGCATTTTGAGCAAGTATTGAAGTTTCCAAGATCTGTTTATAAGATATGGGTCTAACGGATGAACAGGACTAAGATATGGGTCTACATGAGTAACTCGGCGAGTGTTATGTGTAGCGAGAAGGCTGCTGCAGATAGCAGCGACTATGTGCGGCAGAAGGCTGCTGCAGCCTAATAGCAACTATCTGCAGCGGCCTTCTGCTGCAGATAGCTGCTGGCTGCAGCCTTCTGCTGCGAGATAGCTAGCTGCGGCAAGCAGACCATCTGCTGCGAGATAGCAGCTATTGTTGGCTGCAGCAGACCTTCTGCTGCACATAGCTGCTGCTTGAGTTACGAGATGAAATATCTAAATTAGAGGCTGAGTCTCTAGCTGCATCTAAAAAGCTTTGGCATATGAAAATGTTCAATATGAATTCCGTTTGGGCCAAAAAGTGAGACATAAGACATTTGGTATGTGAAATCGACCTTATCTGTTTCTTAATCTATCGCTTGAAAGTGAGACATAAGCTTTGACATATAGGAAAGGATGCCAAGTTTGGATTGTGTATAATTATTTGCTTTGATAAATAAATTGGTCCTTCTCTATGTTTCCTTTCCCCTTTGATCCAATTTTAAGGCACTATTCCAGTTGACTTGGATGACGACTTATAGTTTATGATCTCATCATTGGTGGGTTACGAAGGATGTTGAAATTATATCTTTGATATGACACGGTTGGAGCCTCTAGGCCCTCGGAGTTGCTTGCGAGTCATTTGCGGTGTTGGTAGCTTCCAATAGGAAAGGTGCTTGTAAAAATGGTCGGTTTTCTTGGCATTCACAACACAAGTAGTTGAGAGGCTTCTATGTAAAGCGGGGAATAAGGTCAAATTTAGCCATGACCATGCCACTGAAACCTGCCTTAAGTTTTAATCTTTCCTAAGAGTTTTGCGAGTGACATTGGATGATATAAAGCCCCCTTCTTCGGGATCAATTAATTGATAACTCAATTCAAAGTAGGATAAATTAGGCATTTATCGACAATCATTGTTTAGATTAATGCCGATTACTTAGGTTGCCTTGCTCTGAAAGACTCGCCGAGACAAACTCTAGCTTGGATATGCTAATCTAGTGCATGCTATGGCTGAAAATGATCCTACAAGAGCAATTAAGAGCTTTAGGTTGGCATGACTTGGATGTTTCTTCTAAAATTTGTGATTTCTAGCTTTCGTAGAGGACAAGGGAAAATCATACACTCACTGTGGCAAGGTGGCGAGTTTTGGGAGCGTTGATTTCGAAAAGAGAAGGGGGTTCTGCGTTGTTATATGCAGGGAATTCATCATGCACAAAATGCCATGTAGTTAGGGCTCCTATAATTATTGTAGAAAAATGTGAAAACAATTTTTTAGCTTTGTTATTAGAAAATATCATTACTCATATGATCTTCACTTTTCGAGGATATGAACATTGAAGAAAAGGAAATTGTTGATCTCGTCGATCAAATTGAGGAGCTTGAGCGAAGTTATTTTCCCATCCGAGTGCATAAGGTTCGTCTCATTGAAACATTAAGCTACCCATGATTTTTTTGTTTGAAATATTTGTAAATTGGACTGGCCATGCTTCCCTCCTTATTTTATGATCATCATACTTTGGAGACACAAGATGTGCAACAAGTCAAATGTTTCCAAAGAAAAGTGGAGGTCAACCATGAAATTCAACGGTTGAAGTGAAAGATGTGTGAGTCTCGGGTACTATAATTTGGTTTTGTTAAAGTAGCTAGTTGAATATACTAGAGCATTATTTTACTCACTTCTTGATTGGGAGACATAGAAGTATTCTATTTGCTACCTAATCATGGAGAAGTTGTCATTACTTCTCGTGCAGGTGTTTGCATCGGTAGTATGCCCCCTCTTTTCTTGGGGTGGGGGTTGTTGCACCCATACATGTGTATGTGGATATCATCGTGCATATTAAGTAACCTACTCATGGGGAAATTGATTAATTATTTACGTTACGTTTTCCACATACGAAGATCTTTACCATAGATTATTAGATTTTGGAGCTTTTGAAACCGTGGTGCTTGGATTTGTATTTAAACAGTTATAAGAGTCCGATGAACTTTTTTGGGGACGAGTGCCTTTTATTTTCTCGGTTTTTAAGAGTCGTCTATAGGTCTTGGAGTTTTTCTTGTGGCTTATATTGAATTTGAAAATTACGGTGTTAAATGTGCATGACTCCTATACGGTTGTGTTTCTAGAGGCCTTGTTGTCGACAATATGTTTTTCTCGGTGCGTATGATATTAAAACACTTTAGATCTAAGATGGATAAGTCTGTTTCCAAGCTGGAATTTGTGCGGCTTCAAAAATTTTGTGATGAGCTCAAAAATCGTTCTCGAGTTTTGAAGAAGCTTAGCTATAGTGATGCCGATGGTGTGGTCTTGTTGAAAGGACGGGCTGCCTCATTGATAGACACTCGGAGATGAACTTCTTGTTACTTGAGCTGATGTTCAATGGTAAACGAGTTAATATCGACATCTTGTTTGTTTATGTTATGATACTATGTGTTTGTTGAAATAGTGGGAATTTGATAAGAAGTTGATTACTTTTGCAATTTTGTAAAAGTTCTAATAATTCTCTATTTTTCGCGAGATGTGGACTTGTTTGGAGATGTGGACTGCTCATTCAAGTTCCAACACTTCCCTTACCTTTTATGAGTTATTGATAAAGATTTATACTTCTAAATCATTTGGAGGACTTCATTTTTTTTTAGTTTTTGGTTAATATTGCTTGTACTCGGATATCAATTACTATGAGAACTTCTAGTTTCCTTGATTGTTTTTAGATTATGTATTTTAGGATGCTTTTGATATTAGGTTATGTTTTATATTGTGTATTTGCGGACCAGTTGTATTCAAAGGAATTAATATATATCGATTCGAGCTTGTTGTTACTATATATTAGTGATCAATAGTTTATTATATTATTTCAAAGATAATTGACAAAATTATATATTTAGGTTATCCATAATATTATTAACGATGAAAATGTTAATCGTTAAAGAAATAACGATGAACCAAATTGGTTGTTAATGATCATGATTTTAATTTTTGTATTTATGATTCTTTTAAATCTACGACGAAAAATTTTGTCGTTAATGATATGTAGTTCATCGTTATTCAATCAAGTAATTACGACGACATCTTGTTTCATCGTTATTTTAAATAATGACGAAAATTTTAAAGTCATCGTTAAAAGTATTAACGAGGGAAGCACTAACGACGATTGACGACCAAAATTTTTTTGGTCGTTAATCACTTTAATGACGATAAAATGTACTTTTAACGACCAATTTATTCTTCGTTAGATCCCTTTTTCTAGTAGTGATATCAACGGGCGGTTCGTCCTATTCATTCGAGATATTCACGACCAAGAAGTACTTGGATTCTCTTTCGGATAGGCCACGAAAGTAGAAGGAAGGCTGGAATGCCAACAGTGTCTATTATTGAATTCATCCGACCCAGATAGTACCCATTTTGGGAATGTACGAGTGCCAAAGTCACTGAATGGGTAAGTCGCCAATCCCTAAAACGGACTATGTAATTTATCCGTTGAGTTACGTTACGGGCGGGTATTTTACCGGAGGTTTCTATTGTATCAATCTCCCTTGTGCGATTCCTGCGACGTAGCATTTAATGTTTCTCCGACTTACTGAAGCATAACTAATAGACACGAGTTATCATGGTATTTTAATTCAGCCTTGTCCTTTTGTTAGGGCGGCGGTAACGCCTTCGATCGTTAACTTCGCTGCGACCTTACCTAATATTCTCGAATTAGGGAATTATTAAGTAATGATAACTGGGGGCGTTATAGTTGTGGTATCGAGCCGGGTTTAGAAATCACTTGTGAGCAATAGGATTCTAAGGTGTCATGATTTTACCTTTAGGAAAATTACGCGAGCTATTAATTCCTCAAGTTGTCGTTTTGGGACTTGTGGATGTAGTGTAGTTAATATTGGATTGATATATATACTTTTGGGTATGCTAGTATAAACAATGTACGTAATGACTTAAGTTGCTTGACATGCATTTCGTATGCTTTTAAGTTTTGTAGTTTGTAATTAAGTCCATATAGTTTGTTTCGAGATGTGTTATGAGCCATTTAGGTTGTTTTAGGCCTTAATGTATATTGGTTGGACTCCGCGTGTGGCCGTTGAGTTGTGTACTCCGAGCATGTGGCTCGTTGAATGATATTGTGGTTTTATGTAGGGTTTTAAAGCTTTAAGTTTAGGGGATATACCATATTACAAACAGAACTTTGCCAAAAATTTTAGGAAATATCAAACTCTTTTAGAAAATTTCCTTTATTACCTTTAAGTTGGAATTAGAAAGCAAAGCGACATCCGAATAAGCCTTGGGAGTCCCTTTGATCGAGGATTTCTCAACCGATAAGAATTTCGAGAGAATGATAATCTAACATATAATTTGGCGTTACTTATTATATAAACGCACCGAAAGTAGGAGGTAACTAAGTATGTTTATATTAGGAATTATTAATAATTTGTTTCGTAGGACAAGGAAAAGAAATTAATTAAGAAAATTTATATTTATATGGTTCAGCATGTCTTAGCTAGAAAGTAATAATGTAATTTCGAATGTAAGCTGTAGAGTTGGGCAATGTCGAATAGGCGTTAGAAACTCCTCTCAACTTGCAACAAATCCTTAGTGAAACCCAAATTATACCCTTAAATTTTCATTGAGTATACCATGGACGCAAACTATTGGAGGAACTTGGTGAGAGAATTAATGAAAAGGATTCCTCCTGTAACTACTGAATCCACTTCTAAGCCTAACAAGTAAGTTGACAGAGTGACTCGTCATAACCCTAAGACCTATGATGGAAAAATTGATGCAGCAAAAACAGATGAATGGATTAGGGGAATGGAAAAGATATTTGCACTTGAGGAAAAAGAGGTATAGGGACATATTATCTAACTGGTGTAGTAGACATATGGTGAAGCACAATGAAAAATGAGGTTGTGAGTTCACTTGGGGTAAATCTCTGGAAGAGTTTAGAGCTAAATTTTACCCCATCGCAATTCATGGACAAAAAGAATAGGGGTTCATAGAGTTAAAAATGGACTACGACATGACAATAGTGGAGTATGCCAATAAATTTATGGAGTTATCTAGATATGACTCGGACCTTGTCGTTATTGTTAGGGTGAAAATGTTGAGACTTGAGGAAGGCTTGGCCTATTATATTCGACGTTAACTTGCTAGATAATCTATCAAAGATTGTCAAGGATTATATGAGAGAGTAGTAGACGTAGAGGTTGTTAAAGAGCAAACTAAGGGCCTTAAATTCCGGAGACTCGAGAGGAAGCTGAACAACACAAGTGAGAGTATAGTTCAAAAGAAACATGTTACTAGTTTCAACAAGGGTCACTCATTGATTATTTCGAACCTTAGGAGAAATGTTGCCAAACAGATCACGAACGCATCAGATTGTGGAATGAGTAGTAATAAATGTATGTGGTGTGGTAGCCTTGAACATTTAGTAAACACTTTCCCAAGTGGATGCAAAGTTGTAGAGATAGGAGTTTCCAAGCCTCTACTGATACCATGTGAAAGACCCGCACCATTTTCCCAGACTTGTGATTGTAGGACAAGTGTAAGTGATGTACAAGAAAGAAGCTGCAACTTTAGGAATGACGATTGTCACTGGTACTAAACTCACAATCTTTCGATGTTGTATTTAATTCATGCACCACCCATTCATTTATAATTACTCTTAGTTGCCTCTCACTTAAATTCGAGATGATCATAAGGCCGAATAGAGTACCAAATCGAGTTGCCAAATGAAAAAGTGGTAAAAGGCTCAATCCTTTATCGGCGTGTGCCAAGGTCATATGTGGGGAGTTACCTTTCGTAGATTTAATCCAATTTAATATGTGGGAATTGAGGTAATGTTAGGAGTGGATTGGTTAGCGACATATGAAGCGAACAAAGCTTCTAAAGGTTGTAAGATTATTTTAAAGGGCCGAGAAAAGAGAAAGAAGTGTATCGGGAGGAAAAGATACAAAGGAGTATTTGATAACTTCAGTCATGAAGGTAGTTAATTATTAAGAAATGACTACATACGGTATTGATGTTATGCTATTAAGGATAGAAAAGAAGAGACGAGATACAAATGTTACGCTCGTAGCATGAGATTTTTCAGATGTATTTCTTAAAAATTTACCTAGTCTATCTCCTCAAAGGGAGATTGAGTTTGAGGTTGAACTAATTCCTGACGCATAATTCATTTTCAAAGCACTATATATGATGACCCCAATGGAACTCAAAGGGTTGAAAGCCAGCCTAATGAATTACTATAAAAAGGATTTACTAGGCCAAGTATGTCAACTTGGAGAACTTCGATCTTGTTTGTGATGGAGAAGGATGATACTTGGAGACTCTATATAGATTATATGGAGCTAAACAAGATGACCCCCTCCCCAAAATAAGCGTCCTTTACCCCGGATTAATGATTTGTTTGATCAACTTCAAGGGGTTGATTTGTTTTATCAACTTGGAATTAAACAGAAAGATACTCCTAAAGCTGTGTTTAGAACCAAATATGGGCATCATGAATTTAAGGTGATTCTATGTGGACTTACCAATACACATGCTGTATCCATGAATTTTACAAATGGAACTTTTAGGCATTACCCGGATAATTTGAGGTAGTAGTATTCACCGTATTCTTATATGCTTTAATGATAAGAGAAAATTATGTCGAGCATGTGAGAATAGCGCTACAAACTTTGAGAAAACATCAAATGTGTGCCAAATCGAAAAAATGTAAGTTACGGCTAGAGGAAGAGACATTTTTAGGCTTGTTGTTTCCAAAGAAGAGATTAAGGTCGATCCTCATAAGGTAAACACAGTAATGGAATGATCCAGCACCAACTAATGTCACGTAAATGAGGAGTGTTCTTGGGTTAGCAAATTACTACAAGAGGTTTGTCGAGAATAAGTATCCGCTACCCCGGATTAATGATTTATTTGATCGAGATACAAGGAGTTAGCATATTTTACCAACTTGGAATTAAACAAGAAGATATTTCCAAATATGCCTTTAGAATTAAATATGGACTCTACAAATTTACGGTAATGCCCAAAGGATTTACCAATGTATCGATTGCATTTATGGATCTCATGAATAGAATTTTTGACGACTTATCTAGATAAATTTATGGTGGTGGTTCTTGATGATATTCTTATATACTCTAAGGATAAGAGAGAATATGACGAGTAGTTGTGAATAGTGCTACAAATCTTGAGAGAACATCGATTGTATGCTAAATGGCAAAAATGTGATTGTTGGTTAGAAGAAGTGACATTTATAGGGCATAATGTTTCTAAGAAAGGGATTAAGGTCAAGCTGTCATAAGATGAAGGTAGTAACTGAATACCCCATACCAACCAATGGTACAGAAGTGAAGACTTTCCTTGAGTTAATAGGGTATTACGAAGGGTTTCTACATGATTTTTCAAAAACAACGTCACCTCTAATAATTTTGCTAAAGAAAACAACCTAATTTAAATGGTCGGATAAATGTGAAGAGACACTCTAAAAGTTGAAGAAAAATTATCCATAATCCAAATTCTTACCTTACTCATGGAAGGTAAAAGTATACCATCTATAGTGAGCCGTTTAAAAACGGGTTAGGATGCGTATTAATATAGGACGACAAGGTCATAGCTTATGCATCTCAGCAACTCAAATCATGTGAAAAGACTTATCCTACTCATGAATTGGAGTAGGCTCCTGTTGTTTTGCTTTAAATATTTGGAGACATTACTTGTATGGGGTAACATGTAAGATTTATATTGACCATCGAGTTTGAAGTACATTTTTACCCAAAAGAAGAACAATTTGAGGCAACGCCGCTAGTTGAATTACTTAAGGATTATGCATTATAAATATAATATCACTTAGTGTAAGTAAATATAGTGGCCAATGCGTTGAGTAGGGAGACAAAACACGGTTTGAACGTAATAACGATAACAAAGCTCGTTGCTGTACGAGACCTCCACAACATGAGTATTGAGTTAGTCTCACATGGACAAACAAGTGGGTTCCTAGCAGTGATAAAGGTATAACCTATTATAACAAAGGAAATTCAGTTAGGCCAAAATGATGATGTCGGGATGGAAAGGATTAAGAAAAATATTAAAAGAAAAATCTCCTGGTTTCAAGAAATACATGAGGATGGAACCTTAAGGTTTCAGAATCGGTTTGTGTACTTGAAGAAAGAGGAATGGAAAAGGAAAATTCTCGAGGAAGCATATAATACACGATACTTGGTACATGTAGGAGGAACAAAACGTATAGAGACTTGAAGCAATATTTTTGGTGGAATAATATGAAAAGTGATATCACATAATATGTGAATAAGTGCTTGATTTGCCAAATGGTTAAGGCTGAACATCAACGTCCTGTAGGCGAGCTGAGACCTTTGGAGATACCTACTTGGAAATGGAACTCGATTTCAATGGACTTTGTCATGGGATTACCCCTTACTACTTCGAATAAAAATGCTATTTAGGTTATTGTTGACCGACTTACTAAATTTACGTATTTCATACTAATACATGACACATGGAATGTAGAGAGATTGGCGCAGCTATATGTCAAGGAAATTGTGAGGTTACATGGAATACCTAAGGACATCACATCCGATAGGGACAAGAGGTTCCAAGCACGTTCCTGGCAAGCTTTGCAGCGAGCTTTTGGGACTAAACTAAATTTCAGCGATTCGTATCACCCAAAAATAGATGGACAGACTGAACGGGTAAATCAAATCTTAGAAGATATGTTAAGAGCATGTGTACTTGATTTTCGAGAGAAGATGGGAAGACGATTTACCTTGATGGAGTTCTCTTATAATAACAGTTATCATGCCACCATTAAAATGGCTCTATTTGGAGCTTTGGATGGAGGGAAACGTAGAAGCATTGATTGTAGACCCATAGTTAATCCAAGGAACAATTGAAAAGGTTAGGAAGATTCAAGAACACATCAAGACAGCTCGGAATCGACGGAAGAGCTATGCAAATAAAGAAGAAGACCATTGTGATTCGAAGTATGAGATAAAGTAGTTGCCAAAGTGTCCCCAGTAGAAGGGGTTAGACAATTTAGTTACAAGGGAAAATTAAGCTCTAGATATATTGGGCCATTTGAAATCATAGAAAAGTTAAATACAGGTGGCTTATAGGTTAGCCTTGTCGTTTTAACTCAACCATGTGCACAACTTATTTCTTGTTTCACAACTCGGGGATTATGTGTCCGACCCAAGCTATACTATTTGAGCTTCTAGCAATTGTTGAGAATTTAATATATGAGAAGCGGTCAGCGCAAGCGTTAGGTTATAAGGTCAAGAAACTCTGCGACAAGAGTATTCCTTTGATTAAAGTTTGGTGGGCTAACCATATCTCATCGAAACCTCATGGAAAACTACATGGGAAGCCGAGGAAGATATGATAAATAAATATTCTCACTTATTTTTAGGTAAGTCTGCAAACCTCATTGTCGAATGCTCAAGTTTCGAGGACGAAACTTATTTTAAGGGGGAAGACTGTAACAACTCGACCCTAAATCACATTATTTATTAATTACAAGATTTTTATAATTGAGCGCGTGCACTTCAATTCGATATTTTATATTTAAATTATTTTTATATATGTGTTATGCAGCTAAGGGACGAAGTGGCCCTAATAAAAATCTCATAATAAGGTTATAATTTGTAAACATCATTATTAAAATAAAATTAAAAAAGTAACAACAAGAAAATAATAATAATAATAAATAAATAAATATATAAAAATAAAAATAAAAATAAATAAATAAATAAATCAGATTTTTTGAAGGAAAAATCCAGAAATGGATTTATCCGGAATTGTTTACAAAAAAAAAAAAAAGAAAGGCGGTTAAAGATAAAAATAAAACAGATCGGGCAAGTTCGATCCCAATTTCCTCACTTGCTTTCCCCTGTCCGCCTCTCCCATGCTTCCCTGCCTCTCCCTCCTCGTGGACGCCTCCCCTTCACTGCCGCTGCCCTCTCCGGCCGCCGGTACGACCGACGCCGGCTGGAAGACCGGCGTTGGCCATCCCTCATCCCTCTCTGTCACGCTCTCTCCCTCCCTCGCGCTCTCGGTTTCCTTTCTCCCTCTTACCGTGTTTTGCTCCGCCTCTGCTACGACCCATGTCCACCGGCCAACCACCGCAGCGCCGGCGTCGAGGCACATCGCCGGCCTCTCACGGCGAGTCGCCATAGCGGCAGCCGCATGCCAACACCTCTTCCTTCTTCTCCTTGACTTCTCCTCTTCGAAGTTGAAGGTAAAACACTAAAACCTAAATTATCAAGTTCCTTATTTATTTAAGCAATTGTAATTGTAAATTGAAGTATACGATTAGAAATGTGTTGTTGAGTGAATTTAAAGATCGATTTCGGGAAATCCGAATTGGTGTGGATGATTGAGTTGTGGCATTTTGATGATTGATTGTGTATAAATGTGAATGAATGTGACTCCTTTTGGGAAATTATAATTTAGTGGATGAGGTTAGGGATGTTTGTTATAAAAATTGAGTAATTTAATGGATTTGTTCTACTTTGGGAATGATTATATTGAGCAAACGAAAGGGAGAGTGTATGTAGAAGCTAAAACTAGCTAATGTGTAAGTGTAGAGGTGTGAGAAAATAATTCGAATATTAAGCATACCTAATTGTGATTGTGAATGTGGATTACTGTTGAGAAAATAATGCTTAGGCCCTTAAAATGGTTTATGTATGAATTTTGGGCAATTCGGCAAATTGTGAAACCTTTCTATGGAAAGGCATTTGACGGATTAATTAATCACTTAGCTATGGGTTTTGAATGCGGGGAAGGGAGAAGTAACGAATAAATTAGGAATAAATGATTGTTTGTTTATGTGTATATATATATATATATATATATATATATATATATATATATATATATATATATATATATATATATATATATATATATATATATATGTATACCATTTTTAATCCAAATCTACTAACAAATTGAATTATATCAAAATCGTTGAGTATCTAATTAGCCTAATCAACTTCTTTAATTAGTATGTATTGTATTCAATATTTGAAAAGGAACTAACGCAGTAAAGTTTAGTAATACAAACGTTAGTTTAATCGATTTTCGTATAAGTATAGGAAATGAAATAAATTGTCAATGCTTATACACATTCAATTATTAAAACTCAAGAGATACATTATTAACAACAAAAATTTATTTGAAACAGAACCGAGACCACTTCGGTTGCCGAATAGCTGGTAACTTGAATTTTTAAAAAGGGAGAAACAAATATTCTCGGTTCAGAGTACGTTCATTGCTCGTACCCTTCGAAAATTCACATATTTCAGCAAATCTCAACATTTCTTGTATAAATAACTAATAATGAATCATTTGCAAATCAAATTTTGTCACCTAATTAAGCGGTCCCTGCTCAATTATCAATTATCAATTATTAGGGCTTAGGCCCTTCAATTCCACCCATGCGGCTTCAACTCGGGTTCTCGGTCGGCTTGGGAGGTGTGCACTTTATTCAAAGATCATATCAATTATCAAGGGGTTCCACTTTCGAGATAATAACCAGCAATCAAGTTTTACTCATATTCTGTCCCCCGATTTCAAACTAAAATGAATTGAAATGCGCGCGCTCAATCAATGTGTTTCAAAATTATTTGATCTGTACAGGAATGTTCGTGCTGAGTTTCGACTCATTCTTCGAATTATTTTAATGTTTTTTAGGAAAAGCATCTCGTGAACAGTCCTTTGCCTAAGGAGCCTGACGGGAGCAAGACTTAGCTGGATACTTCATTATCATTGTTCTATGATGGGTTAGATGCTCACGAGTGATTCTCCCATTCGTCAATTTTGGGTTTGACCTTGGATTGTAATTAAATTGCGTATTTCCTATCGCGGATCTGTTGTATTGGCCGTTAATATCTCGTAAATATGAACTGTACTTTGGGATTGGTTTATTTAAGTTGTCGGCATGACACCACGCAACGTAGCATTTAATGTTTCCCGACTTATCGAAGCATAACTAATAGACACGAGGTTATCATGGTATTTTAATTCAGCCTTGTCCTTTTGTTAGGGCGGCGGTAACGCCTTCGATCGTTAACTTCAGTTGCGACCTTACCTAATATTCTCGAATTAGGGAATTATTAAGTAATGATAACTGGGGGCATTACAGGGTATGGTATTTTTTGAATGTCCGGATTGTCTTAACTCGAATTAACCCAAACCCAAAAATTTGCGAATGCTAAGAAGATGTTACGGGAGTCCTCGATGTTCAACAACTACTATAAGGCCTAGGGATTCACTTCAATCCCAAAAGGGAAGCTACCCCTAAAATTCATTATGCCCGACATCCAGTTCCATGGGATCGAGAACCATCACCACCAAGTGAGGAAATTTATAGGGGCAACGGCTCTAAAGAATGTACCGAAGGACACATACCATGTCATTTTCCAATGGATGTTTGACGAAGACGTCATGAAATGGTACAACGCTATCGACCTACACAAGGTCACAAGCTGGATGGATCTTTGTCGGGAGTTCTTACACCAACTCTTACCATATTGATCTACCAGTAACTCTTTGATATCTAGAGTTGATCAAGCAAGGAGGTGAAGAGAGCTTCACGGACTTCCTCACTCACCGGAGAGCAAAAGCAACCTACATGGTCGATCGACAATCCGAAAAAGGATCATGTTGGACTCATCATCAAGAACCCGCAACCTGCCTATCATCAGCACTGAAGTTCTTACCTATCATGGATCTCCAAAAACTTTGAGATACTTGGCATGCTCATAAAAGAACAACAAGCTTCAACCAACTGGAAGATCATCCAATGAGCCCATCACTCATTAAAGATGCTAATAAAGCTTGCTTTTTCCCTTTTCATATCCATTGTATGTTCATTTCCTTTTCTTGTCTTCCAAAAATAAAATAAAAACAAACCAAACCAAATCAGTATCCTTTTTGAACTATGAAGGCCTGAATTCCGCTATAGCGGATACGTAGGAAGCCAATGAAGTCGGGCCGAAGCCTTATTTTGATCCCAATTCCCATTTCCAAATTCAAAGCCTCATTTACCTTACTAAGAAGAGCGAGAACTCAATCAACAAGCATGCCATGCTGACTCAGCAATAAACTATCAACTCTACAATTCACGATCCTTCGGCAGACAATACATCGCAGTCCCAAGCAACCTATCATTCTTTTGGCTTTACTTTAGGGAGTGGGGGCCAAAATAAAGTTTTTGTCTTTTTCTTTTTAAAATTTTTGCATCATCTTAATAAAAGAATGCATTTGTGCTTAGAATAGAGTCTTGTATTCATCTCGCTTTGCATGAGTCAAACTGCTAAAAACAAAAAACCATTAACAAAGTACCCTACAAGGAATTATTCAATCAAGCAGCATCAAGCATCATATCGAGCATCAAGAAGGTCACTGGCACCACCACCTTCAAAGAATTCAACCAAGAATATCGAAGCTCACCAATTCTCCAACATTTGAGAAGAGCTAGACACAAGCACCCAAGAAGAATGTGGGAGGCTGAAGATTGAAAGGGTCATACAACCACAACAACTCTAAGAATACTCAAGTGAAGGCACCAATCTTCTACCATACAAATGAAGGAGCTATTAGCACACAAACTAAAAGCTCAAAATATAGAATAAGGCACATAACCTCATGGAACATCATATTTTCAAGAAAGCATTCCCTAGATTTTAGGTCATTCAACGACCAAGTCTATTCAAGAATTTCTACATAAAGATAAGCAAGCGTCCTTGTTTCGACGAAAGTGGATAGAAGTCGAGCATCGGGCCCGAGCAATGGTTAAGGTTCGAGACAACCCCCGTTAAGCTTCGGACCTAGCGAGATGTCTAAGTTCGGACACCACTTAGTCGAGCATGAGGCCCAACAGTGGTCAAGGTTCACACACACCTTGGTCGAGCTTCAAATGCAATAGTGGTCAAGCTTCGGACACCTCGGTCGAGTCTCATACCCAACATCGGTCAATGTTCGGACACCCCTGTCGAGCTTCATGCCCAACCATGGTCAAGTTTCGGACATCCCTCCATCAAACTTGAAGCTCAACAACGGTCAAGGTTCGGATACCATACCAAGACTTCGGGACCTCCCCATGGCGAAGTCAACAAAACAATTTAAAACATGATCGGAGCTACGAGACCATTTCCGGGTAACACTTGAAACTATTTACATTTGATTATAAGCTAACAAAGCTGTTAGTGCGGAAAATTTTAACTAAGCTTCGAGTAAGAATGATCAAGTTTAGGCCCCTCATTCCGGTTTCGGGACATTGATCGAGCCTAGCACAAGATACCAAGTAGAACTTTAGATCCAAGAAGCGGTCAAGTTTAGGCACCTTAGCTGGACTTCACACTTTATTACCCGAGTCAAGTTCAAGCCCCGCCAAGCTTCGGACTAAGCACATGATCGGATTTAGGCACACGAATCCAAACTTTTGGTCTCTAAGTAGCCAAGTTAAGGAATCAGCAACCCGGACTTTAGATTCCGCTAGCCAAGTCCAGGTCGCCTCTGTCCGAATTCAAGTCAAAAGATACCAAATTTCAAATGCATCAATTCAATTAGATTCGAAGCAATGTAAGTACGAGGTAAGTACCCTTTAGTGTCTACTTTGACCTTCATCTTTAGAATCGGTCAAAGTGAGGGCTAACAGTAGACACCTAAAAAGTGTCATGCCTTCCCTATTTTTATTTATTTGTTGGCCCCATGATGAAATCCCGTGTCCTGTTTGAAGTTTTTGATCACAGATTAAATTTGATTGGTGAGATGGAAGCCGATAAACCACAAAGAGCCCCTAACACCACATAGATAGCCTTTTGCCTTAGGTCGGTCCAAAAATCCTTTTTCTTTCGGACAATCCAAGCTCGGGCCAAGCCTTCAGAGACAACGGAGTCTAGTGCCACTACGGGGAAATTCCGAGGCTCGAGTGCTGCAGACACGGAGCTGAAGACGTCAAGATGGCGTTAGACGTTGTATTTCATGATCACTAGCATCAAAGTGTTGCATTTAAGCTCCAAGATAGTGCACCCCGGACTAGGTGACATAATTCCTCAAAATGACATAGCATGGGCGGTGCCCCTTACCACTTCGCTCGCCTAAAAACACTCTGTTTTGGCCTTAAGACTCTGGGGTAGCACGGAAGGGCACAAAACCCTATAAAACCCCCATGGCCGGGCCCCTACCTAGTTTTATCCCGGTTTTATTCCATTCAATCATTACATTATCATGGCCCGTTTTATAGCATATTTTTCTCATTTTGGACAGTTGGTGAGAGCTAAACCAAGGTCATTGGTGACCTATGCTCCTCCCTATAAATAGAGAGCTTGGGGCTCTTATTTGACAATGGATCATCCCTTAGCATCACGCTCCTGAAACTTGAGTAAGAGTTACTGAATATTCATCTTTGTATTGTGATCTCTTTGTCTTTTTTCAGCCTACTTCCATCATACTCCCTACATGTGATCCCAAGAGCTCCATCATTCACCTTTCGACCTACCTACCTACACACAAAACTTATAAAAAAGCCCTCCTAAATCACCACTATCATACCACCATATCCAGATTCAAGATCCGGATCGGCAGGTGGAACAACCCGAGGGCATCAATTCGGGCTTCAAACGATTATTTATTTTTATTTTTTATCGCCTTCCGTATTGTGGACTTGAAATTGTATCGCTTTTAATTCCTCCCCGCCTGATGTAATCCCTTAAATTTTCGCTTTCTTTTCTTTCGCTTTTCTTTTCCTTTCGCTTTCGCTTTCGTTTATCACTCTTCTTTATTTATTTTTTATTTCTTTTGCATGCTTTGGTTGCTTTCATTCCGTATTTAATTATGTTGTGTGCTTGTGTTTGATATATTATTTTAAATTCACTACTCGAACTAGTAATGGTCGTCTTTTAATGGGCGGAACCGAAGGGCTTATCGCTATGTTTCGTACCCTCGCCCTCGAAACTGATTCTTGGTTCTAGACCGATGGAGTCACTTTTTAGACTTTTTCAATCTTAGTTTCTAAGATTGGAAGAGTAAAGTTTTCTTTTGTTTTTCTAACTTTTCATTCCTAAAAGCTGATCGGCAACTCCATTTTGATTTATTTCTTCTAGATCTGTTTCCGGGTATTTCGATTGAACAATAAGAAAAAAAGGTTTTGGATTTGCCAAGCTAGGCAAGAGACCGAGGCTGACTGTTTCGGCCTTGGTGCCTGGCCGGCGTCGGCCACCACTAGGTGCAGGCTGCCGCATGCACCGAGTGGTCGATAGCGAGGCTCGGGTCCTAACTAGTGTTTTCGCACCAGTTTGACCCTAGAGCCTCAAGGTAGAAACAGAAACCCTAGCTTTCTTTATTTTTCGGTTAAGAAATAATATCCCAGGACTTTTGATAAAATAATTAATAAAACCGCCATTCAAACTTTGCCTAATTCGCTTTAAATCAAATTAAATAAAATTCAGAACTCTAAATAAGAGATCAATCCCCACTTTCAAAAAGTCATTTATAAAACCCTAAATCATTCTTTAAAGCTTTCTAAAACGCCAACCATTAGTGGGGAAACTCGATTGCCCTCCACTGGTTGTGGTTCTTATAGTGGAGACTAAATTGGGGATGAATTTCTTATTAAGAGGGGAAACTTGAAAATTTGAGTAGTGAGTTTTAATAATGTATTTGCATTAGGCATCCTCCATTTTAGCAACCCATGAACTTAGTTTATTATCATTTTTAGACCATAGGATAATTTATTTTACCCCTTGTTAAACACTTCTAGTAAGAGGCTCTTCTCGCATCCCAAACAGGCCCAACTAGGCTTGATTGCCGATGGAGGGGTATCTTTTCCCTCATAGCACGCGCTCTTATTTTACTGAGAAGCACCGAGGATTCTAACATCTTTTCTTGCCATGCACCACACGGAAGATCAAATCCTCGGACTATGAGTCACCATGTATCCTACCTAGTCTTAACCACCTTTTGACCATAGATCTTTGATTAGTGGGTGGCATGTCTTCATTTGCATGCTTGGATGAGTGTGATTGTTTTAGATTTAGTGCTCTACTTGTGAGCCTTTACAAATATGTGAGGAGCGCTGAATAATCCTTGCATGGGTGTAAAAATAAAAATAAAATAATGAATCTTATAAGTCGGTCGTATTTGTGCATTCTAGCTAAAAGTCCAAAACTACTTTTCATTCTTAGGTTGGTCCAATAATAGCATTTTCTCATGTAGCCAAATTCAACTTTCATCCTAAATAAGTGAGTCCATTGTTTTATTAGTCAAAAATAAATTTCATCTCAAAATAGGTAAATTCATATTTGAATTTCTTTTTGCACTTAGCCAAAGGCAATGGCTCTAAATAATATCTTGAAGGACACATACCATGTCATTTTCCGAGTGGAAATTCGACAAAATCATCATGAAATGGTACAACGTCTGTCAACATATACAAGGTCACAAACTGGATGGATCTTTGTCGGGAGTTCTTACACCAATACTCATACCGATCTACTAGTTACTCTTCAAGATCTAGAGTTGATAAAGCAAGGAGACGAAGAAAGCTTCACCTGATTTCCTCACTCGCTCGAGAGAAAAAGAAGCCTACATGACTGATCGACCATCCGAAAAGGACCATGTTACACTCATCATTAAGAACTTGCAACCACCCTATCATCAGCAGCTGAAGTTCTTACCGATCATGGACTTCAAAACATTTTGAGATACTTGGCATGCTCATAGAAGAAGAACAAACTTCAGCTGACTCCAAGACCATCTAATTAGCCCATCACTCATCAAGGATGCTAATAAAGCTTGATTTTTCAATTTTCCATATCCATTGTATGTTCATTTCCTTTTCCTATCTTCTAAAAATAAAATAAAAAATACCAAACCAAATCAGTATTCTTTTTGAACTACGAAGGCCTAATTTCCCTATGTCGAGATACGTAGGAAGCCTATGAGGTCCGGCCTAAAGCCTTATTTTGATCCCAATTCCCATTTCCAAATTCAAACCCTCATTTACTTTACTCGGAGGAGTAGAAGTCAATCAAGAAGCATGCCATACTGACTCGAGCAATAAACTATCAACTCTATGGTTCACGATCCGTCGGCGAGCAATACATCGCGAGTCTCAGCGAACCTACCATTCTTTTGGCTTTACTTTAGGGAGTGGCGGCCAAAATGCGGTTTTTGTCTTTTTCTTTTAAAAATTTTTGCATCATTTTAATAAAAGAATGCATTTGTCCTTAGAATAGAGTCTTGCATTCATCCGCTTTACATGAGTCAAATTGCTAAAAACACAAAAATCATTAACAAAGCACCTGCAAGGAATTATTCAACCAAGCGGCATCAAGCATCATATCGGCATCAAGAAGGTCACTGGCACCACTACCTTCAAAGAATTCAACCAAGAATATCGAAGCTCACCAATTCTTCAACATTTGAGAAGAGCTAGACACAAGCACCTAAGAAGAATGTGGGAGGTTGAAGATTGAAAGGGTCATACAACCACAACAACTCTAAGAATACTCAAGTGAAGGCACCAATCTTCTACCATACAAATGAAGAGGTATTAGCACACAAACTAAAAGCTCAAAATATAGAATGAGGCAAATAACCTCATGGAACATCATATTTTCAAAAAAGCATTCCCTAGATTTCAGGTCATTCAACGACCAAGTCTATTCAAGAATTTCTACAAAAGATAAGCAAGCTGTCCTTATTTCGACGAAAGTGGATAGAAGTCGAGCATCGAGCCCAGCAATGGTTAAGGTTCGGACAACTCCCGTTAAGCTTCAAACCTAGCGGAGGTCCAAGTTCGGACACCACTCGGTCGAGCATGAGGCCCAACAGGTGGTGAAGGTTCACACACACCTCGGTCAAGCTTCGGGTGCAATAGTGGTCAAGTTTCGGACACACCTCGGTCGAGTCTCATACCCGGCATCGGTCGAGGTTCGGACACCCCTGTCGAGCTTCATGCCCAACCATGGTCAAGTTTCGGACATCCCTCCATCGAACTTCAAGCTCAACAACGGTCAAGGTTCGGATACCATACTAAGACTTCAGAACCTCCCCATGGTGAAGTCAACAAAACAATTTAAAACATGATCTAGCTACGAGACCATTTCCAAGTAACACTTGAAATTATTTACATTTGATTATAAGCTAACAAAAATGTTAGTGTAGAAAATTTCAACCAAGCTTCGGACCAAGAATGGTAAAGTTTAGGCCCCTCATCCGAGCTTCAAGACATTGATCGAACCAAGCTCGGGATACCCAAGTGAACTTCGGATCCAAGAAGCGGTCAATTTCGGGCACCCGAGTTGGACTTCAAACTTTACTACCCTGAGTTAAGTTTAAGCCTCTACCAAGCTTCAAACTAAGCGCATGGTCAAGGTTTGGCACACCAATCCGAACTTCGGGTCTCTAAGTAGCCAAGTTAAGGAATCAGCAACTCTAAATTTATACTCGCTAGTCAAGTCCAGGCCGCTCTTGTTAGAATTCAAGTCAAAAGATACCAAATTTCAAATGAATCAATTCAATCGGATTACGAGGCAATGCCGATACTAGGTAAGTACCCTTTAGTGTCTACTTTGAACTTCGTCTTTTAGACTCGTCCAAAGTGGTGGCTAGCTGTAGACACCTAAAAAGTGTCATATCTTTTCTATTTTGATTTACTTGTTGGCCCGATGATGAAATCCCAAGTCCTGTTTGAGGATTTGTATCACGGATCGAATTTGATTGGTGCGACGGAAGGCGGTAAACCACAAAGAGCCCCCAAGACTACATAGATAGCCTTTTGCCTTGGTCGTTCCAAAAATCCCCTTTTCTTTCGGATGATCCAACCGTAGGCTAAGCCTTTAGAGACAACGGAGGCTAGTGCCTTGTACGGGAAAATTCGAGGCTTAGAATTATGTGGACACAGAGTTGAAGACCTCAAAAAGGCGTTAAAGATCGCATTTCATGATCACGAGCTCTAAGATAGTCCACCGGAGACTAGGAGCACACAATTCCTCAAAACGACATAGCATGGTCGGTGCCCCCTACCACTTATTTTGCCTCAAAATGTTGTGTTTTGGCTCGAAGACTCCGGGGTATTGCGGAAGGGAACAAAACCCTAGAAAACCCCGGTCGGTGGCCCTGTCCGGTTTTATCCGGTTCAATCTTTACATTATCCTAACCCGGTTCTTTAGCAGATTTTGGCTCACTCGGACCGGCTGGCGAGAGCTAAACCGAGGTCATTGGTGACGTCACGCTACTAAAACCCGATTAACAACTACTGAATATTCATCTTTGTATTCCGATTTCTTCGTCTCTTATTAGCCTACTTCCATCATACTCCTTAGATCGGATCCCAAGAACTCCATCATTCACCTTTTTATCCGCCTACCTACACACAAAACTCACAAAAAAAAGGCTCTTCTCAATTGACCACTTTCGCGTCACCAAATCTAGATTCAAGATCTCGATCAACAGTTGGGACAACCTAAAGGCATCGGTTCGGCCATCAAATGGTCATTTATTTTTATGCTTTTATCGCTTTCCGTATTATGGACTCAAAATTGTATCGCTTTCAATTCCTCCGTGCTCGATGTAATCCTTTAATTTTTCTTCTTTTCTTTCCAATTTTCTTTTATTTTTTTTTCGCTTTCGTTTATCGCTTTTCTCTATTTGCTTTTTATCCCTTTTGGCATGCTTTGGTTGCTTTCATTCCTTTATTTAATTATATTCACTACTAGAAAATCGCCATATAACGAAGGAAACAGACCACGGAAAAACGTCATTTAGTGACGGAATTTCACAATTAGCGACGGAATTTTTCCGTCGCTGATTTTCTCGTCGCTGATTAACGACGGTTTAGTGACGAAATTTGATTCCGTAGTTAGCAAAATTAGCGAGGAATTGCCGGTTCCGTCGCTGATTTCGAGTGATGAATTGTTAGTTCCGTTGCTATTTCATCGTCAATTTTTTTTAAAAAGTTTTAGCAATTTTGTGTGTTTTCGAGTGCTTAATACAAAAATTCTAGAACGAAATACAAATCCAAATAATCTAGTAGCGTAACAACATCAAATTCAACTTCAATTCACCAACATCCATAAAAATTAATCGAAAAAAAAAACAAGAGTATTACATTGTTTACAAACACAAGTTATGTTCTTCATCTTCCTTTTCCTCTTTTTCTTCCTCTTTCTCATTATCTTCACCTTCTACCTCATTTTCATTCCAACCATACCTATCAAAATGGGTTACATCAAATGCTTTAATATCTCAAATTTTATAGTAAACAAAGTAAATTATAAATACAACCAACGATGAGGGAGGATGGAAAAAGCATAACTACAAGAGGTTAAAAGCGGTTAATTGCTTTGGCGTATACGGCGGTGGCGGCGGCGGCGACGAGCGATTGTGGTGAACGGTTACAAAAGGAGGAAAGGTTTTCGACCTCTTGCTCTCTCATACTCTCACTTCTCTCTAATTCTTAATCTATCTCTCCTTATGGTTTGCGGGCCTCGTTGAAGTCGGGGTTTTATTTCCAACATAATGACGGATCGGCGACGGACTTAGTCCGTCGCTATTTGTAAAAATTTAATAAGCGACGAAGCGATCCGTTGTTAATGAAAAAATTTGAAAATTTAAAAGCTGAAGAAAATTTAATAACTTCGCCAACTTAAAATTTTTCAAATTTTGAGTTAGTGACGGAATCAGTGCAGGAATGGTCCGTCGCTAAGTAAAAATTTGAAAAATTAAAATAGGCAGCAAATTTAAATTTTAAATTTTATTTATTTTTCAAATTAAAATAGGCGGCACATTTGAAATTTTGAAAATTTTGAATTAGTGACGGACTAATTCCGTACCTAATAAAAAAATTACAAATTAGGCTTAGCGATAGAATTATCGATGAACTAATTCCGTAACTAATAAAAAATGAAAAATTAGATTTAGCAACGAAATTAATGACCGACTAATTCTGTAGCTAATAAAAAAATTAAAATTAGATTTAACGACGGAATTAGCGACGAACCGATTCCGTCACTAAATAAAATTTTTTTATAAAATTTAAATTTTTTTTCAGAAATCCATCGCTAATTTTTCTATTTCCTTCGTTAGTTTTGTCGCTAACGAGTAAAATAGCAACGGATTTTTTTCAGTCGCTAATTCCGTTGCTAGCTAAGTTTTATCGACAAATGTCGGTTTCAAGTCATTGTTTACGTCAGCTAGTTGGCGACGGACTTGTATTCAGTTGCTAGTTTCAGTCGCTATATAATATTTTTGTAGTAGTGATTGTGTGCTTATGTTTGGTATATTATTTTAAATTCACTACTCGAACTAGTAATGGCCGTTCTTTAATGGGCGGAATGGAAGGGCTTATCCCTATGTTTCGTACCTTCACCCCTGAATCCGATTCTCGGTTCTAGATCGATGGAGTCACTTTTTAGCCTTTTTTTGTCTTAGTTTTCCCGTACTAAGATTAAGAGAGAAAATTTTACTTTTTTTGGTTAATTTTTCTTTCCTAAAAGCCGAGTAATGTGTCCGTTTTGATTTATTTCTTCTAGATCCGCTTCCCGACTATTTCTTATTGAACAATAAGAAAAAAAAGCTTTACATCTGCTAAGCCAGGCCATAGGCCGAGGCTGACTGTCTTAGCCTTGGTCCTTGGTTGGTGCCGGCCACCACTAGGTGTAGGGTGCTGCCTACACCAAGCGGTTAGTAGGCGGGGTCGGGTCCAAACATGTGTTTTCATACCGGTTTGGCCCTAGAGTTTCACGGTAGAAACAAAAACCCTAGATTTCTTTATTTTTCGATTGTGAAATAATATCCTAGGACTTATGAAAATAATTTCTAAAATAAAATAATTAATAAAACCGCCATTTAAACTTTGCCTAATTCTCTTTAAATCATATTTAATAAGATTCGAACTCTAAATAAGAGATCAATCTTCATTTTCAAAAAGTCATTTCTAAAATCCTAAATCATTCTTTAAAGCTTTCTAAAACGCGAACCATTCGTGGGGAAACTCGATAGGCCCCGCTGGTCAGTGGTTCTTACAGATGTTGACTCCACTTGCGGATGAATTTCTTATTAAGAGGGAGAAACTTAAAAATTTGAGTAGTAAGTTTTAATAATGTATTCGCATTAGGCATCCTCCATTTTAGCAACCTATGAACTTAGTTTAATATCATTGTTAGACCATAGGATAATTTATTTTACCCCTTGTTAAACACTTCGGTAAGAGGCTCCTCTCTGCGTCATAAGAGGGCCTAACTAAGCTTGAAACTAAGCTTGATTGCCAATAGAGGGGTACCTCTTCCCTCATAGCATGCGCTCTTATTTTACTTGAGAAGCAATGAGGATTCGACATCTTTTCTTGCCGTGCACCACACGAAAGATCAAATCCTCGGACTATGAGTCACCATGTATCCTACCAAGTCTTAACCCCCTTTTGACCATAGATCTTTGACTATTAGGTGGCACCTTGTCTTCATTTGAATGATTGGATGAATGTGATTGTTTCGGATTTAATGTTCTACTTGTGAGCCTTTAGGGGTAGGTGAGGAGTGCTTGACTAATTCTTGCATGGGTTCAAAAATAAAAATAAAATAATGAATCTTTTAAGTCTATCCAATTTGTGCGTTCTAGCCAAGAGTCCAAAACTACTTTCCATTCTTAAGTTGGTCCAATAATAGCATTTTTCATTTCATTTTTCCCATTAGGCAAATATTAAATTCATCTCAATTAGGCAAAGTTTGTTTGCATTAGCCAAATTAAAATTCGTCTCTACTTAGGAGAGTCTTTGTTTGCACTTAGCTAAATCAAATTTATTTCAATATAAGAAAATCCATTTGCATCATTGCATTTCACTTTGGTCAATTGCATTCTCTATGTGCATCCAAATAAAGCGAGCATATAATTTTTCTTTTCCCTTAGGATTAGTCGTTCCTTGGGTCAAGCACTTGAGCCCCATCTCCCTAAATATTTCCACGATCCAATCCCGAGTGTACTCTTTTGGCATGCGGAATAGGTAATCCAACTCAAATCCGAAACCGTGGTTTAAAGGGGTTAAGAAGTAGGGAGTCTACTATAATGCCGGTATGGTCCACACCACTACGTACCACATCTTTACTCGTGACACTAGTGCGCAGCCCAAAGATTAAACAATTTACTCCTCCAAAAATGGCGAACCAGCCAGAGCAAACTCCAATTATGACCCTGTTTAAAGAGTTTGCTACCAAGATAGAAGATAAGATTGAGGCTCATGTTAAGAAGATTGAGTCAAAAGCGAAACCCTCAATCTCATATACAAAGAACTGAAGAAAAATCAAAATAAGAAGAATCTCACCCTAAACCGCAACCTCAAGCTGGTCCAAGAATAGATCGGATAGAGAAGATGTTTTGGGAGTCCTCGATGTTCAACAACTACTATCCGGCCCAGGGATTCACTTCAATCCCAAAAGGTAAGCTACCTAAAAATTCACTATCTCTAATATCAAGTTCTGCGGGATTGTGAACCCTCACCACCAGGTGAGGAACTTTATAGGGGCAATGGCTTTAAAGAATGTACTTGGAGGACACATACCATGTCATTTTCTAGTGGACGTTCGATGACGATGTCATGAAATGGTACAAAGCTGTCGACCTACACAAGGTCACAAACTGGAAGGATCTTTATCGCGAGTTCTTACACCAACTCTTATAATACCGATCTACGAGTTACTCTTCGAGATCTAGAGTTGATAAAGTAAGGAGACGAAGAGAGCTTCATTAACTTCCTCACTCGCTAGAGAGCAAAAGCAGACCCACATGACTAATCAACCATCCGAAAGGATCGGGTTAGACTCATCATCAAGAACCCGCAACCTGCCTATCATCAACACACGAAGTTCTTACCTACCATGGACTTCAAAACACTTCGAGATACTAGCGTCCTCATAGCAAAAGAACGAGGCTTCAACCGACTAGAAGATCATCCAATGAGCCCATCACTTATCAAGGATGCTAATAAAGCTTGCTTTTTCCCTTTTCCATATCCATTGTATGTTCATTTCCTTTTCATGTCATCCAAAAATAAAATAAAATAAAAAAACCATACCAACTCAACTCAGTATCCTTTTTTGAACTATGGAGGCCTGATTTTTGCTATAGCGGATACGTAGGAAGCCCATGAGGTCCGACCCTAAGCCTTATTTTGATACTAATTCCCATTTCCAAATTCAAAGCCCCCTTTACCTTACTCGGAGGAGCAGAAGTCAATCGGGAAGAGTGCCATGCTGACTCGGCACTAAAATATCAAGTCTATAGTTCACAATTTGTCGGCAACAATCACTACTACGAGGAACCACTTTTAACTACATTAAAATTGACATTTTACAACGGTTAACCGATGTCGTCTATGTGGTCATCGTTGTATGTAGTATCTTTTACTATGGTTCAAAACCGTGGTAATAGATGACTATATGATGACGGTTTAGATGGAAAATCGTAATCATAGGACACTCTATTACGACGGTTTGCCAAAAAATAGTCGTTATATAGTCACTTATGACGATGGTTCTAATGTAAGAACCATCGTCATAGGTCTTACATAGAAATGCCAAAATGTTTAGCCGGGCGTATGACGACGGTTCTAATGTAAGTACTTGTCATCATAGGTCTGAATTTTTTTTATAGTTTTTTTGTTTTTCCGTACCCCTGTACAAAATACACTGCAAAATACATCACAACTTTCACAAGCAACAACCTACAGTAGTAATTTTCCAATATATACAAAAATTTTCCACTTATTACAACCATAACAAGTTCCATCTTGAACAAGTTCGACAACACAATTTCATATTTTACAATAAGTTCCAGCAATGAATATATTACAATGATGTGAAATATAATACAAAGAGTACTCTTCTTTCGGTATTTATATGAAAAAGTTCATCTCCGGTCTTGAAACTTTGTAGAATAAACTAATTTCAATGTTTTTGCCAAAAGAAAATCTTTGTTTACCTAAAGTGATGCTTTTGTAGTAAATTTATTCATGTGCTTGTCTTTATGACGATATTGCTTGCTTGGCGTTGTTGCAGAGGTAGCCTGGACAACATATATACATCATATTTGCAGTCCACACTACCTCTGCACAAACTCCAAGTAAGCAATATAGTCATAAAGACAAGCACATAACTCAATCCACTAAAAAGCATCACTTTAGGAAAATAGAGATGAACCTTTTGACATAAATATTGAAATCATTTAAACCACAAAGTTTCAAGACAAAGAGATGGACTTTTTAACATAAGTACTTGAAAAGGAATACATAAATAGGACATCTCACCAACAACCTCTATTTCCTTTATCATTGTCGCAAAGTGATGCTCCTCTTATGTATTGCTTGCTTGGAGTTCGTGCAGGGGTAGAGGTGGACAACATAAAAACTGAGGAAAACATTAAGCAACAACACATCCACAAGAAACATAACAAACATAGAAGGATCATAAATTAGAAAGGGACATCATCGCTAACATTTGGTCGCTATTATCGCTCCTGCTTCTCAACAAGGAACTTCTTGGTATAAATCACTTCATCTGAATTTATATCATAAAATTCCTTGTTGAGAAGCGGAGCTGAAATTAGCAATCAAAGCTGAGAAAAGCGTTAAGTAATAATTATCCACAAGAATATCCACAAGAAACATTACCTGAAAAGGCTTAGGTCTTTTGACCCTCATCGAATGATGATCTTCTACAAAATTCAGGTACCTAAAGCAACAACTTTACTGTAAGAAATATAACAAACATAGAAGGATTATAAAATAGGAAAGGAAATCAAAACTAACATTAATCGCTAATCTCGGCTTCCGCTTCTCAATTGAAAAAGCTCTTCCATTGGACAACTTAGTCCTTATTTTGACCCTCATCGGACAATGATATGTTACATGAATATTACAAGTCAAAAATAATGAAAAGCAAGCTGTAGTTTCTAAAACAAGCAACAATATGGATATCCTCCGGAATAAAATATTGTTATACAATAATGTTACCGAGTTGATATATACATGGTTTATGCCTTTTTTCCCCCTCCTTTGGACTTATCTTCAATATATATGCCCTCTTGATAGTCAATCCTTAAATACAATTCCTCATAATACAACAAACTTGCAACCCAAAAGGAAACCCAATCGAAAGTTAGATAATTGGATAAATTAGTCCACCCCAATATCAATACACAAATTTGATGACAAATTTATGTTTATGATCGACATGTATTTGGGGAGATCCATATATCCAAAAAGGTTATAAGTTCTTACTTTTTATAGTGTGGTTAAATTTCTCTTTTTTAATATATATATATATATATATATATATATATATATATAGTTTCCTTTTGCTTCCAATTTTAATGTATTATACATTATCGTTAACTAGACATGATTTTTGAAATTTTACATAATGCATAAGACAAATTAATATGAATAAAATATTGAGGCCTTCCCTTAAATTTGCTTTAGTGAACCCAAGACATAACTACAACTAGAGTTCCCATAACCCTTATTGTCTTTAACAATGACAACATGTTCACAAGGCAAGACATAGAGTTTATGAGCAATGTGGGTCAGTACGCAAAGAAAGGAAAAAGGGATAAAGACTTTATAGGAAAAAAAGGTGGTAAACAATCACAAAACTAGTAATAATTCCCTATTGTTTATTACGTTTTTCTCTAATAAAGTCTTTATCCCTTTTCGCTTTCTTTTTGTACTTGACCCAAGTTGCACATAGGCTCTATGTCTTGTCAAGTGAATCCGATCTCATTGCTGAAGTCAAAAGGGTTATGAGAACTCCGGTTCTAGTTATGTTTTGGGGTAGTTAAAGCAAACTAAATGGATGGCCTCAATATTTCATTGATATTCATTATTGTTTTATACATTACGTAAACTTAAAAAAATCATGTACTCTACTTTACGATCATGTATAATACAAGAAACTTGCAACCAAAAAGGAAACCGAAAATTTAGATAATTGGATAAATTAGTTCACCCCAACATTAACTCATCAAATTAAATAAATTTGATAACAAATGTATCTTTATGACAAGTATTTAGAGAGATCCCTATATCTAAATACCTTTCCAATTTTTACATTTTCACTTTTATATTTTCTCCCTTTTGATCCTTAAACCCTAAACCACAAATTTTTCTATTTCCTCAAACCTTAAACCAAAAATATTTTTATTTCTCTAAACTCTAACCATATTTGGATACCAATTTCGATAATTGGATAAATGAATCCACCCCAGCATTACCTCATCAAAATAAACAAAGTTAAATACAAATTTGTCTTTATGACAAGTTTTTGGGGATGGCCTTATATCCGAATTATCATTATATTTCTCTAAATCATAAACAAATTTAGATACACTCCTTCGATTTACCATCCTAACTATCATTCGATTTTCTTAATATTATTAAATCCTAAACTCCTTAACCCTTTTATCAAAATCTCAAACATTTCGTGAATTTCCAACTTTACAAACTGAACAAATGTTGCCCACATTCTTAATAAATAATTCAATAATCTCAAACATTACCCACATTCTCAACATTCAAATTACCTTAAATACGTTCAACATTCATCTAAATTTTGTAAATAACTTAAAGCGAAAAATAAAAGATGATAGAGAATCATATTGAAAGAATGACAACAACAGAGAGATATAAGGAGAGGCTAGAGGTCGAACAAGTAGTAGACCGAGCAAAAGGAAAGAGGAAAGCTACACTTAAAACAAACGAGAAGAAATAGTGAGGGAAAGGAAAGAGCAATCGGAGGTAAAACCGAGAGCTTACCGATGAGAATGAGCGATGAGAGTTTACCGGTGACAAGTATCAAGCCGAAGAGATCTAGATCCGAGGACTATGGATGAGAGAACTATGGATGATCGATAAGACGAGAAAATAGATAAGATGAACTGGGCGTATAAAAGAGCAGGTACCACGGTCTCGGGTTTTTAGATCTATTGTGGAACACATTTAATGACGGTTTATTGAAACAATCGTCGTCAAATGTGACCTATGATGACGATTGTTTCTATGAACCAACGTCATATGTTGGGGCCTTCACCTATGACGACAGGTCCAATGTAAGAATCGTCATCATAGGTGGTAAAAACGTCGATTATTTTAAAAAATGTCACCGGTCCATTTTTCATGACGATTTGTCATTTTAACCATCGTTAAAGACCTATCGTTAAAAGTGGTTCCTATAGTAGTGAATACATTGCAATCCGAGCAACCTACCTTTCTTTAGGCTTTACTTTAGGGAGTGGGGGTTAAAGTTTAATTTTTCTTTTTGTCTTTTTGAACTTTTTGCATCATCTTCATAAAAGAATGCATTTGTTCTTATACTAGTGTCTTGCATTCATCTCCTTTGCATGAGTCAAACTCCCGAAAACACAAAAATTATTAACAAAGTACCCTACAAAGAATTATTCACTTAAGCAACATCAAGCATCATATCAACATCAAGAAGGTCACTGGGACCGCCACCTTTAAAGAATTCAACCAAGAATATCGAAGCTCACGAATTATCCAACATTCGAGGAGAGCTAGACACAAGCACCCAAGAAGAATGTGGGGAGCTCATGATAGAAAGGGTCATACAACCACAACAACTCCAAGAATACTCAAGAGAAGACACCAATCTTTTACCATACAAACGAAGGAGCTATTAGCACACAAACTCAAAGCTCAAAATATAGAATGAGCACATAACCTCATGGAAGATCATATTTTCAAGCAAGCATTCCGTACATTTCATATCATCCAACGACCAACTCTAGGCAAGAATTTCTATATAAAGATAAGCGAGTCCTCCATATTCCTACGAAAGTGGACGAAGTCGAGCTATAGGCCCAGCGAATGGTCAAGGTTTAGATAACCTCCGTTGAGCTTCGGGCCTAGCGAGAGGTCAAGGTTTAGATACAACTCAATCGAGCTTCGGGTCGAACAGGTGGTCAAGGTTCACACATACCCTAGTCGAGCTTTAGGCCCAATCGTTGTCAAGGTTCGGACACACCTGAGTTGAGTCTCACACCCGAGCATCGGTCAAAGTTTAGACATGCCCCGTCGAGCTTCGAGCCCAACTGTGGTCAAGTTTCAAACATCCCTCTATCGAACTTCAAGCCTAACAACGGTAAAGGTTCGGACACTATGCCAAGACTTCATACCATTTCCAGGTGACACTTAAAGCTATTTACATTTGATTATAAGCTAACAAAATTGTTAGTGCAGAAAATTTCAGCGAAGCTTCGGACCAAGAACGGTAAAGTTTAGGCCCCTCATCCAAGCTTCAGGACATTGATCGGGCCAAGCTCAGGATACCCAGTCGAAATTCGGATCCAAGAAGCGGTCAAGTTCAGGCGCCCCGGTTGGACTTCGGACTTTACTACTTAAGTAAAGTTCAAGCCCCGCCAAGCTTCGGACTAAGCGGATGGTCAAATTTAGGCACACCAATTGGAACTTTAGGTCTCTAAGTAGCCAAGTTTAGGAATCATTTGCCCGGACATCGGACTCCGCTAGTCATGTCCAGGTTGCCCGTGTCGAATTCAAGTCAAAATATACCAAAGTTCAAATACTTCAATTCAATCAAATTTTAAAACAATGCTAGTACCAGGTAAGTACCCTTTAGTGTCTACCTTGACCTTTGTCTTTCGAGACTCAGTCAAAGTGGGGGCTAATAGTAGACACCTAAAAAGTGTCATGCCTTTCCTATTTTTATTTATTTGTTGGCTCGATGATGAAATCATGAGTCCTGTTTGAAGATTTAGATCACGGACTGAATTTGATTAGTGCGACGGAAGCTAGTAAACCACAATGAGCCCCCAACACCACATAAATGACCTTTTGCCTTGGGTCGGTCCAAAAACCCCTTTTTCTTTTGGACGATCCAACCCGAGCCAAGCCTTCAAAGACAACAGAGTCTATTGTCGAGTACCGAGAAAATTCCAGGTTCAAAGTTCCGGAGACACGGAGTTTAAGACCTCAAGACGACATTAGACGTTGCATTTTATAATCATGAGCATCAAAGTGCTACGTTTAAGCTCCGAGATAGTCCACTTGAGACTAGGAGCACATAATTCCTCAAAACAAAATAGCATGGCCGGCGCCCCCTACCACTTATTTCGCCTCAAAATGTTGTGTTCGGCTTGCAGACTCCGGAGTAGCATGGAAGGTTACGAAACCCTAGAAAACCCCCATGATCGGTGCCCCTACCCGATTTTATCCGGTTTTGTAGCAAAATTTGGTTCATTTTGGAGAGCTGGTCGAGAGCTAAACCTAGGTCATTAGTGACCTACTCTCGTCCCTATAAATAGAGAGCATGGGGCTCTAATTTTACAATGGCTCATCCCTAAGCATCATGCTCGCTGAAACCCGATTAAGAGCTACGAAATACACATCTTTGTATTATGATCTCGTGGTATCTTTTCAACCTACTTCTATCATACTCCTTACATATGATCCTAAGAACTCTATTATTCACCTTTCTACCGACATACCTAAACACAAAACTCACAAAAAGCCCTTCTCAATTCACCACTATCGCATCTGCAGATCCAGATTCGAGTTCCGGATCGGCAAGTGGGACAACATGAGGGCATCAATTCGGCCTTCAAACGATTAGTTATTTTAATGCTTTTATCGCTTTCTATATTGTGGAATCGAAATTGTATCGCTTTTAATTCCTTCCCGCCCGATGTAATCCTTTTAATTTTTTTCTTTTCAAATTTTTTTTTTTTTTGCTTTCGATTTTATTTATCGCTTATCTTTATTTGCTTTTTATCGTTTTTGGCATGCTTTGGTTGCTTTCATTCCCGATGTAATAATGTTTTGTGCTTGTGTTTTGTATATTTTTGAAATTCACTACTCGAACTTGTAATGGCCGTCGTTTCACACGTGAAACGAAAGGGTTTATCCTTATGTTTCATACCCTTGCCCCCAAATCCGATTCTAGGCTCCGGACGGATGGAGTCACTTTTTAGACTTATTCAACCTTAGTTTTCTCGTACTAAAATTGGAAGAGCAGATTTTACTTTTGTTTTTATTAGTTTTTCTTTCCTACTTCCCGATTATTTCTGTTTGAACAATAAGAAAAAAAAGGTTCCGGATCTGCCAAGCCGGGCCAAAGGCCGAGGCTGACTGTCTCAACCTTGGTACTTTGGTGGTGCCGGCCACCATTGGGTGCAGCTGCCGCCTGGATCGAGTAGTTAGTAGGCGGGGCTCGTGTAACACCCCAAAACCCACCCTAGGAGTATTACATGCCGGGGTTCCTTGAGAGGAACCCCTAAGGCTATTTAAGATCTCAACTTAGGGTTAATAACTCTTTCTTAGATTGGCGGATGTACATCTCTAGGTTTTCAAAGGTTTTTCTAAAAATTTCGGCCGAGTTTCCTCTGTAATATCGCTAATCCCATAGGCTTAAAACCTTAACCCTGCAAGAAATACATTCATAAACTCAACGAGCCATAAGCTCGGAGTATCAACAACACAAGCTCAACGAGGCATACGCTCGAAGCAAACACAGCACAAACTCAACGAGTCACATGCTCGGAGTATTCACATAGGGCTTTTATATTCATAGTCAAAACTTAAGTTCACATACAACGAGATGTTTACAAACATCTTTACAAAGAAGAAGACAGAAAAACATGTAGTAAGTCCGGCATGTCCTATCCGTCTGCTATTTCGAAAACTAAAAGCCACTCCTGAGAGTCTTACTTTTGTACACGAAATGTTGGTGAGGTCATGAGCTCCACGAGCCCAGTGAAGAACCCAAACCCAACCCCTGGTTTCACTTTGCACATTAATTCATTAACAAACACACGTAAGTTCATTATTCACTCATAACATGCGATTCGGATCATACATGCTTAAGACACGTAAGATACTAAACTTACCAACTTGCCGAATGGCACATATGACATCAATTACTCATGAATTCAATCAAAACATACTTCATTATTCTTTCTACGCAAGTACGTCATACAATCATTCATCATGTAAGGCATTCATAACGTAAATCATGTCTTACTTATCGTATTAATTTCTTATGAAATCAAGATTCGTTCTTCTTTTCATTCTTTTTCTTGAGTTCAATTATGCATTTCATAAATCATTGCTTCTTTCTTTCTTGTTCATCATGCATAATAATTCGTTTCTTCACATCATACTTCTTTAAGTATTCCGAGTTTCGAATGGAAAGGAGATTTATGTTACGCTCTAAAGACCCAGTTCTTGGAGCCAAAATAATTTGTGGGCTCGGTTCTTGGAGGCAAAATAATTCGTGGCCTTGAGGAAAAATAATTCGTGGCCTCGAGGCTTGCCTCGGACTCGAAAGGACACATACTGTCAATAATTCGTGGAAGCAAAATAATTCGTGGCTTCGGTTGACGGACACTTCTATGGCCATAGCTTCGAGAGGGTTCTTTAATTCGTGGGGTCTTAGATCAATAACACAATCCTTTTTCCCTTCTTTAGTTCTTTATGTTTCTTATTTTCTTACTATTTTCTTATTATGTCGACGAGATACACGTAATTCATGTAATTCATGCTCAACACTTTCATACGCAATATCTTCATAACTAATAATTCACATAAGCAAGTTCCAACTTAAGTACAATCAATCCAATTCATATAGGCATGCTTATGTCATTTATAATCAATGTACTTTAAAATAAACACATCATCACATAAACATATCAATTACAATTTCTAATTAAGAACTTATCATTTCGTGATTGCATATTATCGTGCATAGGTGGTTTATGGTTTCATAACTTTCCTTAATCGATATATATCTCTTAATCTAGCCATATAGCTTCTTAAATTTCAGTTCTTAACTCGGTTACTAAATTAGTTCCGTTTTGCACGAAGCATGACACATTTTCACTCAAAAATCCATATCTACTCATCCAAAGCATACCAAAAGTTACAAGAAATTTTCATAAATTATAATGAAGCTACGAGTAAATTTTTCAAAAATTTCGGGCTACACATGAATTCACAATAATTCGGACAATTGGATAAATTCTGAAAAATCTACACTCAAATCATGAATTCAATTTTCTGAATTTTCTCATTATTCTATTTAAGCTAATTTCATTAACTTCTTAATCATACAACTCAATAATCATGCTCAGCAATACTCAAATATCATTAAATTCATGACTCGGGCACATAATTTGCTACATGCTTTTCAATCTTTGAGTTGCTAAATTCGTGAATTTAGGCCTCTAACTTCTTTAATTAACTTAGGGTTTTCAATTTCATGCTTTAATTTCAATTCTAATCCACCTAATTTATTTTAATTCTAGAGGATGAATTCAAATTACTCACCTTAGATTCTTAGTGGTTCTAAGAATTTCGGTTTTTGAATTGAATTTCGAATTTGAATTGGGGTTGCTTCTTCTTCTTCCTTTCGATTTTCCCCTCCCGATTCTTCCTCCTTGCTCTCGGTCTCGGTTTCAACCCCTCAAATTCTCACTCGTTCTCACCTGTCCATGGCCGTCTCCTTCTTTAGCTGCCCTGTTCTAGGCTCTCGTTCTTGGCTCCCTTAGTTTCAAGCTCTCTTTTCGTTCTTGCTTTGCTTCCGATTTTGCAATTCTTTGCCATCTCCCGCATTCGGCTCCCGGGTTTCGCTTCTTTGTTTGTTTACTCCATCTCTCGCTCTCTGGTTCTTGCTTCGGGGTCTCGACCCTTTTCGCTCTTCCTCATCCGTTGCAGCCGAGCTCTTGTTCCTTTCTTTCGGTCCCTCATCTCTCGGTCTGCCTTTGCTCTCTTTCCCTTCGCTCTGTTTCGCTTCTTTCCTCTCGCTCCCTCTTGCTTTCCTCTATTTCTCTTCGTCTCGTTGTTTCTTTAGTCTCCCTCTTAATCCTTCCTTTGAGGTTTTCTTTCTTGAAGGTTTGCTCTTGGAGAGACTAAGTCACCCTAGAGGGGGTGAATAGGGTGATGGGGAATTTTAAGCAAATAAAGAAAGAACAAAGCTAGAGATCACTCTTAGGAGAGTCCGAATCTAGATTAGACTCGGAAAAGTGCTAACTTAGAAAGTTACGTGGAAACCCTCCTGGGGCGAGAAAACCACGGTCGATGCTAATCCAATCACCAAGTCAAATCCACTATTTTGAATCCACAAAATACGAGTAGAAAGACTTAACCAGAATTTCTCCCTTAGACAATTCCTTACAAGATTTTCCTAGACTCGGAACTTACCTTATCCGATCTAGTACTTCCTAACCGAGGTAACCTTTACGAGTTTGGGATAAGCTGAGCTGAGTTAACCCTTACAGCTCAGTCAAGGGGCCTTACTCAGAAAGTAAGAAAGAGTGTTTGTAAGGCGATTACAAGACCTTACAACTCGGAAAGATAATAAGTACAGAGTTGGAGTTGTAAGTAGAAGATTGAGTATGAATACAATGACTTTTCTTTGAAGTATGAGTATTGACGGTTGGTTCGAGCAATCTTCAAGTCTTGAGAGTTGACTTCTATTTATAGATAACCAAGCAGATTAGTCGTTGTGACTATCTTCGATCTGGAAGTCCTTTGTGACCATTGCAATGGATTTTACGAGTCACTCGAAAAAAATCCGTTGAGATATGAACATTGGGCAACGGCTCTTGACTTCTTTAGAAGTCCCAATCCACTGGTGGTGTCCGAAAAGTAGGGTGGAAACCACCGTTGAGTTTAGTCTTGCGGATTTCCGGTTTTGGAAAACAGACAACCACGACACGGTGTCCGGGCCTTGGTCGAAGGTGGAAAAAGCCTTGTCTGTCTGGTGATTTGACGTTTTGAAGCCGGTTACTTTTGTATTTCAAAAATATGATAGCCTCATTTGAATAACCTACAAAAGTAAATCAATTTGGTTCTCAAAGTATAAAATACTTTGGTATAAGATTAGACACGAGATAATAATTCTAATTAAGATAATTAAGTGCATAATTATCCGAGTCAAAAAGAAATGGAATTTTACGAGTCTAATATTCATTATACTTAAATTCCATCCGAGTCGATCTAGAAGCAAAGCAAGTCATGTAAATAACATCGAGTGGAAAGACTAGATCTAGATTGCCAATGTTCAAAACAAGCATGTTGAGTTAGAAAGATGAATTAACACAATAATCCACTCAAACATAGATCATGAAGTCGGAGCCGAGTTTATGCAAGATAGAACCGAGTGTTTGAACATGTAACATATCCGAGTGTTGTCCGAGTGACTCGGAACTATGTGTGAAATGATAGACAAGAATATGCTTTTTAAGTTAGTCGAGTCAAAAGAGAATATATACGATAGATTCAGTAACACTCGGAAAAGATGCTATATCACTCGGAAAAGTCATTAGAGCGAGATAGAATGACTTTTAATCAAAACCTTATGAGAGATGAAGTCTTATACCTGATCCCTTGATGGAACGCAGAATGATATATGAAGGTCTAAGTCTTCATCTCTCCTTGCTTAATTTCAACACCTAATTAACTTGCTTGCTCACTTTCAATTGGACCCTAACTTTTCTTTACTTAATCTTTGCCAGCTCCTCCTTTGAATTCCAGCCACCTATCCTTCCCATTTCCTTTTCCTTTTCCTTTTTATCTTAATTTTCTGGTTTGGGCCTTTATGTGAATTGAGCTCAAAAACATTTCACAAGCTTATTTTAGCTAGCCCATGCTCGGGTTTCGGTTCTCGGGTTTTAATTTCGATTTGGAAAAATTATAATTTAACTTAATTTAATAATTTTGAATTTTTGACTTAACTTTTAATAACTTAATTCATTACCAAGCAAGCACCTTAAATTTTTGGGTATTACATTTCTCCCATTCTTATAAAAAGTTTCGTCCTTGAAACTTGAAACTTTAAGTTACCTAAGATCTTATGGGTACGGTTCCATGATGTTGAAAACACTACCCCACGGTAAGTAGGGGCTCACCGCTCTGGTTGTATCCAGTTCTCGTGTTCTGCGGTTGTGATCTTGTTCCTTCACCTTGGTGTGGCCTCTTGGTACCCACTGCCTTAGTACCTTGCTCATTGTTCCTCCGAGGACAATTCCTAGCGATATGTCCTTTTTCCCCATAATTGAAACATTTTCCGACTGCTACGTAGCATTCCTTTCCTCCAGTGAACCTTGTGACAGTAATGGCATGGCTTTCTTGCCATATTACTATCATTATGGCCAACTTGGCCTTGCCCAACACCCCTGTGGTTGTTTCTCTGGTTCCCATAATTCACATTCGACTTTCGGATCTACTAGCATTAGCGGCCTCCTCAACTTTACATTCTGCGAGAACTCGTTCTATACGGATTACTCTCGGATACATATTTTGGTACGTGGTAATGGTTTGGCCAGCTATTCTTTCACATATGTTTAATGCTAGATCATCCTGAAACTGGTCAACCCTTCTTTGCTCCGTATCTACCAAATACCTACCAAATCGACTAAGCTTTGTAAACTTCGAACCATACTCCATAACACTCATTTTCCCTTGTTTCAAGTCAATAAAGTCCAACTCCTTTGCTCTTTGCACACCCCTAGGATAGTACTCGACCATTCATCTTTTCCTTTAGTTTCTCCTAAGTTATTGGCTTTACTCGTTCTTCTTCTAGGCTTGGTTTAACTGCATCCCACCAATGATAAGCTTCTCCAATGAAAAGATGCATAGCTAATCCAACCTTATACTTTTCGGGATGCATCATAGTCTTAAGTATTTTATCGATCTCCCTCATCCATTCATCTAACTTACTAGGATTTGCAATACTCCTAAACTTAGAAGGTTGCAATTTCAAAAACTTATTCATAAGGTTAATGCGTATCATTGGATGAGTTATGTTACTCTGCTCATCGGTTCTAGCACTTCCTTCCGCACTCAGCCATGTAACAAAGTTAAGTTACGGGATCATTATTAACTCTTCACTACATTACTATACATAGATTCATAGAATCCCACATATGCACATATATTCACAAATCAGATCATATGAGGTTAACTCAATCACATATAGGCACATAGGTTCATGAATCAAATCACATACTCATGTTTCAATCAGTCACATAAGCAATCACTCAAGTCCTAGACTCGATTCTAGGAAAATCTACTGGTCAAACGATCCATGCTCGACACCATTTTTGTAACACCCAAAAACCCACCCTAGGAGTATTAAATGCCGGGGTTCCCTGAGAGGAACACCTAAGGCTACAAAAGATCTCAACTTAGGGTTAATAACTCTTTCTTAGATTGGCGGAAGTGTGTCTCTAGGTTTTCAAAGGTTTTTCGAAAATTTCGGCGAGTTTCCTCTGTAATATGGCTAATCCCATAAGCTTAAAGCCTTAACCCTGCACGAAACACATTCATAAACTCAACGAGCCACACACTCGGACTATCAACAACACAAGCTGAACGAGCCACATACTCGGAGTAAACACAACACAAACTCAATGAGTCACACGCTCGGAGAATTCACATAGGGCTTTTATATTCATAGTCAAAACTTAAGTTCACATACAACCGATGTTTACAAACATCTTTACAAAGAAGAACACAGAAAAACATGTAGTATGTCCGGCATGTCCTATCCGTCTATTATTTACGAAAGCCAAAAGTCACTCCCGAGAGTCTTACTTACGTACTGAAATGTTGGTGAGGTCATGAGCTCCACTAGCCCGAGTAAATAACCCAAACCCAACCCCTGGTTTCACTTGTGCACATTAATTCATTAACAAACACATGTAAGTTCATTATTCGCTCGGTTCAATTGTGCCTAACTATAAAGGGTATCTTAGTTAGGAAGTATTAGAAGCGAGATAAAGGAATTTCGAGTCTAGAAAAATTGTATTTGAATTATTTAAGGGAGAAATTATGCAAAGAGTCGAGTCCTTGTATTTTGTGGATTCAAAATAGTGGATTTGACTTGGTGCTTGGACTAGCATTGTCTGTCGTTTTCCGCCCCAGGAGGGTTTCCACATATTTCTCTGTGTACTTGCACTTTTTGAGTCCATTCTAGACTTAGAATTATTTTCTATGTCTATTTTGTGCACAACAGTTTGTAATTTCTAAAGTGTCTTCCATCACCCTATTCACCTCTCCTCTAGGGTGACTTAACCTCTCCAACAACAAACCTTCAACAAACACCCACACTTTCTTTCTTAAAACATGTCACAAAAAGCCCTCATGTTGATACTTTGATTGCTCAATTCAGATTTGAGCCTAACATGTGTGTCCTCTTGAGGCGCATTTCCACCATTCGAGTTTTTGTTTTATTTGATTTAATTTTATCTTTTTATTTCTTTCCATATTGCGGTTTTCAAGGATGTAATTGGATTTGATTTCCACCTCACTTGATTTAATAGCTAGATTACTTTTTTTCTTTATCGCTTTCTTTTATTGCTTTTTATTTATCAACTTTCGTCATGTTTTGATTGCCTTTAATTTATGTTAAAAGCATGTTATCCGCTTATTTATTTAACGCAATTTTTACTCCTTATTTAATTAGTAGAGGCCATCTTTATGACGAGTACCTTCACCCCCGAACACTTGGATCATTAGTTTCGTCTCAATGGAGCCACTTTCTATTTTTGAATATTTGTCCCTTTTTTATAAACTCGAAAAATCGAAACATGATTTATTTTTTCTAGTTTTTATGTCAAAAATGATTGGTGACTGCATTTTTCAACCTATTTAATTCTTGAATTATATCTCTGCTTTTTATTTTGTAGAAAATCATGAATTTTTAGGGAAAACAAACCTATAATGCAAGCCATCCTACCGGCACTATTTACGTAGTCAAAATCGGATGGTCGAACTTAAGCTGGGCAATCTGGTAGGCTGGAACCGATGCCTAGATACTTGGCTAGGCATAGCTCCTGGCCCAAGCAGGCACGACTCCTTGACCGAGTGAGCTTTATGGCAATCTGTTCCGAATTCTTTTTTTATTTAAAATCATCCTGATAAATTTAAAATCATTTCGAATATAAAAATGATTTCTAAAAGTCGTCAATAAACCCTTTCAAATCAAAATTCTTATTCTCCTTGATAAGCACACATCGCGTGAACCCAACATTTGGGAGAAACATGATCCGCATGTGGGACATGGTTTCTACACTCGCCTAATTAGAGGTAAAAGTTTGAAAGAGCTACGCCTAGGAAGCCATTTAGCATCCCGGAAAGGAAGAGACCAACCATTCCCAATAAGAAAAAAGGATCTCCCCTTAGTGACCAACCTTGCTTGGTAAAGACTTTTGCAAGCAAAACTTGACCAAAGATGCACTCCTACTTCAAAAATGGAATAAATAGGGAAGTATTAAACCATAAGAAAACTATCATAATTGTGGATGGACTCTAGACTTGCTTAGCTAATAAGGATAGGTTAAAAGCTTCAATATCTCTAAACCCGAGATTACATGACAACTTACTCTTATAGACAACAAATTAGGAGGACCAATGAATTTTGTGTTTGTCCTTGTTGTGACCCTACCAACAATCAACAATAGTTGTTTGGATATTATGTGAAAAAAGACTTGGTAGCTTAAACACACTCATAGCATAAGTAGGGATGACCCAACCACTACTTTTACGAGCACTTTCCTACCAGCACAGGAAAGATTCCTACCCAACTAACCATTAATACATATGTAGATGTGGTCTTTAATAGGCATAAATACCTTCCTCTTGGATTTTCCAATCCGAGTTAGAAGACCTAAATATTTATCATAAGAGAGAACTTCTTGAATGTCAAGGGTGAGGATAATTTCATGCTTGTTGTTTTAGGTTATCCCTTTACCACAAAGCACATTACTCTTGGAAAGATTTATCTTCCGACCCAGGCATTTTCATAATCAATAAAAATGAACTGCACTAATAAAGCCTACTCATTATTAGCATGGAAAATAATTATACAATCGTCCGCAAAAAGTGAATGGGAGACAAAAAAGCCCCCTGGAGCTATAATATAACCTAGAATAGATGTAAGAACAATAACATCATTTCTTTTGAGTCCGAGGAGCTCAGAGTGGGACCAACTTCTTCTAAGGTTTTTAAAGCAATGTTCTTTTTTGGTGCCGACCTCATATTCCTCTACCTCGAGGTATAACTCATGGGTGAGAAGTTTCCCAATGAGTTTATCTAGCTTAAGCTTGTTAAGGTCTTAGGCCTCCTCTGTCACCTTCGGGCTCCATCTCTTCTTTGGAAGACTCCATAGAAACTTTCTGACTACTACTTCATTGGACATCTCAATGAACCGTACATATATCCGAATGATGTTCTAGTCAATCTCCATCTTGAATAACTTATACTTGTGCAGTACTCGACTTATCTTAGTTTGTCTCACTTAGCTTGTTCCTTTATAGGTGGTGACCATAGTGCCCCACACCTCTTTTGCTGATTCACAAGTTGAGACTCTATTGTACTCAAATGCATCCAAGGCATACATAAGAATATTCATAGCTCTGAAGTTTTTCTTGTGCATGCCCTTCTTTTTAGTGGTGAATTATGACTTTAGTTTTTCCATTGTTTGGTTGCCAACTTTATTTGCAGGAATGTAGTTTCCATCGGTGATGACCTCTCACACTTCTTCATATAGATCTTAGATGAAGCATTCTATTAGCTTCTTCTAGTGGGCAGCGTTGGAGCCTTTGAACTTCAGGTGGTCCGGTGAAAGACCTTCCTTCATCGAACTCTCCATTATATTGAGCCATTTAATCTTTGGACCTTTAGATTGTGAGATCCTTTTGAGTAAAGGTAGGCTCCGATACTATGGAAGGTTTAGATAAAGAGATTAAATCACCCTAAAGGAGGAGGGGTTAATAGAGTGATAAAGGGAAAATGCAAAAATTTGAAGTTATCCGAAGAGAGGATGAACTCAGAAAGTAAACCGAGTCTAGATTAACTTAGACAAAGATAAACAGAGATTTTACTTGGAAACCCTTCGAGACAAAAAACCATGGTAAGTGCTAATCTAAGCACTATGTCAAATCCACTATTTGAATCTATAAATACAATGAGCTGACTACCCGAATTGCTCCATTAGACAATTCTAATACAAGTTTTCCCGGACACAAAAATTACCTTATCTACCCTAGTACTTCCAAACTGAGTTATCCTTTATAGTTTGGGACAACTGAATTGAGTTAACCCTTACGACTCAATCAAGGGATACTAGAAAAGTGTTTGAGAAAAGAGTAGAGATTACAAGACTTTTCTTTACAAGATGGTACAACTTAGAAAATTGAGATTGAATTAACAAGAGTCATTGTGCCTTGGTTTAGAGCTTTTGGGTCAATTAGCGATTACAATGAATAGTTTAAGTCCTTAGAAACAAAACCATTGAAATCAAAATCAAATAAGGGGTTAATTCATACCTGTCTCTTCAATTACTTATAAAATGATGACATACAATGATTAAACTAGTGACATTAAGTGTTTAAGTGCAGGATGTGAGGCTAGTGTAAGATAAAACTCAATGTGGCCATTAATTTTGAGTGTTGTATGCCTTGTAAAGTTAGAAGTTAAGAATAAGTTTATAAAACTTGGTTGAACCCTTGCCAATTTCATTTTATCTACAATTGATGCTTGGTGCATGTCAAGTTTTCAATGAAATTCTAGATGAAATAACTTCCCTATGGATTTTATGAATGTTTAAATAAGAAACTAAGAGGGGTATTTTGAGTAGATTTATGAATCTTGTAAGTAGAGTGATTCAATGAGTAGAACATGTTTTTCGTCTTCTTAAAGGAGCATATAAATTTGCAAATGGTAAGCTTTTTGTCACACCAAGATTGTGGAAAGAGTGATTCAAGTGTACATGAAGGATAAATTAAATGGGTTTAGATTAATGCATTTGTTATCAACTTAAGGGAAAGGCAATTGACACTTTAGGAAATAAATTAAAACTCCTTGTCATGTTCCTTATGCATGATTATAATGTACTATAATGTAGATGCGTAGTAAATAAATACATCATGATTTAGGTTATTCAAGAAAGATAGATTCCCCTATGTTAGGCGGAAAGAGTAGTGTAGTGTGAAGATTGTAAGTGAAATAATACTCAATAGTAGAGATTGGTTGAACTTGTAAATGTTTGTTCGTAAATAATTTACAATCATTCAAAATAAATACCTAATGACTCTAACATTAAAAGAAATGTTTTGCCTTAATAAATTCACATAATTATAAGGAATAGTAATAATAATGAAAATATAGATAAAAATCAAATTACTTGAAGTATCGAATTTGTTAATGAAATATTTTATTTTAAAATGATTGTTAAGGCCATCAATGTAGGTCATTTGAATCATTATTTTTAAAAGAATCAAAGAGAAGGTAACACCAAGTTACTTAAGGTATGTTTATTGCTTGTGTCTTATAAAAATTTACACACACACACACACACACACACACACACACACACATATATATATAGTGGTTTGTGTAATAAAAAAGAACCATTGCAAATAATATTTTTCACCTAATCATGTGGCCCAAACCATATCAATTATATCATATCATGATTATATAATGATCATACAATTCATATTCGACCATTATCAACGAGATTTCTTGATCGGTCTAGGTATACACATATGTAGGAAAATTAATTATCATAAGGGTTTAACTCGGATAATAAATGAATAACTATTTTTTATTCTCTTCCTATCGTATTTATAAATGAAATGATATGCATGTGGTCACAAATATCTCGACATAATAATTCTTTACAAGTACATGAATAAACATGCTAAGCTTTGCCTTATTATTTCAAAATATTTTCTCTATTTTGTTTTTGGTAAGGCTAATGCAGATGGACACAAGAAGTAGGTGTGTCTATTTAGTCAACCTGGCTTAGGGGCTCACGGTAGTAGTGTGATATGTGGTATTTCGGGAGTCGTTCATGTGGTAGTTAATAAGTTGTAAACATGATGGAACGTGTTAACTCGTTTCTTTGCATATGTTATTTTATGATAGACGTCTCAAATATTTGTTTGGAGTGACTATAATGGCTTTAACCTTACTTTCCGTTGTGCTCATTACTAGTTAATAAGTCATTATGGTTAAACTAGTGATCATGAGGTTTAGGGCGTTACAATTGTGGCATAAGAGCCTAGGGCTTAGAAGCGCTATGAGCGATATAGGTGATATGTATGTCAAATTAGGTTTAGTGTGTGCAAGTGCTTGGGTGTTATATGCTTAGCAAGCCTTTACATGAATTTCAATGAAGGGTTGCGAATGAAAATAGCGATAATAGATACTATAACTACTTTTATTGTTATAATTTTAAGTTAACGTTAACCTTTGAACTCGGGTATTTTAGATGGTATTTCCAAGTGCATCCATTGACCCTTATTCATTGATGATGGTAATAGGGACCATGGTAGTTGACCACATTTCCTATTTTGAGACTTGCATGCTTTTACACGTTCAAGACCCCTGTTTGATCTTCCATAGCTTGCTTGTTAAAGCTCATTGCCTCCTTTGGACTTTACAGACATACTAATTCGTGGAAGCATTTTAGGTTGTATTACCATGATTTTATTATCTGCAGGAGTCCCTTGATTGGGGAGATTTTAGGGCCTCAACGCTTGGGCTATTGTCGCATATGAGTTGGTCATGTGTGAATGGCTGGAGTACATGGGACTACGCCTTAATTTATTACTTCCTTCTTCCCTCGGTTCTTCGCACCATTCCTACCCGTGCCGCCACCACATGTCCGACTACCACATTTCTCACCGGAGCCGAAGCCGGAGCCTCACATGGCCAACTTTCCTTTGGATGACACTAAGGAGGATGACAAGCCACTATCCTTGACTCCTAATCACTCTAAGGACTCTAGGTGTGTCCACATTGTGATTGCATCCCAAACTCACCCGAGGTGGTGGTGATTTACATTGAGGATGAGGATGGTGACATGGAGGATCCTGAGGAGCTCGATATTGAGTTCGTGGACATCCGTTCCGGGTCTAAGGAGGATGATGATCCTAGTGACTCATACTACAATCCTTCCAAGTATCGTTAGGCTTCTATAGCCTCCATTCTTTTTCCGTAGGCCATGTTGGCCTAGATCGTTATGTATAGTTTGCTAGACTTTTCTTATATGTGATGTATGTATTGGAATAGGAGATACCATAGATGTAAGTATGTATATGTTAGCCAAACTGAGTATGATTGATGGCCGCCTGTGATATTTTTTGGATTTAAGAAGATTGGCCTAGCTGGCTTACCTAGTTAACTCAAGACAACATATATCTTATAGAGATTGATGATTTAGAACAAGGTATGGTTAGAGCATGACCTTCGGTGTCATGTATTCAACTTTTCTGTCAATGTTCACTTTCTGTTGCTTAGCTTTTTATCGTGGGTTCCGTAAAAATTCTAACTATTATAACTTATAATAAAAATTCTCGTCTTGCATAGGTGGATAAACTAAGAAAGGAACGAACATACTTATTTTGTAGAATGTCACAAGAAGCAAGTAACAACCAACAAGGAACTGAAAACCATAAAGGATCAAGAGATAATCGAACATTTATTAAACCGCATTACCACCACTCATAGACTCACAACAACAGACTACCCATTCCCAAACTCATATCTCCCTCCACCCAAACTCAAGTGAAGGTGCAAACCTTGCATATTGGGGAAACCTCATTCAGCGAGTTGCTAAAGAGAATACCTACTTCTACCACCCCACAGGATCCTTCAATCACACTAGGAACTTGGTCGACGAGTGGCTAAGAGGAATCCCAAAGTATATAATGGAAAAATCAACCCAGTAGAACTAGAAGAATGGGTTATGGGTATGGAGAAAATTTTTAATGTTATTGAGGTACCTAAGGACAGAAAAGGTGACTACATGGATATTTTATCTAACGAGAAGTAGATATATGGTGGAACATAATCAAAGGTACCAAGGACCGAGTCCACATGGACCAAATTCCTAAAGGAGCTTAAGGCTAAGTTTTATCCCATCTCGGTGCATCATGTGAAGGAAAAGGAATTCCTAGAACTAAGGATAGTGAAAACATGAAGATCATGTAATACACGACTAAATTAAATGAGCTAGCCCTTTTCTCTTAAGACTTTATCATCACCGAGAGGATGAAAATGTTAAGGTATGAGGAAGGCCTTGCTTTTTACATCCAACACCAGTTGGCTGGGCGACTAATAAAAATATCAAAGAATTTTATGAAAAGGTTGTTGAAGTGAAGAGGATAAAGAAAGAGTTGAGAGCTCATAGCTCGGGAAACTCAAAACGAAGTGGAATGATCGAGGATATCGGCGTGAGAACACCACTAATAAGACTAACCCTACCTAAGCCAAAAATTCTACTCCTGCCGCCTTCAAACCATGTGAGCACTCGTAGGAGAACCAATCACGTAATGGTTGATTACAAGGTCGGACCAACAAATGCACCTGGTGTGGGACTACCAAACACCGAGTATACAACTTTTCCAAAAGGCTAAAAACTATAGAGAAGGGAGTGGCAAAAATGATATTCAATCCGCGCCCGAATCCGCATCTTCAAATCCCACCAACATGGGCAGAGCTTATATGATGAAAGAAAGGATGTAGTTACCACCGGTACAATAGTTACTAGAACTCTCTTTTTAAATTCAAAGCCATTTTATGCATCGCTTTATTCAGGAGCATCACACTCCATTTATTCAAGAGCATCACACTCCTTTATTTTAACTCAAGTTGTTCCTAAACTAAATTTAGAGAGTAATAGGGTGGTAACAAAATACCCAATCAGCCTACCTCATGGGCAGATGGTAGAGTGCCCCATTTCTTAAGAAGATATTCCATTTACTATATTGGGAGAGAACTTTTTCACCAATCTAATCTAGTTTAACTTAGTCGAATTTGGAATGGTGTTAGGAATAGATTGGTTATCAAAGTATGGGGCTAAAATAGATTGTAAGGAAAAAAAGAGTGGTATTGAAAGGTAGACAAGAGGAAAGGTGTGTTTTTATGGGGATAATAGTTAAACGAAGTGTTCGATTATATCTTTGATGAGCACAAAGAAACATTTTCAAAAAGGGTGCCCGGATTATCTCTATTATGTTACTAGAGGAAATGAAAGAAGAGTTAAAACGCAAGGATATTCAGGTGGTGAGTGAATTCCCTTATGTTTTCCTCGATGAACTTCTAGGAGTGCCACCTCAAAGAGAAATGCATTTTGAAGTAAATTTCCAAAGCAGCGACCTATCTCTAAAGCACCTTATAGGATGGTCCCAACTGAGCTTATGGAATTGAGAAATCAATTGGAAGAACTCATCCAAAAATATTTTATTAGGCCAAGTTCCTTACCTTGGGGAGTACTAAATTTGTTTGTAAAGAAAACAGATGGTATGCTGAGGTTGTGCATAGATTATAGAGAGTTGAATAAGATCACAGTCAAGAATAAACATCCCTTACCACGAATTAATGACCTATTTGATCCTTTGCGAGGTGCTAGAGTGTTCTCAAAGATAGATATGAGGTTCTGCTACCACCAACTTCGGATTGAGCCCGAGGACATAGCTAAGACCGTATTCAAAATAAGGTAAGACCACTATGAATTTAGAGTAGTACCCTTTGGTTTGACTAATGCACCTACAAAGTTTATAGATTTGATGAATACGATTTTTAGACCCTACTTAGATAGACGGTATTCATAGATGACATTTTCATATACTCTAAGGATAGGGAGGAACATATACGTCATCCGAAAACTATTTTACAAGCTTTCGGAGAGAATAAGTTGTACGACAAATTACAAAAGTGCGTGTTTTGGTTGAGTGAGGTAACGTTCTATGGTCACGTCGTATCTAAGGAGGAGATAAAGGTTTACTTGCTCTAAGAACCGGTGGCCTGGGCCCGTCCGCCTCGTATGGAGGGGGTTGTTGAAAGAAAAGATCGAGTTTCCCTCCAAATGTCGAGTCTCTTTGAAGATTCTTTTTGAAGATGATTTTTAAATTTTATTATATATGGGGATGCACCTCTTATTGATTTGTTCAATTTTTGTAATTCAATTTGAAACAGTTTAGGCAAAGTAGTGATTGGCAATTTTATTAATCTTTTATTTTTGGAAATTAATTATAATAGTCTCGGAATAATATTTCACAATTTAAGAAAATAACCTTAACCTGGTTTACAGTCTACCGCAAGGCTTTTATGCCAAAAAGGTGTGAAACACCGGTTTGGACGGAAAGCCTTGCCCGGTGACTTGCCGACACCGGCAAGAGCCAGCATCGTCCGAGTCACAGGCGCCAGCCATGAACCATGATCTGAAGGCTTAGTCTCGGTCCATGACTCTAGCTGTTAGAATGCAAATTGGTTTGGTCTTTTTTTAAACTAGAAACGCCAAGATGCGAGATTTAGAGAAATAAAATGGAAAGGAGAGTCACGAGTCGGTTTTGAGAATAAAAACTAACAAAAATAAAAGAAATACTCTTCCAATCTTAGTATGGGAAAACTAAGCTTGAAAGAGGTTTGAAATTGACTCTGTTGGTCTACAACCGAGAATCGAATGTCTAGGGGTGGAGGTACAAAATGTAGGGATAAACCCTTCCATTGCGCTCGTCAACGAGACGACCTCTACTAATTCTAGTTGTGAGTCTAAATAACATGTTTTAAAACAAGCACACGAAATATGAATACGGAAATTAAATCAACAAATATGCGAAGAAAGAAATAAAGCAACTAAGAAAGTGGTAAAGAAAGCAGAAAAGAAAGCGAAAAGAAAAGCGGTAAAAAATAAATGACAATTGGTGGGGAGTAATTCAAAAAGATCACGTCTTTAAATCCACAATAAAGAAAGCAATAGAAAGCATAAATTTAAATAAACCATTAGAGATAGCCAATAAGTTGAGCGCCCTTAGGCTATCCCATCCGCTAATCTTGATCGCGAACCTGGATCTAGAAGCGTGACAATGGGTGAATAAGACCGAGTGATGCTTTTGTGAATTTTGTGGATGTAGAATAGTGTACGAAATGACAGGAGTGTTTGATGGAGTGATGATTAGCTGAAAATGAGCCAAGAGATCATAATACCGAATAGCATTCAGTAGCTCTTAGACTAAATTCAACATTGTGTAACTAGGTATCGACTTTACGGTTGTTAAGGTTAAAATACGATAGCATAAAGCATATGAATGGCCATCCTCGAAGTTAGGAGTAAAGCTCTCTATTTATAGAGAAATGATTAGGTCACAAAATAACCTAGGAAGCATGCAGCCAGCCGTCCGGAATGTAGAACCGGATCGACAAGAAAATTAGATAAAATCGGATAAAATCAGCTTGAACCGAAGATCCCATGAAGGGTTCGAGAAGCACGACACCAACCTTGAAACAACGTCACTTAGAAAATTTCCCTTCCGTGTTTCAACTAGTCTCCGGAGCAAAACACAGCGCTTTGACATAAATTGCCTTGAAGTGCGGCGCCGGCCTTGTACGGTGTGTTGTGTGGTGCGGTTGACTTTCGTGTCTCGGTTAGACGCTTGGAGAAAAACATAGTGCTTTGGCATAAAAAGCCATGAAGCATGGCGCCAGCGTACATGACGTCAAATAGACATGTTGAGCTGCGTGTTATGATGGGATACCGAAGACGAAATATTGCGTTTAGCGAGTAGTAAGGCATGATGCACGGTACCGGCCTCACGTTGACCTGGAGCATTGGCTCGGGACTTGGACCAGTTGAAAGAAAAAGGATTCCTGGGTCGGGCCAAAGCAAAGAAAGCAAAGTTTTTGTGCTAAAGGGCTTTTTGTGGTTTACTCGGCTCCCGTCATTCCAATTAAACTCCGATCATGATCCGAATTTGCAAATATGACTGGGATCTCATCAATGGCCTGGACTTGACCACGATTCGTGAGTTTTGAAGTCCGGTAAAAATAGTCGTAAGCTTGGCTTGATCAAAAGTCCTAAAGCTCAATAATTTTTGTTGAAGCTTGATCGTCTTTTGGTTTGAAGCTTGGCTTAATAACTCTATTGTACTAGCACATTCATTAGTGGATAATCATATTCATGAAAGTTCACTATTTTACCTAAATAATTTAGTCGAAAATAGACAAAAGAATGAATTGGATAAAGCTAAAGTTGTAGGTCCAAAGATCCACTTTCATGCATAATGCTCCAGAAAACTACTTGCCATGTTTGATGGGACTTCACTAAGCTAGCTCTCGGCCTACGCCTATAAGGTCTGTCGTCGAGCTAATGCCGATAAGACCTCGTGGCCTTTCCGCCCAGCCTTTGGGTAAGCTTTGTCCCGATGCATGCTCCTTGCTTCCGTATTTGGTCTCCTCTTGCTTTTTGAGCATTGTCTTATGCTCTTGTGAAGTTGGTTGATTTTTGCCTATAAAAGGGACTTGATGTGTTCATCTTGCACACCTCACTTGCTCCTTTCCTTGCTTCTTCTTACTTGATCTAATTTGCTCTCATTTTTCCTTGAGAAAAATAAGTTTGTTTTCTTTCAAAATTTCTTCAAAATGTCTCCGAGATGTGCTCATTCTATTAGAAGGACAAGAGTTGGGGGCCTAATCCATAATAATTTCCTTGCATAGGAGTGGCGTTGTCACCATGAGTGGAACCCCAATGACTTCTTGGTGAAGGCCAAGAGCCACGTCTCATCTCTCGTCATCTCTATCACGATAAGCTTATTGGCTTGAGTTTCTTCATGTGTTGAAATGGTATCTTCAACTAAAATCTTGTTGGATTTCCTTTTTGTAGAAAGGTACCATTCGGAGTAATAGTGCCATTAACAAACTTATCGAGACCTTAAAGGCGCGAAACTACCCTTTGGAGTAGAACATGACCGGCGCCGGGTTAACCCCATCCTTCGGGCCGTGAGTCATTTGTGTGATCGAAAATAGTGTGACCCTACCAGAACCATTAGTGAAAGATTCCGGGACACCACCGATACTTTTTATCTCCCATTCGGGAAATGACCATTATACTTCTTGACTTTTAGGGGAATCCCTAGTTATGATAAGGACTTCTACAAAAACCATGACTATTTGTGTCACCTCTTCGATCCCATATCTAGTCGATTTCATTGGGCAAACTACTTTAAATATTCTATTCTTTTTAGGCTTTTGAAAATGTTGAGTTGCTCACTTTTGTTAGGGCTGGCTTGTCATTTCATGGGTATTGTGTGTGTGCAGGGCCAACATTCACCCCTGGACCCAAATTATGCTCCTTTGAAACCTTGGTGTATCATGGGAGTTAAGTGAAAGACGAATTTTATTTGAGGGTCAATTTTGTTTTTGTTGGTACCTTGGTGAGTAGGTTATGCCTCAAATATGCTACAATACTTGTCCACCTTTTGTCCCCCAAGATCCTCAACAGATGATGTTCTACTTCCACTCTAAAACCAAAGAAAAGCAGGACGAAATAGCCACTTGGTATCTCTATACGCAGTTCTTGGATATGGATTCGTTCTATGCTTAATATTTGGGACGAATTATGACGCGACTAGTAAGTCTCCATTTGTTCTTTTGTGCGAATATAGTTCTAGTGTGGAAATTAACTTTATCTCTATAGCTTCTTTCGGGCGACGGCTATATTCCGAGTCTTAAGGTCGATGTGTCTCAAACCGGAGAGTCCCCATGTTATGTTAGGATTTCGGAAATTCCCGAGTTCGAATGTGTGGGGTATCCGCTCCTAAAGAACTGGAAAGGGGTAAGAGTATTATGCTCTTTTACTTTTAGCTCAATGCTCCCAAAGTATCTCGAAAAATGTCCATCGGATTCCAGTAGAGTCGTTAAAGCTCTCAAAGATTTGTTCACTAGTCGAGCCTTTCGGATGTTTCGGGTGAGCTTAGTTAGTTAAAGTGCTAACTCATCAGCTCTTAGTATATTTGCTACTTGCGTCTTTCTTTTTGTAGGATCGCCGTTCTATGTCTCCTCTATCGGGAGGTCTACTTGGGTGGCTCGGGGCTCAAACTCGTACCTCAATCCAACAAATGTCGTCCAATAGTACTACTAGAACCAGTTCGTCCCGATGTTCCTCCTGCCACTCTCATGGTCATAGTGCTTCTAAGGTGGAGCCAAGTACTTCCACACTTGTGCCTAGTTCTTTCGATGTTAGGCCTAATTCTTCCTATGCCTGCATGGATGTGATGCCATTGGAGCGCTTGATCCTTATGAAAACCCGTGCAATTTTCATTAGATGTCGTATAATGGGCCTTATCATGAGGCTTCCCAACCGACTTGGGACCATGGGCTAGTTCTTTTAAGGCTGCGGGAGATTGGCAAGTTTTCAACCTCGATTTTGGAGGATCTTGGTAATTATGTCTTCGAGTGATGATGACGACGCCGATGAAGATTGAATAACCACTTGTAGGATCCTTAATTGTGTTAATGTATTAATTATTTGAGTTTATGCAATGAGATGAATGCAAAAGACTTGATTCTAAAATGTTGTCTTTATTTATATGATGTGAAACAAATTCAAAGATAAATCGAGAAAAAGGCACTAGCCCCATTCCCCCAAAAGAAAATAATAAAAGAGAACATTCGGAATGGTAAGTTGCATGGTCCATAAATAACTAGGCTTAGCCTAGAATGGGCCAAAAGCAGAAAAAGGAATTGGCCCAATGTACAAGAAGTGTTCGGACCAAAAAACCAAAAGGGTACCGGCCGGTGCAGGTCGGAGCCGGCTAACTCACGGCTTGGGGTTTGGCTGGCTTCGGTGGCATGATTGATGAGGACTGCAGATGCTTGAAAATTCTGCTATATAAAGGACTGGTAGTAGGCCCCGAGAATTACACGTTTAGAATCTCTCTTTTACTTCTCAAATATACTCCCTAAAAAGTTTTCTAATTCCTTCCTTCCTCAATCCCCCAAAAAGATGAATTTTGTCACCGAATTAACTTCGTTGGATGCATGAGATGAACAACGTCGATAAAATAGGTTTATCTCAATATGGATTGAATACACTCTTTAGTATTAGGCAGGTGAGGATTCACTGGACTCCGTTAAGGGCTGCAGTGGCCTTCTAGGATCCTCGAATATCATGTATTCGGGTTCGAGGATAAACAATTGTATCCTCTCCTTGAAGAATTTGATGTTCTTCCGGACATTCGTCCTCATTGGACCAATCTTGTGGTTCCTACATTATTGACTACTATGGCAGGGGACTTACAAACGCCTCTTAAAGCTGAATAATAGGAATCGTGTTAGATTCTTATTAAAGACAAAGTGCGTCCGATGAACCGATGTCACACTTTCGTCCGATGTATTCCTTGGGATCGACGCATGTTCAAAGGTGTCGGGCCATAATCACGTGCATAATAGGTGGATTCTTATTAGTGGAAGGCCACCGGGATATGACGCTTATTGCACTATTGGACATCATTGAACAATTGGAGGATCATCACTCCCAGACTCTTCCGATTGTTGCGAAACTATCCTAGGGATGGACCAAGTGGAAGCAGATCCAAATAAGAACTTTGCAGGCAGCCCCTTGTTATTACAAGTAAGCGGTACTAAAATATTTCGGGAATGAAGGTTTGCTCTTGGAGAGGCTAAGTCACCCTAAAGGGGGTGGATAGGGTGATGGAAGATTTTAGATAAAAATTAAGCTCGGAACAGAACGGACAAAATTATGAGTCTAGATTGGACTTAGAAATAAAGACACTTAGAAATATGTGGAAACTATCTTGAGGCGAGAAAACCACGGACGGTGCTAATCCAAGCACCAAGTCAAATCCACTAATTGAATCCTCAATTACAAAGGACTTACACTAACCAACATTGCTCCCTTAGACAATTCCTTTACAACTTTTTCGTAGACTTAGAAGTTGTCTTATCCGATCTAGTACTTCCTGACTGAGTTAACCCTTACGAGTCACGGACAACAAAGCTGAGTTAGCCATTACAGCTCAATCAAGTGACTTAGAAAGAAAGTAAGAAAAGAATGTAAGTGATTATAAGACTTTCTTTACAACTCGGATGGTAAGAGATTACAAATTAGGAGTTGTATGCTCGAAGATTGAGTAAGAATGCACTAATCAAGTGTATATCTATATGTTCGAGCAGCAATCTTCAAGTCTCGTGGAATGGCTTTTATTTATAAACATCCAAGCAGAACGACCATTGAGATTTGCTCTAAACTAGTGATCTTCACTAGCCATTGTAATGGCTATTATGAGTCACTCGGAAAAGATCCTTTGAGATGTGAATGTTGTACAACGCTTATTGGCTCTAAAAGATGGTCCAATCATTTGGTGGTGATTAAAAACTAAGATGGAAACAACCATTTGACTCAAAGTTGCAGTTTTCCAGTTTTGGAAACAAACAACCCCGACACGGTGTCTCGGCCAGGTCACGAAATAGTTGTTTTCGTCTCTATCGGTGTTTAACGGCTAGAAACCGATTACTTTTTCTTTTCAACTTTAGATTAGTTTTGTTTAAACAACCTACAAAAGAAAATCAAAGTGGTACTCAAAGTATAAAATACTTTGGTTCAAGATTAAGTACATATAATAATTAAATTAGAGTAATTAAGCATTTAATTATGTTTAGCCTAAAAGAGTTGAATTTTTAAGTCTAATACCCATTAGGTTCAGATTCCATCTTGAGTCAATTCTTAAAGATCATCAAGTTATAAAGAATAAAAGTATCAAGATACATGAACTTGATCAAGCAAATAATTCTCCATAAATAAACTGACTTAGAAATTAAAATTAACCTCGTAATTCATTTTTTACTCGAAACATGAAGTCGGTGCTCGGAATAAACGTGGTAGAGAAATTATTTACTCCTGTGATGGTTCTAAGTGATGTCCGAGTGGGTTAGAAACACAGTTCGAGTGTTATGCTAAAAGACTGGTTTTGAGTGGGTCGGACCATGATCAAAACTTAGATATGAGTTTCGTAAGGCTCGGAATGACTTAGAATCGAAAACCAAGAGAGATAGAAAGTTATACCCGAGTCTTCAATCTCCCCTTTTTGATGAAAGGCATTCCATACTTAAGATAGAAACTTATCATTTTAAATAGTTAAGTTTTCAGTAACGAATTGATAAGAGGAAAAGAAAATCTCAATCGAACATAAGATATTGGTGCAACTCAAATCAAAACATAACTCAAAACATATTTCTTGTTATAATTACAGTAGATATGTTAAAGAGTCAAGTATCGGAAGCGGACAAAAATATAACTCAGAACATACATTCATCTTTTTCTTCTAGCTCTTCTTCAAAGATAGGTGCTTGGAAAAGGTTCCGAGGCAGGGACTTTGGATTGACCAACTTCGCCAGCCTATTTTAAGGCACTCGAGTGTGATATGAGGAGATCACCTCGGGTTCTTTGTTACCCCAGTCCTCGGGCTCACCAACTTCTTCCTCTTATGTTGCATCTTGTTCTCTTCCTTTAGCATTTCCTTGTTTTGCTTTTTCTATTGTTGCTTCAGCTTCCTCTTCAGCTTTTGTTGATTTGGATTTGGAAGGACTAGAGGACTCCTTAGAACTTTTAGAGGATTTTGAGTCCTCGGCTACCTTAGACATGCGCTCTTCGAGGCATATGTTTTGTTCTCATTATTCCTTGATGACCTCCTTGAGCTCATAAATCAGCTCTTGGTTCTTTATGAGCTGAGACTGTGCTTGTTTCTGCATCAAAAGTTGTTTTGGAATGAAGCCCTTAAACGACTTCGAGTTGATTGTAACTCTTCAACCAAAGAGGCAAACTTGTTCGCTATTTGAGAAAGTAGCTCTACGAAGGAATACGCCGAGAAGCGAAGGTCCAGCAGGTAGAAGTGGCATCTCTAGAGTAGTCTAAGTCCGAGGTGGAGGACGTGGAGGAGGTAACTCGGACGCATGAACACAAACACCGGGATTAACATCCCGGTATCCTAGACCCGTAAGCTCAATCCTCGCCAAGACAAACAAGTAGGTTCTAAGCAAGCATTGGGGTCAAAGGGAAGAGGGATCGAAACTGTTTAAAAACAGCGGTCGAAGTGGCCGGAAAGGATATGGAGCAGACTTCTTAGAGCTAGCGAGCACGGTTGCCATCCGCTTTAGAATAAAAAGAAAGAGGTCTACTTCGTAACCCTCAAGAATATCGTAGAGAAACTTGAGAAACTTTGGAGTTGGGGTTCTCTTTACAAGAATGATGAGAGAAGAAAGTTCTCATCAAAATGAAACACGAAGTCTAGCTTCGACTTAATCTGAGTCATACAAAATTTCTTTCTGGGCTCGGGAACCTCTTAGGCGTATTTTTCAAAGAAGTCATCAGCAACTTCATTGAATGGAATATGCTTAGAATTAAGAAAGAGGGCCTTCACATCAAAAAGTGTGTGAAGTAAATGGAGATTGATGCGAATGGTCTTACCTTGGACCAAAGAGGTGATAACGCCTTCTAAAACAATCATGTGAGCATAAAACTCAAACACTAGGTCTGGGAAAGTTTACTCACGAAGTAAAGATATGAATACACTCCTATTTTGAGGACGTATTTTAGCCAAGAAAAAGAAGTTTTAGGGAAAAACTTGTCATCCTGGATAAAGTGTTGGGCGACAAAGTGCTTTGGTGGATCTCGAGGTAGGCTCTTTGCCTTTTCTTTGTGAAACCTCGGATTCAGTAGACTTAGTTATGGCCTTTTTGGTGGCCGAACCTCCTTCTTGAGCGGTTCCACTCTTAGGCATATTCCTAAAGAGATTAGAGAATGATTGAGAGAGTAGAGAGATAATAGAGAACTAAGAGACTTGAGAATTAGAGAGAGAAGACGAGTGAGTAAGAGAGAGTTTGTGAGCGAAAAAGCAAGGGTGCAAGCAACAAGTTGGTAAAGTGAAGAAAATAAAGTGAAGAGGTGCTATTTATAATAGAAAAGGGCTTCCAATCAACGTTCGACTCGAATACCAAGGAACGGTTCTCGGACCGTTGAGTCGCTCTCCGCAATAATAGCTAGTTTCTCCAATATCTTTCTTTCAACGGCTAGTTTCTACCGATTGTTCATGTGACAGATAGAGAGAGAGAAGAAAGAATTTTTGAAAACATTTCGAAATTTCGTAGGAATAAATTCAAGTTGAATATCACCTTTCTCGAATGATCTCTCGAAAATGATACCGACCTTAATATGTTTTATCTTTTTGTGCTTGAACTAAATTCTTAATGATGCTGATTGTACTTTGATTGTCACACTTGGTTGGGATACATGTGAATGATAATCTAAGATCCTTCAAGTGCTACTTGATCCGGAGAATCCGAGCACAACAAGCAATGTACTCGACCTCGTAGGCTGATAAAGTCGATCGAGTTCCGCTTCTTTGAGTGCTAGGTGATAAGGATTGACCCAGAAATTGGCATGCTCCTAATGTGCTCTTTCTATCAACCTTGTAACTAGCATAGTCAGCATCTCGAATATCTAGTGAGAGTAGTTCTAAGTCCTTTGAAAACCATAGACCAAGATTCCGAGTCCCTGTAAGATATCTAAAAATTCCCTTCACCTGCAGGTGAGATTTGATTCTTTGGGATTAGCTTGAAATCTTGCACAGAGGTAGACACTCGAACATGATATCTGGCTTACTAGATGTGGGATCAAGCAATGATCCAATCATACCTCTATAAAGTTTTTGATCTACAACTTTACCTTTCTCGTGTGAGTCAAGTTTCCAACTCGCTATTCATAGGTGTTGCTGCATGCTTTACATCTTGTAGCTTATATTTCTTCAATAACTCCTTAGTGCACTTAGATTGATGGACACATATGTCATCCTTGTCTTGTTTGATTTGCAGACTAAGAAAGAAATTGAGTTCTCCCATCATACTCATTTGGAACTCCTATCTCATCAACTCGGAAAACTCTTGACATAGAGTTTCATTAGTAGCTCCAAAAAGATTTCATCAAAATAAATCGAATGATAAGAAAATCATTCCCCTTAGTTTTTATGAAAGAGTTTTGTCAATTTGACCTCTTTTGAAATTATTTTCAACCACGGAAGTGCTTAGTCTTTCATACCAAGCTTTGGGAGCTTGTTTAAGACCATATAAACCTTTTGCAACTTGAAAACATGATTTGGAAATTCCGAGTTTTCCAATCCAGGGGTTGCTTAACATAAACCTCTTCTTGAATATAAGGATTGAGAAATGCACATTTGACATCCATTTTATAAAGCTTGATGTTCATGCTAGATGCAAATGCTAAGAGAATTATAATTGCCTCAATCCTAGCAACAGTGCAAAGGTTTCCCCACAATCAATTCCCTCCTTTTGGTTATACCCCGAGCAGCCAGTCTAGCTTTATTTCGACTACCAACCCTTTCTTATCCAGTTTGTTCTTGAAAACCCATTTAGTTCCTATTGTTGGGTGGTCGGAAGGTCGTTTGGTCGAGTCCCGACTTGGTTTCTTTCAAATTAATTAAGCTCTTCTTGCATAGCCTTTACCCATTCAGGTTTATTTAGGGCCTCTAGTGCATTTTGATGTTACTGTTAATGATATGAATGTAGAAAATGCACATAGATTATGCAATGAAGATCAAGTTCTTACCCCACTATTGATATCAAAAAGTACGTTCCTAGGTGGGTGACTAGATGCATATTTGAAAGCTCTACCTATCGTCTAATTCATCAAGTTTGTTGGTTGAATAGGCTGATCTTCGCTTGGTTGTTCTTACCGAGCCTTTGCATTAGCTTATTCTTCAACATTCCGAGCTGGTTTTTGAACTTGTTCATTATGAGTCACGACATTCTAAATTGGCTCGTTCGAGTTGGCTCATTCTAAGTTGCCTTAGTTCTTCCGTTCTAACTCTTTCGAGCTCAGCTTTAGCAATGTCATCTTCATCTCTGTTAAGCTTGAGATTTGAAAATGTGGATTCACTTATCCTGCCAAGATAAATCTCATGAAAGACAACGTGGATACTTTCTTTCACTTTGTTAGTCCTTTTGTTAAAAATTCGATAAGCTTTACTATAAGATGAGTAACCTAGAAATATACTTTCATCCGATCTAGCATCAAACATAGTCAGATGTTCCTTACCATTATTATGCACATCCAAATGGTCTGAAGTAGGAGATGTTGGGTTTGTTTCCCATGTATAGCTCATAGGGTGTCTTCTTCAAGATGGGTTTGATGAGGCATTTGTTGAGTGTATAATTTTTTGTGTTGATTGCCTCAGCCCGAAGTAGTAGGGTAGATCATTTTCAATCATCATGGTCCTTCTTATTTTTTCAACAGTTTTGCTCTTTCTCTCCACTACTCCATTTTGTTGAGGAGTACTTAGTGTAGAGAAGTTGTGGTAGGTTCCATTCTTGTCATAAAAATCTGCAAATTCCGAGTAGTCGAACATCCTTCCATGGTCGGTTCAAATCCTTCGATCTTAGTCACAAACTCCACTTGAATTTTCCTGCAGATCTTAGTGAACTCTTTGAAGGCTTCACTCTTATTCTTAAAAAAACACACCCAGGTAAATCATGAATAATCATCAACAATAGCGAGTGCATATGATTTACCTCCTAGGCTTTTCACATGAATTTCATTACACAAATCCATATGACCTAACTCAAGCACTTTGGATGGAGACACATTTTTGAGTGGTTTGAAATATGATCTAACTTGTTTCCCTTTCGTGCATGCTTCACACATTTTATCTTTCTTAAATGCACAATTAGGTAAGCGCCTAACCAATCCATGAGATGCAAGTTTCTTGATAGTATGCATGCTAAGATAACCTAGTCTACGATGCCAAGTCGATGAATTATCATCCAAAGATACTTTAAAGCATGATAAATTCTAAGTAGAATCCGAAAGAGGGATAATATAAGTGTTACCCGACCTTAGACCCGAGAGCTTAGTCTCTTTGGTGACTGCATAAGAAATATAGCAGTTGGTCTCGAGTGAACATTACCTCTTGACCTTTGTCACATAGCTGAGAAATGCTAAGGAGATTGTACTTAAGCCCTTTGACAAAGTAGACTGGGTTGACTAAGTCATTTCCTTGACCAATCTGTCCAATCCCAACTATCTTGCCCTTACTCGTTGTCTCTAAATGTGACTTTTCCTCCCTTTAAATCTTCTAACTTTGAGAAGTGTTTTTAATCTCTATACATATGGCGTGAGCAGCCACTCGTCTAAGTACCGGTGATCCTTTCGTTTATGAGTCACCCGCAAAACAAAAACAAACTAACCCTTCTCACTTCCTTTTACAAACCCAATAACTCCCATTATTGTGGTCCTTTTTTAGGAAGAGCACTTTGGGAACCCAAATTTGAATGATTTTGGATCTGGTTTGATTCCGAGTCTTCATTCTAGAAAACTGAGTCCGTGACTATTTTCTTTGAAAATCCTTTCTTTTGTAAATAGGTGGAGAAGGCTTTTTCCTGTAAACTGGTCTAGGCTTAGTCCTCTTTTCATGAGAGTGAATAGGACCGTGCTCAGCCTTCCCGAACTTCACAGCTTCGGAGTCGGCTTTGAAAAAATCGGAATAGGAATTAGATTCCTCTTCAGCATTGTAACCAAGACCTTCTTTTCTGAATGAGACACACTCGGAGCCTAGTAAAAGATTATGGTTTTTCCGACCTTAAGTGAGTTTTAAAACCAGATCTTGAGACTCATTGAGCTTCCATTTCCGTTGCTTATTCTTTGTTCCGAGTGACTCGGACTTAGTCTCATTATCTTAGCACTGGTCTTGAGTACCTTTAGATTTTGTCTCAAGTTTTCTTAACTTATTTTTCAAAACATTACTCTCAGCAGTAAGAGACTCAAGTTGTTATTTGAAGTTTGAAGAGTTAGAATTGGACTTTTCTTCCAAAGCAAAAATATATCCAACTAAATCAACTTAAGAGAACTTAAGGAAGTATTCAATTACCTCCTAAGGACTTGTCTCCTCAATATTTGACTTGTCATTATCTTACTCGGATTCAACTTCGAGTCCGTGAGTGCATAAGACACTTCAAGTAATCAAAATCATCTTCTTCGGATGAGTCGTCATCACTCCAGGTAGCCATCATAGCCTTTTTCTTCTTTCTCGTTCTTTTTTCTTCTTTCTGTCCTTCTTTCTCTTTGGACGAGTCCTTGACTATGTGCTCCTTGCTGCCACATTCAAAGCAACCAGGGTTCTTAGTTAAAGATAACTTTTAAGGGATGAGTATTTGCCTTTCCTCGTCCTTCTTATCTTTCTTGTAAAACTCTTCCTTTAGCCTCTTTTGCCACTTCTTGTACTTCATCATTTTTTGAAGCTTCGTTTAATGAGTGCCAAGGGATCCTCTTCTAATTCTAAGGAGCTCGGACTTTGACGTCCGCTTTCGAGGCCTTCAGCGCAATGTTTGTTTTGGTGCCGACCTCAGCATCCTCTTCTTCCAGGTGAATCTCATGAGTAAGTAACTTCTCAATGAGCTCGTCTAGCTTCGGTTAAGAAACATTTTGAGCCTCTTCAATGGTTGTCGTCTTGGGACCCCATTTTCTCTTTGGTAGACTTCTCGAATTTTTCTGACCATTTCCTCGTGTGAGATCTTTCTACCTAGAGACTTGAGATTATTAGTAATCTCAGTGAACCCAACGATACATCCGAGAGATGTTTTCTTCGGCTCCATTCTGAACAACTTATACTTATGAAGATTGAAGACTCAAGTTTTGACTCTAAGTCATTCTGAATATTACATGAAGACTTAGGTTTTAATTCTAAGTCATTCTGAATATTACATGAAGACTCATGTATAAATCATATCTCTCTTAAGTTTTGATTCCAAGTCATTCCGAGCACCATAGAAACTCTTATCTAAGTTTTCATTTGTTTCGATCGACTCGTAAAGCGCCTTATTGCATATCGCCTTTATCGGTGTTTCGACTCACTCAAACATCACCCAAAACTATCGCTTGCTCAAATAATTTCTCTAACACTCTTATTCCGAGTACTCGATCGTGTATTTCAACGCAAAAAGAATTACATCGTTAATTCTTTATTCTAAGTCAGTTTATTTCCTTGAGAATTATTTGACCATATCAAGTTGTTATACTCGATATTTTTACACTCTTTACTTGATCGGCTTAGGATTGACTATAGATGGAATTTGAGTATATTGAATATTACACTCAGAAAATTCCATTCCTTTAGGCCAAATATAATTCAACATTTAATTACTTGGATTTAATTATTATCTCGTGCTTAATCTTGGACCAAAGTATTGTTATACTTTGAGAACCAATGTGGTTTGGTTTTGTAGCTTATTCAAACGAGGCTAATTTATTTTTGAATTACAAAAGCAACCGGCTTCTAGCCGTTAAACACCAGCAGACAAGTTTTACCTACTTCTAAACATGGCTCGGACATTGTGTCGGGGTTATTTGTTTCCAAAACTGGAAAACTCCAACTCTAGGCCTAACAGCTTGTTTCCACATCAGTTTTCAGTCACCACCAAGTGATTGGACCATCTTTTGGAGCCAAGAGCCGTTGCACAACATTCACATCCCAACGGATCTTTTCCGAGTGACTCGGAATAGCGATTCATAACGACTAGTGAAGACTTCGTCCGGAACCAAGACTCAACGGTCACTCTGCCTGGTTGGCTATAGATAGAAGCCACTCCACAAGACTAGAAGGTTGTTGAAGAGATTGTTGGACTGTATTTATTATTTAACTAATTATTGTTCTCATTCTTACTTAATCTTTTATTTACAACTCGAAGTCCGTATTTAATATTTTCCGAGTTGTAAAGAAAGTCTTGTAATCAGTTACACTCTTTTCTTACTTTCTAAGTAAGGTCCCTTAACTGAGTTGTAAGGGTTAACTCAGCTAAATTGTCCCCGATTGTAAAGGTTACCTCGGTCAGGAAATAGTAGATCGGATAAGGGAACTTTTGAGTCTAGGAAAATATTGTAAGGAATTATTTAAGGGAGAAATTCTGGTTGAGTCGGTCCTCTCGTATTTAGCGGATTCAAAATAGTGGATTTGACTTGCTTCTTAGATTAGAACTATCCGTAGTTTTCCGCCCCGGGAGGGTTTCCTCGTATATCTATGTGATTACTTTTCTAAGTCCAATCTAGACTTAGATTCTCGGTAATGTGTCTGTATTGCTGCAAAAATTGTTTAATTTTCTTCATCACCTTATTCACCCCCTCTAGGGTGACTTAAACTCTCCAGGAGCAAACTTTCAATTGGTATCGAGCCTAACCTTTCAAGAGGATCTCACCATCCAAAGGTATAAAGATCGGATGGCTCGAACAATGGAGAATTCGATGAAGGAAGATCATTCACCGCACCATGAAAGTTAAAAGGGTTAAACTTTGCCCATTGGAAGAAGATGATGGAATGTTTCTTGATGGACAACGATGAAGATATTTGGAACATCATCCATGCAGGTAACTACATTCCAATGAAGATGGAGAATGCAACTCTTGTACGTAAAGCCAAATCAAAGTTCACCACTGAGGAGACCGAGAAATTTAGAAATAATTTCAAAGCTATGAACACACTAATGTGTGCCATTAGCACTGTAAGAATACAAGAGGGTCTCAGCCTGTGACATAGCTAAAGTGGTGTGGGATACTCTTGTCAACACCTATGAAGGAACAAGCCAAATGAAGCAGGCGAAGATAAGTCAATATCTTCATAATTATGAGTTGTTCAAGATGGAGCCGAAAGAAAGCATCACTCAAATATATGTTCGGTTCACCGAGATTACCAATAATCTCAAATATATGGGTAGAAGGATTTCTCACGAAGAAATGTCCAAAAAGATTTTGAGAAGTCTACCAAAGAAGAGATGGGTTCCTCAGGTGACAACCATTGAAGAAGCTCAAAACCTATCTCAACTAAGGCCGGACGAGCTTATTGGCAAGGTACTCACTCATGACATTCATCTACGAAAGAGGATGCGGATGTCGGTACCAAAACAAATATTGCGCTGAAGGCCTTAGAAAGCGGACGTGAAAGTTTGAGCTCTTCGGAATCGAAGAGGATCTTATGGCACTCACAACCCGTGGCTTCAAGAGAACGATGAAATACAAGAATTAGGAAGATAGGCCAAAGAATGAGTTATACAAGAAATATAAGGACAAAAAGGTAAAATATACTTCTCCTTCAAAGTTATCCTTATCTAAGAACTCTGTTTGCTATGAATGTGGTAGCAAGGAGCACATAGTAAGAGACTATCCCAAGAGAAAGAATGACGAGAAAGAAAAAGGCTATGATGGCTACCTGGAGTGATGATGACTCATCCGAAGAAGATGACTCAGATTACTCAAAGTGTCTTATGGCACTTACGGACTCGGAAGCCGAATCCGAGTCGACAACGAGGACTTAGATATTGATGAGGTAGTTGAATACTTTCTCAAATTTTCAAAAGTTGATCTAGCACGATATATTTTCACTTTGGTAGAAAAGTCCAATTCGGACTCGTTCTAGTTCAAACAATAACTTGAGTCTCTTATTGATGAGAACAATGCTTTGAAAAATGAATTGGAAAAACCGAGACAAAATCTGAAAGAACTTAAGAACAAGTACTCAAGAATATGAGACTATGTCCGAGTCACTCGAACAGAGAATGAGTAATCGAAATGAAAGCTCAATGAGTCTCAAGAGCTTCTTTTGAAATTCACTCAAGGTTAGAAAGCTCTTAGTGTGTCTTCTTCAGGAAAGAAGGACTTGGTTTCAATGAAGAAGAGGAATCAAAATCCTATTCTAATCTTTCAAAAGGATTCCGAACCGTAAAGTTCGGGAAGGTTGAACATGGTCCCATTCATACAAATGAAGAAAGGACTAAGCCAAAACCAGTTTATAAGAAAAAGCCCTCTCCTACCGTTTACAAAAGAAAATATTTTCAATTGAAAGAGACACGGACTTAGTTTTCTCGGAAGGAAGACTCGGAATCGGACTCGAGCCAAAATTATTCAAATTTGGGTTCCCAAAAGTGTTCTTCCTCGGAAAAGAAACATAGTAAAGGAAGTTACTGGGTTCGTACGAGGAAGTGAGAAGGGTTAGTTTGTCTCTGTCTTGCAGATAACTCGGAAGAAGAAGAAAGGTCATGGGTACTTAGACGAGTGGTTGCTCACACCATATGTCGAGAGATTCAACACTCTTGTCTCGAGCTAGAAGATCCGAAAGGAGGAAAAGTTACTTTTGGAGATAACAACAAAGGTAGGATAGGAGGGATTGGCAAAATTGGTGAAGGAAACAACTCAATCAGCCCAGTCTACCTTATCAAAGGACTCAAGTACAATCTCCTTAGCATTTCCCACCTATGTGACAAAGGTCAATAGGTAATGTTCAATCAAACCAATTGCTACATCTCCGATGCAGTCACTAAAGAGACTAAGCTATCAGTGTCCGACGTTAGGTAATACTTACGTTCTTCCTCTCTCGATTCTAGTTAGAATTTATCTTGTTTAAAAGCATCCGTGATCGATGATTCATGGACATGGCATCGTACACTAGGTCATATCAGCATGCATACAATCAAGAAACTTGCATCTCATAGACTTGTTAGGGGTTTACCTAATTGTGCCTTTAAGAAAGATAAATCTATGAGGCATGCACAAAGGGTAAGCGGGTTAGATCATCTTTCAAGCCACTCAAAACCGTATCTACATCCAAAGTGCTTGAATTGCTTTATATGGATTTGTGTGGTGAAATTCCTCCGAAAAATCTTGGAGGTAAATCGTATGTATTTGTTGTTATTGATGATTTCTCATGATTTACTTGGGTTTGTTTTCTTAAGAATAAGAATGAAGCCTTCAAAGAGTTCATTAAGCTCTGCAGAAAAATTCAAGTGGAGTATCGGACTCAGATTAGAAGGATTCGAACTTACCATTGAAGGGAGTTCAACTACTCAAAATTTGCAGACTTCTATGACAAGAATGACATCTCTCACAACTTCTCTACACCAAGAACTCCTCAATAGAATGGAGTACTGGAGAGAAAGAACGGAACTCTTGAAGAAATAGGAAGGACTACAATGGTAAGGAGCATCGTACCAAGTTTGATGCTAGGTCGGATGAAGGTATATTTCTAGGTTATTCATCTCATAGCAAAGCTTATCTTGTTTTTAACAAAAGAACTAAGAAAGTGGAAGAAAGTATCCACGTTGTTTTTGATGAGATTGATCTTGGCAGGATAAGTGAGTTCACATTCTCAAATCTCAAACTTAACAGAGATGAAGACGACCTTGTCGAAGCCGAGCTTAGAAAAAGTCAAAATAGAATTATTGAGGCAATTGAGAATGAAGCAACTCATAATGTTATGACTCAAACTGAACAAACTAAAGAGCCAGCTTAGAATGCTCGAAGAACAAGTCAATGAGACTCAAGCAAGATCAACCAACCGAAGATCAGCCTATCCAACCAACAAACTTGGTAAACCAAAGGACAAGTAAAGCTTTCAAATATGCATCCATCCACCCACCTGAAATCATACTTTTATACATCAACAATGGGGTAAGAACTCGATCTTCTTTGCATAATCTGTGTGCATTTTCTTCATTCATATCATTAACTCGAACCCGAAAATGTTCTAGAAGCCCTAAATGAATATGAATGGGTAGAGGCCATGCAAGAAGAGCTCAATCAATTTGAAAGAAACCAAGTCTAGACTCGACCGAAAGACCATCTAATCGCCCGACCATAGGAACCAAATGGGTTTTCAAGAACAAACTGGATGAGGAAGGGTTGGTAGTCGAAATAAGGCTAGACTTGTTACCCAGGGTTACAATCAAGAAGAAGGAATTGATTGTGGGGAAACCTTTGCACTTGTTGCTAGGTTGAGGTCCTATTAGCATTTGCATCTAGCATGAATATCAAACTTTATCAAATGGATGTCAAATGTGCCTTTCTGAATGGTTTTATTCAAGAAGAAGTTTATGTTAAGCAACCCCCTGGATTCGAAAACTCGAAATTTTCAAATCATGTTTTCAAGCTGCAAAAGGCTTTATATGGTCTTAAACAAGCTCCGAAAGCTTGATATGAAAGACTAAGAAGTTTCTTGGTTGAAAATAATTTCAAAAGAGGTCGATTGACAAAACTCTTTTCATAAAAACCAAGGGGAAAGATTTTCTTATTGCTCATATTTATGTTGATTATATCATTTTTAGAGCTACTAATGAAACTCTATGTCAAGAGTTTTCTAAGTTAATGAGACAAGAGTTCCATATGAGTATGATGGGAGAACTCAACTTCTTTCTTGGTCTACAAATCAAACAACACAAGGATGGCATTTATGTCCATCAATCCAAGTATACCAAGGAACTTTTGAAGAAGTACAAACTACGAGATGTGAAGCATGTAACAACACCTATGAGTAACAGTTTGAAACTGCACTCGGACGAAAAAGGTAAAGCTATAGATTAGAAACTCTAGAGAGGTATGATCGGATCTCTATTGTATCTCACATCTAATAGGCCGGATGTCATGTTCGGTGTCCGCCTTTGAGCAAGATTCTAAGCTAATCCAAAAGAATCATATCTCACTCCGGTGAAGAGAACTTTAAGATATCTTGCAGGGACTCACAATCTTAGTCTAAGTTTTCAAAAGACTTAGAACCGACTCACAATGGGTACTCGGATGTTGATTATGCTGGATATAAAGTTGATAGAAATAACACATTAGGAGCTTGTCAATTTCTAGGTCAATCTCTCATCTCCTAGCACTCAAAGAAACAAAACTCTATTGCTCTATCAACTCGCCAAGGCTGAGTACATTGCAGATGGAGCCTAATGTGGATAGACTCGTGGATTAAGCAACACTTGAAGGATCTACGGCTATCAATCAAATCTATCCCAATCAAGTGTGACAATGAGAGTGCAATCAACATTACAAAAGAATCTGGTTCAAGCACTAAAAAAACAAAGCATATTGAGGTTAAGTATCATTTTCTAAGAGACCACTCCGAGAAAGGTGATATTGAACTTGAATTCATTCCTACGAAATATCGGTTAGCCGATATTTTCACTAAACCACTTAGTAAGGATCAGTTTTACTTTATTAGGAATAAGCTTGGTATGATTAATACATGATTATATGATTTATTAAGTGATTATCCTTACATAATTATGTATTATGTGATTTTAATAACAAATGGATCAGTTGACAGAGTGAGACCGAGCTATGAGTTCTTGGTTTTCTAAGTGTTCCGAGTTACTCGGAAAAACATATTGAGTCGGACTCGGCTTTTGAGCAAAATGGACATCAATCTTATGGGATTATCTCTAAATAAATAGAGAATTTCATAAATTTTTTTCAAAAAGTCTTTCTTATCTCTCTCTCTCTCTCTCTCTCTCTCTATGCCACGCACTTTGATCGGAGAAAACTAGCCCTTAAAAGAAAGTCTGCTGGAATTCTAGCCATTGGAGAGCAAAACGTCACACCAGCCTCGGAGTACTCGTTTGGTATTCCGGTAAGAACGAAGGTCGAAGGTCATTTCTTTTCACTATAAATAGCATACCTTTACCTTCATTTCTTTACTTTACTCACTGCCTTCTTGATCTCTACTCTAAGCATCTCTGCTCACTCATATTCTCTCTCTCTCCGAATTCTAAATGTTTTCTTCTTTCTCTTTGTTTGTCGAAAATCATCATAACTAAGCGAGGTTCAGGACCTAAATTTTTTGAGTCGGCTACCAAAAAGCCCTCGCGTCAAAAACACTCAAGAAGGAACCTCCAATCCTTCTAAAATCTTTATCATCCAACATTTCACCTTAGATGATAAATTCTTCCCAACCACCTCTTTCTCGTGGTTGTAGCACATCGAAAGCACCGGCGTGTACAAGTATCCGTGCTTTAGTGAATTCATTTACCCGTAACTCGTTACCGAGTTCTATTTAAACATGTCCTACTCGAGGGAATCATTAGCTCCAGTGGTTCAAGAGAAGGTTGTTTGTGTGAACCTCTCTCTTCTTCATAGACTTTTCAAAGTCTCTTCCTTTTTCTCAATTGCAATACCATACCTTTTATGGAGATTGCCGATGAATTCTTTGAAAAGTATGCTAAGGAAGTTCCTGAGTCACGAAAGAATATCTCAGTGACTCGGATGCAGATCGAGGCAAGATTGCTCTGTTTCATTTTGATGAGGACCTTTTTCGCTCATCATTTCAAAGAAGAGAATCCAAACTCCAAGATTCTCAAAGCTTTGTTCGATATCTTAGAAGGCTATGATGTAGACCTCTTTCCTTCTATTATTGAGCGGATGGCTTCGTGCCACCTCAATCAAAGAAATCTGCTCCAAACTCCAAGATTCTCAAAGCTTCTCGAGTACGGATACCAGGAAGTTCAACCTGGTGTCCGGGTACATAGGTTTGAGTTGAAACATCCCTCACCCCCTCCCACTCGGACTCGGACTCCTCTAGCACTTCCACCTCCTTCGCTGGTCCCTCTACTTCTCTACCACCTTCTCCAGCCTTCTCATCGCTGTGTTTACCGAGCGGATACACAAACTTGCTTCGTGTTCGAAGAATTTTAGACCACTCGTGCTCTCTCAAAAATGTCCTTCAAAGCCTGGTTATCAATTAGAAGACCGGGCAGTCCTAGATTCGGGAGAACTAGGATCTAATGATCGAGCTCAAGGCCATCATCAAGGAACAGTGCGAGCAGCTCCAACTCCTCCAAGAACGAAGATCGAACGCTCCCGAGGACTCGGATACCACCGATACTTCTAAGGAGTCCTCCAATCCAGCTAAGTCCACCTCAGCCGAGGTACAAGAGGAGACCGAGGAAGCGAGTTGAGGAGGAAGTTCAGCCGAGCAAGAACAAGCCGAGAAGAAGGAAGAGGAGGACAAAGAAAAAGGAGAGGTCACTCAACCCGAGGGCCAAGGTGCCAAAGAACCGGAACCGGAGCCGATCTCCTCGGATCATGCTCTAAGTGGATCGGAATTCGTGAAGTTGGTCACCCAAAGAAGCTATACTGTAAGCACGGCCCACTCGTATCTTTGAGGAAGATGAGCTCGAGGATGATGTGCCCTTGGTTCCCAAAACCAGGACAAAGCACATATCAAATATCCTAGTCGTTGCAGCCGCCCTGTTCCGCCACTTCTACACAAGCGTACAGGTGTAGGCGCACTCGCTCGTCCCTCTTCCTCTCGACAAGCAAGCCCCCTCTTTTAGTTCATTTTAGTTTTTTTTTGTCCAACATCAATTGTACTCTTTTGCTATTTTCTTTCCTCGTTTTTAATGAAATGCTAGGGGAGAAAATATAGAAAACTTGATGTTGTGTTTAGGGGAGGTCACCCTCTTTCGAGCAATGAATGAAAATTTTTTTCTCAAACAGACTTGCTTCTTGAGTTATAGTTTTGCTTTTCCGCTCTAATACAATCTGTTCATTTCCTTGCTCTAATTTATTATCTCGCATAACTATTATGAGTTATGATATGATCCGAATTTCTTTTAAGTATTAGTCTGTCACTCTCGCTTTGATACGCTCCGATCATTGAAAATGAAAACTCATGTTTCACACTAACAAGTTTCTATCTTAAGTAAGGAATGCCTTTCATAAAAAGGGGAGATTGAGGACTCGGGTTTTGACTCTAAGTCATTCTGAATATTACATGAAGACTCACGCATAAATCCTATCTCTTTTGCGTTTTGATTCCAATTCATCCTAACAACCATAGAAACTCTTGTCTAAGTTTTCATTCGTTTCGATCGACTCGTAAAGTGCCTTATTGCATATCTCCTTTACTCGGTGTTTCGACTCACTCGGACATTACTCGGAACTATCGCTTGCTCAAATAATTTCTCTAACACTCTTATGCCGAGTATCGATCGTGTATTTCAACACAAAAAGAATTACAACGTTAATTCTTTATTTTAAGTTAGTTTATTTCCTTGAGAATTATTTGACTAGATCAAGTTGGTATACTCGATATTTTACTCTCTCAACTTAATCATCTTAGGATTGACTCAAGATGGAATTTGAGGATATTGAATATTAGACTCAAAAACTGCATTGCTTTAGGCCGAAGATAATTCAGCATTTAATTACTTGGATTTAATTATTAGTTGTGCCTAATGTTCGACCAAAGTATTGTTATACTTTGAGAACCAATGTGGTTTGCTTTTGTAGGTTATTCAAACGAGGCTAACTTATTTTTGAATTACAAAAGAAACCGGCTTCTAGCCGTTAAACACCAACGAAACAAGTTTTAGCTACTTCGGACATGGCTCAGACACTATGTTAGGGTTGTTTGTTTCCAAAACTAGAAAACTCCAACTCTATGCCTAACGGTTGTTTCTACCTCAGCTTTCGGTCACCACCAGTGATTGGACTATCTTTTGGAGCCAAGAGCCATTGCACATTGTTCACATCCCAACGGATCTTTTCGAGTGACTCGGAATAGCCGTTACAATGGCTAGTGAAGACTTCTATCTAGAACCAAGACTCAACGGTCACTCTGCCTAGTTGGCTATAAATAGAAGCCACTCCACAAGACTAGAAGGTTGTTGAAGGCATTGCTGGAACTGTATTTATTGTTCAACTAATTACTGTTCTCATTCTTACTCAATCTTCTATTTACAACTCCAAGTCTGTATTTAATATTTTTTGAGTTGTAAAGAAAGTCTAGTAATCAATTACACTCTTTCTTACATTCTAAGTAAGGTCCCTTGACTGAGTTATAAGTGTTAAGTCAACTCGGTTGTCCCCGATTGTAAAGGTTGTCTCGGTTAGGAAGTACTAGATCGGATAAGGGAACTTCGAGTCTAAAAAACATTGTAAGGAATTGTTTAAGGGAGCAATTCTGGTTGAGTCGAGTCCTTTGTATTTTATGGATTCAAAATAATGGATTTGACTTGGTTCTTGGATTAGTACTTGTCCGTGGTTTTCTACCCCGGGACGGTTTCCATGTACGTCTATGTTATTACTTTTCTAAGTCCAATCTAGACTCGGATTCTGGTGTTATGCTTTATTCGCTGCAAAAATTGTTTAATTTTCTTTATCACCCTATTCACCCCCTTCCCCTCTAGGATGACTTAGACTCTCCAGGAACAAACCTTCAAATATATTGACTTATCTTCGTTTACTTTACTTCACTTGGTCCTTCATAGGTGTTGACAAGTGTGTCCCACACCTCTTTGGCTGTGTCACGAGCAAAGACTCCGTTGCATGAAGCTAATGGGACATATCGGTGTTTTCATACCTTTGAAGATCTTTCTAAACTTCTTAATCTCTTCGAGTGGTATACTCGGATTTCTCTTTAGGCACATATCTTACACCTTCCATCTTCATTTGGATGAAGTTCCTATCCTTGATGATGTTTAGCACTTCTTCATCATTATCCATTAGAAAGCATTCCATCATCTTCTTCCAATTTGCAAAGTTTGACCCCTTGAACTTAGGTGGTCCGGTAGATGATCTTCCTTCATCGAACTCTTCATTGTTCCGAGCCATTTGATCTTTAAACCTTTGGATTGTGAGATCCTCGTGAAAGGCTAGGCTCGATACCAATTGAAGGTTTGCTCTTGGAGAGGCTAAGTCACCCTGGAGGGGGTGAATAGGGTAATGGAAGATTTTAGGTAAAAATCAAACTCTGTTTTGCACAGAATAGAACATACACAAATTCCGAGTCTAGATTGGACGTAGAAAGAAAGACACTTAGAAATACGTGGAAACTCTCCTGGGGCGTAAAACCACAAACGAGTGCAAATCCAAACACCAAGTCAAATCCACTATTTTAATCATCAATTACAAAGGATCGACTCTTACTAGAACTGCTTCCTTAGACAGTTATCCGATCTAGTACTTCTTAATTGAGGTAACCTTTACAATCGGGGACAACTAAGCTGAGTTAACCCTTACGAGCTTAGTCAAGGGACATACTAAGAAAGTAAAAGAAGTATGTAATTGATTACAAGACTTTCTTTACAACTCGGAGAATATTAAATACAGACTTGGAGTTATAAATAAAAGATTGAGTAAGAATGAGTCTAACAATAGGTTCAACGTTAATTCCGACAACCTTCAAGTCCGGCAAAGTGGCTTCTATTTATCGACACCTAAGCGAGTGACCATTGAGGCTTGTGTGCTGGACTGAAGTCTTCACTAGCCGTTATAACGACTATTTTGGGTCACTTAGAAAAGATAAGTTGGGATGTGAACGTTGTGCAACGGCTCTTAGCTGCAACAGATGGCCCAATCGCTTGGTGGTGATGGAAAACTGCGATGGAAACAACCGTTAGGCCTAGAGTTGGAATTTTCTAGTTTTGGAAACAAACAACCCTAACACGGTATCTCGAGCCTTTTCCGAAGTAGCTAAAACTTGTCTGCTGGTGGTTAACGGCTAGAAGCCGATTGCTTTTGTAATTCAAAAATAGATTAGCCTCGTTTGAATAACCTACTAAAGCAAACCACATAGGTTCTCAAAGGATAACAATACTTTGCTCCAAGATTAGGCAAAGATAATAATTAAATCCGAGTAATTAAATGCTTAATTATCTTTGGCCTAAAAAATGGAATTTTCTAAGTCTAATATTCAATATACTCAAATTCCATCTTGTGAGTAAAATATCGAGTATAACAACTTGATCCGGTCAAATAATTCTCAAGGAAATAAACTAACTTAGAATAAGGAATTAATGTTGTAATTCTTTTTGCATGGAAATACAAAGTCGAGTGCTTAGAGAAAGTGTGTTAAAGAAACTATTTGATCATACGATGGTTCCGAGTGATGTCCGAGTGAGTCGAAACACAAATGACAAAGATATGTAGTAGGACACTTTCGAGTCAGTCAAAACATAATGAAAACTTAGATAGGAATTTCTAAAGTGAAGGCTTGCTCTTAGAGAGTCCAAGTCACCCTAAAGGGGGTGAATAGGGTGATGAGGAAATTTTCACAAACATAGAAACTTTAAGCTTGAAAAGAATGAATAACACAATCCGAGTCTAGATTGGACTCAAAAGGGTAAAAGCTCGGAGATACGTGAAAACCCTCCTGGGGCAAAAACGACGGATAGTGCTAATCCAAGCACCAAGTCAAATCCACTATTTTGAATCCTCAAAATACAACAGATCGACTCAACCAGAATTGCTCCCTTAGACAATTCCTTACAATGTTTTCCTCGACTCATAAGTTCCCTTATCCGATCTAGTACTTCCTAACCGAGATAACGTTTACAACTAGGGACAAGCTGAGCTAAGTTAACCCTTACAGCTCAGTCAAGAGACCTTACTCGGAAAGTAAGAAAAGTATGTGACTGATTACAAGACTTTACAACTCGGAAAAGTATTAAGTACAAACTTGGAGTTGTAAATTGAAGATTGAATGTGTAAATGATTTTAGCTTAAGTAATGTGTTTCAACAAATAACTCCAGCAATCTTCAAGTCTTGTGAAGTGGCTTCTATTTATAGATGACCAAGCAGAGTGACCGTTGTGACTTGGTTCCGAACGAAGTCTTTACTGGCCTTTGTAACGGCTCTTCCGAGTCGCTCGAAAAGATCCGTTGGGATGTGAACATTGTGCAACGACTCTAGGTCGCTAAAGGTGCTCCAGTCAATTGGTGATGTGTTAAGCTTGTCGTACAGACAACAAATTAAACCACTACTTAAACTTATAATAAACAATATAGCAAGGGCAAGTAGGGATCGAATCCACGAGGAAAGATATAATAACATGCAAGTTTTAATCTAATTAAATTTACTACTCTTAAAAACAAAACAGAAAATATAAATTAAAATCAATAACTAAAATTCATAGAAAATTATCTAACAACTAAATAAATAATTTATACAGAATAATAAAACTACAATAACCCAGAAATATTTTTGTATATTTTTTTAGAATAATTAAAACAGAAAACTAAAGCAGAAAATAAACAAATTCTAAAACAGAAAATTAAATAAGTAAATTTCTGCACTAAAATAATTACGAAAATAAATACTAAAATTACCCAGAATAGTAATACTAATTTTCTAAACCTAACCAGACCCTAAAAATATAAAAACAAAATTTAAAATCTAATTTACGAATTTATTTTATTAAAAACCTGCAGTAATTAAATTCAAGAATTAAATCTGAAAAAATATCAAATTAATTCCAAAAATTATAAAATTTAATCACAGCAAACTAGGACTCTATCTAAACCCTAAAAGAAAATAAAACACGAAAAATAATAAAAGAAACTATTTTTAAACTAATTTCTAACAAACTGACTCAAAAATAATAAAAACTAACAGAAAATTAAATCTGAAAATTAAAATATATAATGACTCAAAGTTAAATTAAAATAAAATTACTAAAACTAACCTAAAATACTGATCTTTAGGGGTTTAATGAAATTGATAATAAAAGACTATAACTTTATGAATAAAAATTAATAAACTCAAGAAAATAACTAAAAGGCAAGCAAGTAATTATCAAAGATATCAAATTTATAAAAACACTTAGTATAATCTATATCCACCATGCAAATTATTATTTATCATTAACACACAAATTGATCTACCCATGAGCTAAACTGTAGAAGACAACCACTAGCGGATCTTCCCGTTTTTCCTTAGTTATTAGTTTACTTAGGCCTAGCCCTAATATAAACCCTACTAATATTGATAACCCTAGCACTAGCACTAGAATTTAATCAAATTAGAGCATTAAGTATTAGAAAAACATCATCTAGCACCTAATAACCAATCTACTAGCAAATTGATTTAAGAAGGATCTATGATAATTTCCTAATTAAAAGAGATGGGTATGAGCCATCCATGATTAACTAGGGTGATACTTATGTCTAAAAGATCAAGCAATTACGTACTTAAACCCTCTAAACTATCACATGAATTTATATAAAACTAAATAGCGTGCACTCTAATTAATTAGACATAAATTAATAAACATTAAACACAAATTATCATAGAATCATGGATCAAATCAATAAGACAATAAAAATCAAAACTTTGTTTCAAAATAAATAATTTAACATGGCTTCAATGAGATTATACTAAGTATAAGAAAAACTACTCACACATCATGTAATTTAAAACATGTAAACTAAATAAAACTAGCATCTTTAGTATTAATCTATCAATAAAAACTCAATCTTTTCTAATAAAAATTACAAAACTAAATTATACTACCGATATTAGTTTCTTTGACCCGGGAACATGAAGAAGATGATGATGGATGGTGGCTGGCTGGGCAGCGGACAGCAGCAGCAGCAAGGGCAGCAGCGGCAGCAGCCAGGTTCAGGCGGCAGGTGCAGCGGCTGGCAGCAGGGGCAGCGGCGGCAGCAAGCAGTGGTGGTGGCTGCCGTGGACAGCAAAGGCAAGAGGTGGTGATTGTGTGTAGGTGGCTTCCCAAAAGTCCCTCTCCATGATGATAATAAGTAGTATATATAGGGTGAAAGAGTTAGGGTTTATTTCTCTTTCTTCTCTATTAAGTTTCCCTTTTCTATTCCACTTAGGATTTCCTAAAATATAATATCCTAAAATAAATATTTTATTACATATTATATTTATGGACCGACTTCATATATTTTCTTGGATGCTTGTCGGTAGCTAAAAATCCACTTTTAACGACTTTTCTTCTCTTCCCCACTTTATTCGATAATTACCTATAAATAGACAAAATAGAATAAATTAGATAAAATAAACTATATAATATAAACTCAATAACTACTAAAAATACGTATAAATTATGACTTAACAAATCCCCCACACTTAGACTTTGGACGTCCTCGTGCAAAGAAATCTAAGACTCGATCTAATAATACGCTTTCTTATAAAGATATACATAAAACATAAAATATATACTAAGTTTGCCTTGCTTTCAAAAATACTTTGATGAAATTTTTGTCTTTCCCAAGCAAGTGAAGAACTAAACATTTTCATTGCCATCGGAGAGTTTATTCATCAGCCTCACAATATCTCTTTTAATTAAGCAACAATCAAAAATTTATCCATCTTTTTCAAACATGTACATTCCGGTCAAGAGGTCTAAAACTTTTTAGGATGGGAAAAATTAAGGTGCAGTATGGTTAGAGACATTGAATCAGTAGATAACTCACTAAAAATCGATAATAAACTTGTTTTGCAAACTTTTTTTTTTTTTCAATTATATATATATATATATAACTCCATTCAAGCACATATTCGAGGCCCATATAGGGTCTTAGAAATATAACACTCCCTGTCTCCCACTCACCCAAACAGAGGTGCTGGAGTTAATACTCTTTTTTTTTTTCTTTTTTTTTTCGTTAGTATGGTTCGAGTCATTGATCGGCCTAAAAGGGGCATGACTCTCCCAGCATGGGTTACTCCATTCATAAGGCTCAACTTGAGACCTAAACTTAAGGGGAAATGGCGCCGAGCCACCAATTCCGACCCATGTTGGTAAACTAACAATTTTTTTTTTTTAAAATTTTTTTTTATTTTTATTTGTAGGCAAAACAAGAAAAATCAAAATTTTAATGAGTCAATCTGCTAAGTTCAGTAGTCTAGGTGAACGGTTTAAGTCAATTTATTGCCTCTATCACGATCATATAACATGATCAAATCGACGTGAAAAATTATGATTGTCACTAATTGAAGAAATATATGAAGATCAACTCAAACAACTGTGAATGACAATTAACATGTTCAAATTTCTCACTTTCAAAGGGAAAGAAAAATTAGAAACAGAAAAATTTAAGCAAGTTAACCTAGCATATATTCATGTTCATGCATTTCTTTACAAGAATATTTTTTTTCAAAAATAAGATAAAGATAAATGCATAAAATTAAAATGTAATAAAGATAAATGCATAAAATTAAAATGCAGGATGCACTCCCCACACTTAATTCATGCATTGTCCCTAATGCATGCTAAATAAAAATAAAAATTAAATTAAAGTAAAAATTATAGAAACTTCCCTGAAAATGTTGGGTTGCCTCCCAACCAGCGCCTTTGTTTACCGTCTTTGGCTCGACACCTTTGTAGCTCAAGGATCATTCAGCTTGCATTTCCCACACTAAATTGATCCGGTCTCCTGCATACTTGCAATTAGTGGGAGATTTCTTTTGGAAAAGAACAGATGTATTCTCCCCACACTTACCTTTTTGTTCCTTTTCAATTTTAATTTGTTCGTGAATAGATCTTTAAGGAACTTAGCATAACGAGGTTCCCGTTTCATGGTATCTAGAAGAGGAATGTTTGTTTCTACCTTCCTAGATACTTCTATAATATCTTCAATTGCCTCGTCTATCGTAGGAGTTGTGCTTATCAATCTACTAGGAAAAGGTGGGATAGGCTTGTAAATATCTTTCTTATTTTCATCTATTTCCTCAGCATTAGAGGCCTTATCTTTATTTTGGTCAAGTTCAGATTCCATGACTTCTAATTTTGGCTCTACCTCTATGTTTTTCGTAGGTTCCTCTAACTCTTTCCCCTATTAAGTGTTAAGACACTCACATTTTCTTTTGGATCTTCGAAAGGTTGAGATTGCACTTGGGCTTGCAGGTTACTAAGCATGGCATCATTGGCAATCTGTTTCTCTTGTACCGCTTAATGGTCATCTCTAAGCTTTGGAACCTAAGGTCAGTCTCCTTTTCTCGGTCATCCATTTTCTTAATGATTTGCTCTAAAAGATAATTAGTTTTGTTCTGAGCAATGGATTCATCAAATTCTAGGGGTTTTCTTCAAATCCATACCTAAGGTTAGAGTAATCACTCCATTCTTCATAAGTGTTCGAGAATATGTTATAATTCATTCGACCTTGGTTGGAAAAAATAGCATTGACATGCCCTCTTTGTTGTGTAGGGCATGAATTAGCAACATGACCCTCTAAATAGCAAATACTACAAACTACTACTTCTTCTTTGTGGACCAATTTATTCAACATAACAGTAATTTGGGACAATTGGGTCTCTACAGATGGACCTAAATTGAACTCATTAACATTTCTAAATTGAGTATCTCCAATTCCAAATTGTTGAGTATTTTGGGCCATAATATTAAACAATTCTCTAGCCTCGAGATAGAGTCTTATCAAACAGGGCCCCTCCACTAGCAACATCTATCATATTTCTATCTATTGGCAATAAACCTTCATAAAAATATTGAATCAATAAATGCTCAGGAATTTGATGTTGGGGACAACTAGCACATAATTTATTAAAACGCTCCCAATATTCAGAAAAACTCTCCCCAATCATCTGTTTAATATCACAAATTTCCTTTCTAATGGACCCTATCCTAGATGCAGGAAAAATTTCTCTAAAAATGCTTTATGAACTTCGGTCCATGTAGTGAATGTTGCAGGTGGTAAGTAATAAAACCAATCTTTAGCCTTATCCCGAAGTGAAAAGGGAAAGGCTCTCAACTTAATTTGGTCTTGGGTGATTCCCTCAAATTGCATAGTGGAACATGTAATAATAAACTCATTGATATGACGATATGGGTCCTCACCAGGCAGTCCATGAAATTTAGGTAACATATTTAAAAATCCGGAGTTCAGTTTTAGAGGTCGGTCCAATGCAGGATATGAGATAGGTAAAAGTTGTGTATCCAAGTTAGGTGCAGCAAGTTCACGTAAGGTAGTCATCTCAATAATTTTAGAACTTACGTAAACAAAATCGAAACACTTACTTGGCTTTCAACTTCGTCAAATGTATACTCCTTTTCAAAATAAAAAAAAGCACTAAAAAAAAACAAAACTATGAAAACAAACTATTAAAGTTACAAAGAAGTAATAAAAGTAGTAAATCTAAAATAAATAAAACTAACAACTATTATTTTCTTTCCCCGACAACGGCGCCAAAATTTGTTAAGCTTGTCGTACAGCAACAAATTAAACCACTACTTAAACTTATAATAAACAATATAGCAAGGGCAAGTAGGGATCGAATCCACGAGGAAAGATATAATAACATGCAAGTTTTAATCTAATTAAATTTACTACTCTTAAAAACAAAACAGAAAATATAAATTAAAATCAATAACTAAAATTCATAGAAAATTATCTAACAACTAAATAAATAATTTATACAGAATAATAAAACTACAATAACCCAGAAATATTTTTGTATATTTTTTAGAATAATTAAAACAGAAAACTAAAGCAGAAAATAAACAAATTCTAAAACAGAAAATTAAATAAGTAAATTTCTGCACTAAAATAATTACGAAAATAAATACTAAAATTACCCAGAATAGTAATACTAATTTTCTAAACCTAACCAGACCCTAAAAATATAAAAACAAAATTTAAAATCTAATTTACGAATTTATTTTATTAAAAACCTGCAGTAATTAAATTCAAGAATTAAATCTGAAAAAATATCAAATTAATTCCAAAAATTATAAAATTTAATCACAGCAAACTAGGACTCTATCTAAACCCTAAAAGAAAATAAAACACGAAAAATAATAAAAGAAACTATTTTTAAACTAATTTCTAACAAACTGACTCAAAAATAATAAAAACTAACAGAAAATTAAATCTGAAAATTAAAATATATAATGACTCAAAGTTAAATTAAAATAAAATTACTAAAACTAACCTAAAATACTGATCTTTAGGGGGTTTAATGAAATTGATAATAAAAGACTATAACTTTATGAATAAAAATTAATAAACTCAAGAAAATAACTAAAAGGCAAGCAAGTAATTATCAAAGATATCAAATTTATAAAAACACTTAGTATAATCTATATCCACCATGCAAATTATTATTTATCATTAACACACAAATTGATCTACCCATGAGCTAAACTGTAGAAGACAACCACTAGCGGATCTTCCCCGTTTTTCCTTAGTTATTAGTTTACTTAGGCCTAGCCCTAATATAAACCCTACTAATATTGATAACCCTAGCACTAGCACTAGAATTTAATCAAATTAGAGCATTAAGTATTAGAAAAACATCATCTAGCACCTAATAACCAATCTACTAGCAAATTGATTTAAGAAGGATCTATGATAATTTCCTAATTAAAAGAGATGGGTATGAGCCATCCATGATTAACTAGGGTGATACTTATGTCTAAAAGATCAAGCAATTACGTACTTAAACCCTCTAAACTATCACATGAATTTATATAAAACTAAATAGCGTGCACTCTAATTAATTAGACATAAATTAATAAACATTAAACACAAATTATCATAGAATCATGGATCAAATCAATAAGACAATAAAAATCAAAACTTTGTTTCAAAATAAATAATTTAACATGGCTTCAATGAGATTATACTAAGTATAAGAAAAACTACTCACACATCATGTAATTTAAAACATGTAAACTAAATAAAACTAGCATCTTTAGTATTAATCTATCAATAAAAACTCAATCTTTTCTAATAAAAATTACAAAACTAAATTATACTACCGATATTAGTTTCTTTGACCCGGGAACATGAAGACGATGATGATGGATGGTGGCTGGCTGGGCAGCGGACAGCAGCAGCAGCAAGGGGCAGCAGCGGCAGCAGCCGAGTTCGAGCGGCAGGTGCGGCGGCTGGCAGCAGAGTGCAGCGGCGGCAGCAAGCAGTGGTGGCTGCCGTGGACAGCAAAGGCAAGAGGTGGTGATTGTGTGTGGGTGGCTTCCCAAAAGTCCCTCTCCATGATGATAATAAGTAGTATATATAGGGTGAAAGAGTTAGGGTTTATTTCTCTTTCTTCTCTATTAAGTTTCCCTTTTCTATTCCACTTAGGATTTCCTAAAATATAATATCCTAAAATAAATATTTTATTACATATTATATTTATGGACCGACTTCATATATTTTCTTGGATGCTTGTCGGTAGCTAAAAATCCACTTTTAACGACTTTTCTTCTCTTCCCCACTTTATTCGATAATTACCTATAAATAGACAAAATAGAATAAATTAGATAAAATAAACTATATAATATAAACTCAATAACTACTAAAAATACGTATAAATTACGACTTAACATGATGTCCGAAAAGTAAGGTGGAAACCACCGTTAAGCTTAGCATTGAAGTTTTCCAGTTTTGGAAACAGACAACCCCGACAAGGTGTCTAAGCTCTCTTCGAAGTAGATAAGCCTTGTCAGCTGGTGATTGACAGCTTGAAGCCGGCTACTTTTGTAATTCAAGAATGAGATAACCTCGTTTGCATAACCTACAAAAGTAAACCACTTTGGTTCTCAAAGTATAAAATACTTTGGTCCAAGATTAGGCACGAGATAATAATTTAATTAAGACAATTAACTGCATAATTATCTTAGGCCTAGAAGAGTCGAATTTTCTAAGTCTAATATTCAATATACTCAAATTCCATCGGAGTTGGTCTTAAGAAAGATCAAGTTAGAAAGTGTAAAATAATCGGAGTATAAAGACTTGATCCGGACATATAATTCTCAAACAAACACACTCGACTTAGAAAGTGGAATTAACACTCGTAATTCACTTTGCATTGAAATATGCAATCAAAATTCACAATAAAAGAGTTAGAGAAATTATTTGATCATGCGATGGTTTCGAGTACTCGTCTCGAATGAGTCGAAACAACAATGTACGAGATATACAAGAATGTGTTTTCCGAGTCGAGTCAAAACGAATGAAAACTTATACAGGAGTTTCTATAACACTCACAATGACTTGTAATAAAAACTTATGAGGGATGAGGTTTGTACCGAGTCTTCATGCGAGTACTCGGAATGGTTTAGATTTAGAACCCGAGTCTTCAATCTCCCCTTTTTGATGAAAGGCATTCCACACTCGAGATAGAAACTTTGTTAGTGTAAAACATGAGTTTTCATTTTCACTCAGTAGAACATATTAGAATAAGAAGTAGTGAGTGAAGATTTTCATACTCGAAGATGCATTGCGGATACTATCACTACCTATAACATTTATGCGGATAGCACATTTAGCAAAAATAGATAAACAAATATATCGGAAGCGAGAAAAGAAATAATATAAGAGAACAAACTCGGAAAGAGTTAACTCATAAATGATTCTCGCTCAAAGAAAGAAAATTCATTCATATATACACGTAACAAAAAAATACAAAAAGAGGGTAGGCTCCCCTAAACATAACAACATCAATTTTGCTATTTTTCTCCCCTTGCATTTCATAAAAAAAACAGGGAAGAAAACATTAAAAAGATACGGTTGATGTTGGACAAAAGAAGAAAAAAACGAAAACTACGAAAAGAAATTAAGATGGGGGTGCTTGGTGGTGCTGAGGTGGAGGAGTGAGCAGGTGCGCCGGTGCTAGTAAGCTTGTGATGACGTGGATGACCGTGGCGGCGGTAACACCAGGATGTCCGGCAATGGCTCAATTCTAGTTGGCTGACCCACAACTATGTCATCCTCTGCTCATCCTCCTGGAAAATCGTGGAGGCAGGTGCTTCTTCGTTTTGACCATCGTGGATCGACCAACGTCCGTAGGGTATTCCGACCCACTTAGATCGGTGTATGAGCTTATCGGCTCCGGTTCATGGACAATACCACCTTGTCCCTCTTGCTGAGCGACTTCCTCCTTCTTTTCTTCTTCTTCTTCCTTCTCTTCCTCCTTCTCTTCCTCCTTCTCCTTATGCTTGAGCTACTTTAGCCGCAACTTCTTCTTGTTTTGCCAAGGTGGAGGGAGACTTGGTCGGGCTCGAGGACTCCTCGAAGTGTCCGAGCTTTCTAGGTCCTAAGTAGCCTTAGATCTTCTTTCTTGGAGGAGCTGAAGTTCCTCTTACTGCTCCTTGATTAGTCCCTTCATCTCAAGAAGTAGATCCTGGTGCTCCCGAATCTAAGACTGAGTTTTTGAGGAAACAGAGAGTGCCCGAAATTCTTCGAACACTAAGGAGAGTTTGTCTACTAAAATTGTAGACAAAGCAACGATTGCTTGCAGAAAGAGGTTACGAGGTGGATGCACCACCTGGTGGAGGAGCGGGAGAGAGGGAGTCCGAGTTTGAGTCCGAGGAAGAGGTAAAGAGGGCTTCAATTCGACCCATGGACCCGGACGCTGAGCTTGATTTCCTGGTACCCGTATCCCGAAGTTCCTTCCCGCCTACTACAATGGCAGCCTCGGACACTGCGTTTGGGTCCGAGGGGAGGGGAACCTTAAACTATTTAAAGACAACGAGTTAGAAGGGCTCCGAAGGGAAGAGGAGAGGATTTTTGGATTGAGCTGGCACAATAGCCATTTGCTCAAGGATGGCTGGGAAGAGGTCTACATTGTAGCCCTTGAGAATATCAAACAGAGCTTTGAGAAACTTAGAATTGGGATTTTCTTTGCTTGATTGATGAGAGAAGAAGGTTCTCATCGAAGAAAGCAAAGCGATGCAGCCTCAGTCCTCATCCGAGTCACGAGAGAAATTTTTGCATGACTCGGGGACCTCTTTGGCATATTTTTGAAGAACTCATCCGCAATCTCATTGAAAGGGATGGGATTACAGTTCAAGAAAAAGAGGAGACTTTGAAAATTCGATAAAGGCGGGAGAGGTTGATACGAACAACCATGTCTCGGACTTGTGAGGTGATGACCCCCTCGAGTAAGATAGGTTAGAGTAGAACTCAGCAACGAGTTACGGGTAAATGAACTCACCGAAGTACAAAAAGTTGTAGACTCCATTGGTTTTGATGTGAGGCAACCACGAAAATGACGTTGTTGGGAAGAACTTGTCATCCAACGTACGGTGTTGGGTGACGAACACTTTCGAGGGGTTAGAGGTACCCTCTTGAGTTTGTTTGGTGCGAGGTTTCTTGGTCGAAACCCTAGAAAATCTTAGGTTGAACCTCTTTTAGGCATGGTGAAGATTTGAGAGAGAGAGAGAGAGAGAGAGAGAGAGAGAGAGCAAACGAGAGAGTAAGAGAGTGAGAGCACCGAGAATTTTGAGGGTGAGTAAGCAAGAGAGTAAGTGAGCAGAGAGTAAAGTAGTGAAATGAAGGTAAAAGGATGTTATTTATAGCGAAAAGGAATGTCCTTCAATATTCGATCGACTTGAACCTCCAACGGTCGCCTCGAGACAGTGTGACATTTCTGCTCTCCAGCAATTGGAATCCCAGTGACTTACTCCCAATAGCCAGTTCTCCGATCGGTGCGCACGGTAGAGAGGGAGAGAGAAAGAGAAAAGAGAAATTTTAAAAGAAATTTCTGAAATTCTCCACTTGTCTAGAGATGATTTCGGAAGATTTATGTCCATTTTGCTAAAAAACTAAGTCCGACTTAGTATTGTTTCTAAATGACTCGGAAAACTAAAACCCAGAATAACTCCTAGCTCGGTTTCACTCGGTCAACTGAACCAATTGTTATTAAGACCCCAAAACATAATATTAACACATAATCGTGCAAGACAAGTTCACTTAGAAAATCACATAATCATGCATTAATCATTCCAAGCTCATTCCTAGTAAAAGAAAACTTATCCTCACTAACTAGCTTAGTGAAAATATCAACTAACTGAAATTTCATAGGAGTGAATTCAAGTTTAATATCACCTTTCTCGAGAAAATGATACCGACCTCAATATGCTTTGTCTTTAAGTGCTTGAACTGGATTCTTGGTGATGTTGATCGCACTCCGAATATCACACTTGATTGGGATAGATTTTAATAAAAGTCCAAGGTCCTTCAAATGTTTCTTGATCCATAGAATGCGAGCACAGCACGTTCCAACTACAATGTACTCGGCTTCAGCGAGTTGATAGAGCAAATGAGTTACGCTTCTTTCGGTGCCAAGATATACGGGATTGACCTAGAAAGCGGCATGCTCCTGATGTGCTCTTTCTATCAACTTTGTAACCAGCATAGTCGGCATCCGAGTATCCAGGTGACGGTCGGTTCGAGTCTCTTAAAAACCATAGACCAAGATTTTAAGTCCCTATAAGATATCAAAAGATTCTCTTCATCGCAGTAAGATGTGATTCTTTTAGATTAGCTTAAAATCTTACAAACAGACATACACTAAACATAATGTCCGGCCTCATTGGATGCGAGATATAGCGAGAGAACCAATCATACCTCGATAGACTTTCCGATCTACTGCTTGACCTTTCTCATCCGAGTCTAGCTTCATGCTACTACTCATGGGTGTTGCTTGCATGTTTCACATCTTGTAGCTTATACTTCATCAAGCAATTCCTTGGTATACTTAGATTGATGGACATAGATATCATCTTTATCTTGTCTAATTTGTAGACCAAGAAAGAAATTGAGCTCACTCATCATGCTCATTTGGAATTCCTATCTCATTAACTCGGAAAATTCTCGACAGAGATTTTCATTAGTAACTTCAAAAATAATGTCATCAACATAAATATGAGCTATAAGAAAGTCTTTCCCCTTGGTTTGTATGAAAAGATTTTTTCAATCGACCACTTTTGAAATCATTCTCAACCAAGAAACTACTCGATCTTTCATACCAAGCTGCGGGAGCTTGTTTAAGACCATATAGAGCCTTTTGCAATTTGAAAACATGATTTCGAAATTCGAGTTTTCAAATCCAGGGGTTGTTCCTCTTGAATGAAACCATTCAGAAAAGCACATTTGACATCCATTTGATGCAATTTAATGTTCATGATGCAAATGCAAATACGATTCTAATTGCTTCAATCCTAGCAATTGGTGAAAAGGTTTCCCACAATCAATCCCTTCTTCTTGATTATAACCTTGAGCTACAAGCCTAGCCTTATTTCTAACTACCAACCCATCCTCATCTAGTTTGTTCTTAAAAACCCATTTGGTTCCTATAACTAGGTGGTCGGAAGGTCATTTGGTCAAAGTCTATACTTGGTTTCTCTCAAATTGATTAAGTTCTTCTTGCATGGCCTCTACCCATTCAGGTTCATTTAGGGCCTCTTGTGCATTTTTGGGTTCAATTAAAGATATGAATGCAGTGAATGCACATAGATTTTGCAAAGAAGAATCATTTCTTACCCCACTATTGATGTCAAACAAAATGTTCGCAAGTGGGTGACTCGAAGCATATTTGAATGCTCTACCTAATCTATAGTTTACCAGTCTGTAGGTTGAACTGTTTGATCTTCGATGAGTCCGAGCCTGTTGAGTTTCTTCACTTGTTTGTCCTTCAATATTCTGAGCTGGTTCTTGAGCTGGTTCAATTTGAGTCATAATGTTCGAGTTGCCTCATTACGAGTTGCTTTATTTTGACTCTGTCCGAGCTCAACTTCACAACTGTTTAATCTTTAGTAGTCCGAGCCTGCTGAGTTTCTTCACTTATTTGTCCTTCAACATTCTGAGCTGGTTCTTGAGTTGGTTCGATCTGAGTCATAATGTTACGAGTTACCTCATTCTGAGTTTCTTCACTCTTTACAGAGATTTCACCACATAAATCCATATGCAACAGCTCAAGTACTTTGGATGTGGAAACACTTTAGAGAGGTTTGAAAGATAATCTGACTTGTTTCCCTTTTGTGCATGCTTTACAAATTTTATCTTTCTTACATGCACGGTTAGGTAGACCCCTAACTAAACCATGAGATGCAAACTTTTTGATACTGTGCATGATAACATGACCTAGTCTACGATGCCATGTCTAAGAATCATCATCCAATAATGCTTTTAAACAAGATAAATTCGACTTGGAACGAAAGGGGAAGAGTATAGGTATTACCCGATCTCTTAACCGAGAGCTTAGTCTCTATGGTGGTTGCATCATAAATATAGCAGTTGGTTTGAGTGGATCTTACCTCTTGACCTTTGTCACACAATTGAGAGATGCTTGAGTAGATTATACGTTAATCCCTTGACAAGATAGACTGGGCTGACCAGGTTGTCTCCTTTCCCAATCTTGCCAATACCAACTATCTTGCCCTTACTGTCATCTCCAAAAGTGACTTTGCCTCCTTTAAAATCTTCTAACTTAGAAAAGAGTCTTGAATCTCCGACTTGTGGCGTGAGCATCCACCGTCTAAGTACCAATGACCTTTCGTCCTTTTACGAGTTACCTACAAGTCGAAACACACTAATCCTTCTCACTTCCTCTAACAAACCCAGTAACTCCGTTTACTATGGTCCTATTCTAAGGAAGAAGACTCTTGGGAACCCAGATTTGAATGACTTTGAGTTTGGTCCGATTCTCGGTCTTCTTTTTAAAAAGCTGAGTCTGTGTCTCTTTCTTTTGAAAATATTTTCTTTTATAAACGAGTGGAGCGGGTTTTCTCCTATAAATGGGTCCGGGCTCAAACCTCCTTTCATTCTTATGAATAGGACCATGCTCAGCTTTCCTGAACTTCACGGTTCCGGAATCCTTTTGAAAATATTTGAGTAGGAATTAGATTCCTCCTCCTCGTTAAAACCAAGTCCTTCTTTCGTGAACGAGAAACATTAAGAGCCTAAAAGCATATCAAGGTTTTTCTGACCTTGTGTAAATTTCAAAACAAGCTCTTGAGACTCATTGAGCTTTCTTTTTAGATGCTCATTTTCTCTTTTGAGTGACGCGAGACTCGGTCTCATTAGTTTGAGTACTAGTCTTGAGTTCTTTCGGAGTTAGTCTAAGTTTTTCCAATTCATTTTTCAAACAATTGCTCTCGAAGTAAGAGACTCAAGTTGTTCCTTGAATCGAGAAGAATCGGAATTGGACTTTTCTTCCAAAGTATAAATTGAAGACTCAAACTTTATACTCACACTTTTCCGAGTTCCATCAAGGAATCGGATATACGACTTCATCTCTTATAGGGTTTTGATTTCAAGTCATTCCATGTGCCTTAGAAGCTTTTACGAGTGATATAGCATTTTCTCGATTGTTATAGAAACTATTATATATGCTTACACTTGACTCCGATCGACTCGAAAGCATATTTCTACATGCCACTTCACACTCGGTTTTGAGTCACTCAACACTCGGATATATCGCATGTTCAAACACTTTATTTCACAAGCATAAACTCAGGTCCGACTTTGTGTTCCGGGAATTATATTGTTAATTCACTATTCTAAGTCAAGCATACTTTGTTTGAACTTTGTTTAGTCTAGATCAAGCTTGTTTACTCGATATTCTTTATCCGACTCGATTATATTCTAGACTGACTAAGATGGAATTTTGAGTATCATGGATATTAGACTCGAAACTTCCATTCCTTTTCCGACTCGGATAATTAATCACTTAATTATCTTAATTATGTTATTATCTCTGTCTAATCTTGGACCAAAGTATTTTATACTTTGAGAACCAAATTAATTTACTTTTGTAGGTTATTCAAATGAGGCTATCCTATTTTTGAATTACAAAAGTAACCTAGCTTCAAAACGTCAAATCACCAGCAGACAAGGCTTTTTCCACTCGTGACCTAGCCCCGGACACCGTGTCGGGGTTGTCTCGTTTCCAAAATGGGAAATCTGCAACACTAAGCTCAATGGTGGTTTCCACCTTATTTTTCAAGACACCACCGGTGGTTTTGGGACTTCCAAAGAAGTCAAGAGCCGTTGCCCGAAGTTCATATCTCAACGAGATATTTTCTCGGTGACTAAGAAAATCCATTACAACGGTCACAAGGGACTTCTAGTCAAAAGATGGACACAACGGCTAAGCTGCTTGGTCATCTATAAATAGAAGCCAACTTCCAAGACTTGAGGATTGCTGAAACAACTGTTAATACACATACTTGAGCAAAAGTCATTGTATTCATTCCCAATCTTCTAGTTACAACTCCAATTCTTTATTTATTATTTCTCTAAGTTGTAAGGTCTTGTACTCGATTACAAACACTCTCTTTCTTACTCTCTAAGTAAGGTTCCTTGACTGAGCTGTAAGGGTTAACTCAGCTCGGTTGTCCCTAACTGTAAGGGTGATCTCAATTACGAAGTACTAGATCGAGATAAGATAATTTCGAGTCTAGGAAAAACTTGTAAGGAGTTGTCTAATGGAGCAACTCGGGGTTGAGTCGATCTACTCGAATTTTGTGGACTCAAAATAGTGGATTTGATTTCGTGCTTGGATTAGCACGGTCCGTGGTTTTCCGCCCCGGAAGGGTTTCCACGTACTTTCCGAGTTATTACTTTTCCGAGTGCATTCTAGACTCGGATCTGTTTCAAAGTTCCGCTTAATCTGTTTCTTCACTCTTCACCGAATTCCGAGTTAGTACTTTTCTAAGTTCATCCTTGATTCTCGCTCACCTCAGATTCATATCTATTTTAAATTTCAAGCAAATTTCATCATCACCCTATTCACCCCCTCTAGGGTGACTTAGCCTCTCCCAGAGCAAACCTTCAATTGGTATCGAGCCTAGCCTTTCGGAAAGGATCTAACCATCCAAAGGTTTAAAGATCAAATGGCTCGGAACAACGGAGAGTTTGATGAAATAAGGTCTTCCAACGAGACCACCAAAGTTCAAAGGATCTAACTTCGTGCACTTGGAAGAAACTCATGGAATGTTTCCTGCTGGATCACGACGAGGATGTCTAGAACATTATACAAGTAGGCAACTACATTCCCATGAAGACGGAAGAAACAAGACTCGTACCTAAGACAAAGGCCGAGTTCATTGCCGACGAAGCGGAGAAGTTCGAAAGAACTTCAAGGCAATGAACATTCTGATGTGTGCCATCAGCTCAAAAGAATACAACCGAGTGTCCGCTTGTGATACGACCAAAGAAGTATGGGACACACTGGTCAATACTTATGAAGGCATAATCCAAGTCGAGCAAGCGAAGATAAGCCAATATCTTTATAAGTATGAGCTATTCAAGATGGAGCCGGAAGAAAACATCACTCGGATGCTCATTCGCTTTACTGAGATTACCAACAATCTCAAATCTCTGGGTAAAAAGATTTCCCACTAGGAAATGTGCAAAAAGATACTCGAAGCCTACCTAAGAAAAATAGGGTCCCAAAGTGACAGCTATCGAAGAGGCTCAAAACTTGTCTCGTACTAAAGCCGGACAAACTCATTGGGAAGCTTCTCACCCATGAGATCCACCTAGAAGAGGAGGATGCAGAGGTCGACACCAAAAAGAACATTGTGTTGAAAGCCTCGAAACAAGAGAAGCGGATCTCGAGTTCTTCGACTCAAAAGAGGATCCAATGGCACTCATCGCTAGAGGCTTCAAGAGAATGATGAAGCACAAGAGATGGGATAAGAAGCCAAAAGAAGAGTTCTATAAGAAAGACAAGAAGGATAGAAAAGGTAAATACTCTTCCCCTTCAAAGTTATCTTTGACTAAGAATTACAGTCTGTTTTGAATGTGGCGAGCAAGGAACACATAGTCAAGGACTGTCCCAAGAGAAAAAGGGACAGAAGAAAGAAAAAGGCTATGATGGCCACATGAAGTGACGAGGACTCATCGGAAGATGACGAGGACTCGAGATGACTCAAAGTGTCCGATGGCACTTTCCGACTCGAAGTGGAAACAGAGTCGAACACGGATCAATCGGACAATGAGGAAGCAAATCCTCAAGAGGCAATTGAATACTTTCTCAAATTTTCCAAAGTTGATTTGGCCGAGTATATTTTCACTTTGGAAGAGAAGTCCAATTCGATTCTTCTCATTTTAAAGAACAACTTGAGTCAATTTCTTCGAGAGAATTTCTTTGAAAAATGAGTTGGAAAAACCGAGACTTACACTCAAAGAACTCAAGACTAGTGCTCAATCCAATGAGACCGAGTCCGAGTTACTCGAAAAAGAAAATGAGCAACTAAAGCAAACGCTCAACGAGTCTCAAGATCTTGTTTTAAAGTTTACTCAAGGTTAGAAGATCCTTGATATGCTCTTGGGATCTCAATGTGTCTCCTTCGAAAAGAAGGTCTTGGTTTTAACAAAGAGGAGGAATCTAATTCCTACTCGGATCTTTTCAAAAGGATTCCGGAACTGTAAAATTCAGGAAGGCTGAGCACGGTCCTATTCATAAAAATGAAAGGAGGACTGAGCCCGGACCAGCTTACAGGAGAAAATCATCTCCACTCGGTTCATAAGAGAAAAGTTTTTCAAAAGAAAGAGACACAGACTCGGTTCCCTAAATGGAAAACTCAGAATCGGACTAAACCCAAAGTCATTCAAATCGGGTTCCGAAAAACCTTCTTCCTCGAGAAAGGACCACAGTAAAGGGTGTTACTTGGGTTCGTTAGAGGAAGTGAGAAGGGTTAGTTTGTCTCTGTTTTCGGGCCACTCGAAAAAGATCAAAAGGGCTTTGGTACCTGGACGGTGGATGCTCACACCACATGTCGGGAGACTCAAGACTCTTTTACGAGTTAGAAGAGTACAAAGGAGGAAAAGTCACATTTGGAGATGACAGCAAAGGCAAGATAATTGGGATAGGCAAGATTGGAAAAGGAGGCAATCCGGTCAGCCCAAGTATACCTTGTCAAACGGTTAAAGTACAACTTGCTTAGCATCTCTCAATCTGTGTGATAAAGGTCAAGAGGTAAGATTCACTCGGACCAACTGTTATATATCGGATGATGCTACCAAAAAGATCAAGCTCTCCGGTAAGAGATTAGGTAACACTTACATTATTCCTCTTTCGAACCGAGTCGAGCTTATCTTGTTTGAAAGCATCGCTTCATGATGACTCTTGGACATGGCATCCTAGATTAGGTCATGTTAGCATGCATACTATTAAGAAACGGCATCCGATGGTCTAGTCGGAGGATTGCCTAATTGTGCTTTTAAGAAAGATACAATTTGTGAAGCATGCACAAAAGGGAAACAAGTCGGATCATCTTTCAAATCTCTGAAGACAGTTTCCACATTAAAGGTGCTTGAAATGCTACATATGGACTTATGTGGTGAAATCCCTATTAAGAGTCTAGGAGGTAAATCATATGTACTTGGTTATTGTTGATGATTACTCACGATTTACTTAGGTGTGTTTTCTTAAGCACAAAAATGAAGCATTCAAAGAGTTCAGCAAGTTTTGTAGGAAAATCCAAGTTGAGTCTCGGACTCGGATCCGGAGAATTTGAACCGACCATGGAAGGGAGTTCGACTACTCGGAATTCTCGGAGTTTTGTGACGAAATAACATCTCTCACAACTTCTCAGCACCCAGAACTCCTCAACGGAATGGAGTAATAGAGAGAAAGAACAGAACCCTTCAAGAAATAGCAAGGACGATGATGATTGAACACAATTTGCCTTACTATTTTCGGGCGGAGGCGATCAACACGACCCAACTATACTCCGAATAGATGCCTCATCGGACCCATTCTGAAGAAAACACCTTATGAGCTTTACAAAGGGAAGAAGCCAAATATTTACTATTTTAGACCATTCGGATGTAAGTGCTACGTTCACAACATTGGTAAGGATCACTCGACCAAGTTTGATGCTCGGTCGAGATGAAGGTATTTTTCAGGTTATTCTTCTCACAAGCAAAGCTTATCGAATTTTCAATAAGAGAACTAACAAAGTGGAAGAGAGCATCCACGTTGTGTTTGACGAGCTTGAACAGGAGAAACCAAGTGAGTCTTCATACTCGAATTGAAGCTCAGTAGAGATGATGACGAAGCCGAGCCCACAAAGACTAAGACTCAACCTGCTCGGAATGAAGTCACTCATAATGAAGCGACTCGGAATGAGACAACTCAAGAGCTCGCTCGAGTGAACAAGCCAATGAAGAAGATCACTCGGAACAAGTTTCGAAGATCAAGCGGCTCAGCCCACAAATCTCGTGAATCGGAGAACCGGTAAAGCATTCAAGTTCACCTCTAGTCATCCACTAGAGAACATAATATCCGATATCAACAGTGGGGTAAGAATTCGTTCCTCTCTTCAAAATCTGTGTGCATTCACTACATTCATTTCATTAATCGAACCCAGAAATGCACTAGAGGCCCTTAATGAACCTGAATAGGTAGAGGCCATGCAAGAGGAACTCAATCAATTCGAAAGAAACCAAGTCCGGACTCGACCAACCGACCTTCGACCACCCAGTTATAGGAACCAAATGGGTTTTCAAGAACAAACTGGATGAGGGTGGAGTGGTAGTCGAAACAAAGCTAGACTTGTGGCTCAAGGTTACAATCAAGAAGAAGGAATTGATTGTGGAGAAACATTTGCACCTATTGCCGGAATCGAAGCTATTAGAATCCTGTTGGCATTTGCATCCAAGCATGCATATTAAATTATATCAAATGGATGTGAAGTGTGCCTATCTCAATGGTTTTATTGAAGAGGAAGTCTATGTCGAGCAGCCTCCTGGTTTTGAAAACTCGGAATTTTCAAATCATGTTTTCAAACTTCAAAAGGCTCTCTATAGTCTTAAACAAGCTCCTCGAGCTTGGTATGAAAGACTCGAGTAGTTTCTTAGTTCAAAATGATTTTAAAAGAGGTCGGATCGACAAGACGCTCTTTATAAAAACCAAAGGGAAAGATTTCCCTATTGTTCAAATTTACGTTGATGATATTATCTTCGGTGCTACTAATGAATTTCGTGTCGAGAATTTTCCGAGTTGATGAGTCAAGAATTCCAAATGAGTATGATGGGAGAACTCAATTTCTTCCTTGCTTTACAAATCAAATAAGACAAAGATGGGATCTATGTCCATCAATCCAAGTATACCAAGGAACTACGAAGAAATACAAACTTCAAGATGCAAAGCATGCATCTACACCCATGAGCAACGAGTATAAAGCTTGACTCGGACGAGAAAGGTAAGGCAATAGATCAAAAACTTTATCGAGGTATGATTGGATCTTTGCTATATCTTACTTCCAGCCGACCAGGTATAATGTTCGAGTGTTTGTTTATGCGCAAGATTTCAAGCTAATCCAAAGGAATCACATCTCACTGCGGTGAAGAGAATATTCGAGATATCTTGCAGGCACTCGGAATTTAGGTCTATGGTATTCCGGAGACTCAAAACTGACCCTCACTGGATACTCGGATACGGACTATGTTGGATATAAAGTTGATAGAAAGAGCACATCCGTAGCTTGCCAATTTCGGGTCAATCCCTAATATCTTGGCACTCAAAGAAGCGTAACTCAGTAGCTCTATCAACTCGCTGAAGCCGAGTATATTGCAAGCTGGAGCGTGTTGCGCTCGGATTTTATGGATAAAACAACACTTGAGAGATCTTAGACTATCTTTTCAATCGGTTCCAATCAAATGTGACAATCGGAGTGCAATCAGCATCACCAAGAATCCAGTCCAGCACTCGAAGACAAAGCATATCGAGGTCAGATATCACTTCCTAAGAGACCATTCTGAGAAAGGTATTATTGAACTTGAGTTCATTCCTACTAATCTTCAATTAGCTGATATTTTTACTAAGCCTCTTGGTGAAGATCAGTTTTCCTTTATTCGGAATGAGCTTGGTATGTTAAATGCTTAATTATATGCTATTATTATTCATTTCATGATTCCGTGTTATGTGTTTTCAAATTATTGATAACCATTAGCTCGGTTGATTCAGTGATACTCGGGTTAGTAACTATTTCCTGTTTCGAGTCACTCGGAAATCTATCTCGAGTCACACTCGGACGTAGAGAAAATCTTGGACATCAAATTTTCCGAAACTATCTCTAGAATAGTGGAGAGTTTCGAATATATTTTCAAAATCTTTTCTCTCTCTCTCTCGAGCGCCGTGATTAGACGATAGCCGTGGATCTCTAACTACTAGAATCTTAACCGTTGAGATGAGAACCTTCACACCGGTCTACGATGACCGATGGACAAGCCGAGTCATAACGGAGTTATACTTAACGGATAGTTGACGGGCGTGTATTTTTTTTTAAATAGCGCCTATTCAACTTTGTCTCGATACTCTACATTTCTATCTCTTTCAAACGAAACTTTTCGCGAAAGATTTCTACGTACACAGTGAACTTTGAATTTCTTCAAGCGACGTAAAGGCCATCTCAAGTAAGTTTCGACTACTCTCATGTCTTTCTTCTACCCTTTTTCGTTTGTTCTCATCTACTTCTTCCTCTCTTCTCCTACTCAAAAGTTTTATCTTTCACTCTCTTTCTAAAAATGCCTAAGAGAGGTAACCATCCCGACTTTCAGGTCTCCTCCTCCTCCAAAAAGCCTCGCACCAAAAATCCGAAACCTCAACCCCTTCCAAACCCATTGTCACCCGAGCACCTTGCTGCTGGATGACAAGTTCTTTCCTACAACCAAATTTTCTTGGTTGGCTCACATACAAACCACTGGGGCATACAACTTTCTTTGTTTCAGCGAGTTCATCTATCCCATACTCGTTTCGAGTTCTACACTCACCTCACCCACTCGAATGTGTCCTAACCTCCGGGGTTCAAAATGTAACTGTTCGAATAAACACCTCTCTCCTCCACCGCTTGTTCAAGGTCTCCTCTCTCTTCTTGAACAGCAACCCCATTCCTTTCACTCGAAGTCGCCGACGACTTCTTTGAAAAGTTCGCTAAAGAGTTTCCGAGTCACGGAAAAACTTTTCAGTAACTCGCTTGAAGTCGAAGCACGCCTTCAGTGCTTTCTGCTGATGATAACCTTTTTCTCTCAGCATTCCAACAAGGAGAACCCCAACTCTAAGCATCCGAAAGCTCTTTTTGACATTCTTGAGGGCTACGAAGTAGACCTCTTCCCTTCAATCATTGAGTAGATGGCGGCTGTGCCAGCTCAACTCCAAACCAAGAAGAACACCTCTCTTCCTTTCGGTGCTCTTCTCATCCTTGTCTTCAAACAATTCCAAGTTCCTCTCCCCTCGGACCCCAACACGTATGTCCGAGGCTGCCGTTGTTGTCGGCAAAAGGAACTCCGGGGTACGGATACTAGGAAACTCAACCTCGGTGCCCGGGTGCACAACTCAAAGCCGAGGCCACCTTCTCCGCCTCGGACTCGTAAATCAACCCCTTTTTCTCTCCCCTCTCCACCTATTGGTGCCTCCACCTCAGGTGCCTCAAAATCTCTCTCTGCTATTTTGTCCCCTATTTTTATGGACAGAATCGGCTCCGTGTCCTCTGCTTTCCAGGACACGATCCGATCTTTCAAACTTGTCCTCCAAAACATGAACATCAACCAAAAGACCGCCCAATCCCAAATCCGAGAGCAGCAGTCTCCGGATCTTGAGATGAGAGAACGGGTGAAGCGAGCGAAGGAGCTGGTTGAGCTCTTCGGAGAGAGAAGGTCCAAGGCGGCTCGGGACCATGGTGACTTAGACGCGTCCGAAGCGTCTTCGAGCCTAGGTTTGACCTCCTCGGACAGCGGGGAAGAAGAAGAAGAAGCTGTAGATGCGTAAGCAGCAGACACCGAGGAGCCTACGGCTAAGGCAGCTCCATCCGGGCAAGGGGAGGAACACAAAGAAGAAGTAGTGGGAACCGCCGAGGGTCGGATCGCTCCGCAAGCTCAAATAGTCAGTACTCAGCTCGGACAGCGAGTCCGGGTGGGTCGGAAGACCTAGCTGCACCAACAGGTCGGACCGAGCAACCCCTCCAGCCTACCGAAGTTCAAAGGGAGGAACCTCTAGATCCACTCGTTCGGGTCGACCACTCGGAGCCGAGCCCTTGACGATCTTACCGAGCGCCGGCCGAACCTCCAATCCTTCCGCCTCCACTCAAGCATCCCCTCTCCCTCGTAGGCTCCATGCACCGAGTCACAATTCCTCGGTCTGCGCGATTCTTCTTTCGAGAGATTTCTACTTCTTTCTTTTGTCCAGGACATCAAAGTTGTACTAATTGTTCTTTTCTTCCCTTCTTTTTTTTGTTGTTGTTTTTATTGAAAGGCAAGGGGGAGAAATAGAGTCGAAAAACTTGTTGTCTTGTTTAGGAGGAGCCTTCCCTCTCCTTCTGTGTATTCTCTTTAATTTTTAATGAATTAATGATTACTCTTCATTTCTATCTCGTGTTTACAGACAACCAATTCTAAGTTAACATTATTTCATTGTTAAAGCATATCTCATTTCATGCTCCGATACATTAAGCTTGCTTTACTCATCCGACTTAATGTGCTTTTATCCAAAAGAAAAGTTTCGTCTAAGTATGGAATGCCTTTCATCAAAAAGGGGAGATTGAAGACTCGGACACCGCACAACACTTTACGAGTTGTATGAACGGAATCAGGTATAACAATTGCTTACTTATAGAGTTTTGATTCCAAGGCATTCATTGTACCTTAGAAACTTTTTTGAGTGATATGGTATCTTATCTAAGTGATACAGCACTTACTTCCTGATTTTCTTGCTTATTCATGAGTGACTCATAAAACGTATATGTGTTTCTCACTCAGTTCCGAGTCCCTCCGTGCTTAGATATATCGTTCAATGTTTAGACTAGTTTTCCGCTCGGATCTAACTTCATGTTATTTGTTCTATCTTGCTGAAGTTAGTGCTTCTAGTCTAATTCATGCTTAGTCTATATCAAGTTATTTCACTCGATATTCTTCATGTAACTTGATTCTTCACTTAGACTAAGTCGGATGGAATTTTGAGTCACATGGATATTAGACTCGTAAAATTCCATTTCTTTTCCGACTCGGATAATTAGTTGCTTAATCATCGTAATTATTTTATTATCTGTGTCTAATCTTGGACCAAAGTATTTTATACTTTGATAACCAAAATTGATTTACTTTTGTAGGTTATTCAAATGAGGATACACTTTTCAAACTACAACAAGAATCGGCTTCGTAACGTCAAATCAACAAGTAGACAAGGCTTTTCACCTTCTCTCGCTCCAGTCCCGTAAGATTGTGTCGTGGCTGCTCGTTTCCAAATCTGGAAAACTGGAACGCCAAGCTTAACAGAGGTTTCCACCTTATCTTTCAAGACACCGCCAATGGTTTTGGGACTTCCAAGAGAGTTAAACCGTTGTCCAACGTTCATATCACAACGGATACTTTCCGAGTGACTCGGAAAGCTTTTGTCAACGGTCACAAAGAACTCTCGGTCAGCAGATGAAGATAACGGCTACTCGCTTGGTCATCTATAAATAGAAGCCAACTCACAAGACTTGAAGATTGCCGAAATTATTGTTAACACACGTACTTGAGCAAAGTCATTGTATTTACTCTCAATCTTCTACTTACAACTCTCACTCTATAATTCATTACTTTCGAGTTGTAAGGTCTTGTACTTAGTTACAAACACTTTCTTACTTTCTCTGTAAGGTCCCTTGACTAAGCTGTAAAGGTTAACTCAGCTTAGTTATCCCTAGCTGTAAGGGTTATCTCAGCTAGGAAGTACTAGATCGGATAAGGGAATTTACGAGTCTAGGAAAACTTGTAAAGAGTTGTCTAAGGGAGCAATTTGGGTTCGGTCAGTTCACGGTATTTTGTGGACTCAAAATAGTGAATTTGACTTCGTGCTTGGATTAGCACGGTCCGTGGTTTTCTTGCCCAGGAGGGTTTCCACGTAATCTCTAAGTGTTTACTTTACGAGTTCATTCTAGACTCGGATCGGCTTAAAGTCTTTATTTAATTTGCCACTTTACTCTAAGCGAGCATTTACGAGTCCATACCTTTCGACTCCGTTTTTACTCGGAATCCATCTCTATATTTTATTTGGCAAAAGAGTTTGAATTTCTACGAAAATCCTTCTTCACCCTATTCACCCTCCCTCCTCTAGGGTGACTCGGACTCTCCCCGAGCAAACCTTCATATTTTATATGTGAAAATTTTTATTGCATGATTATGTGTTATGTGCTTACGATTTGTTAATAACCATTAGTTCAATTGATTCGGTGATACTGAGCGATATTTATTATCTATTTCCAGTTTCGAGTCACTCGGAAACTTAGCTGAGTCGGACTCGGACTTTGAGAAAAATGGACAACAAACTTCTGAAATTATCTCTAGACAAGTGGAGAATTTCGGAATTTATTTTCAAAATCTTTCTTTTTCTCTCTCTCTCTCGTGCGCCGTGATTAGACCACTAGCCGTTGGGAGACAAACCGCTAGAATTCTAACCGTTGTAGAAGAGAACAGTCACACCGGTCCGAGGTGACCGCTGAAAGAGTTGAGTCGAACGGATATCGAAGGACGTTTATTTTCTTATAAATAGCGCCTATTCTCCTTCATTCCTTACTTTACTCTTCGCTTACTCTCTCTCGAAATCACATCTTCGTGAACAAGCTCTCTATGATTAAAGCGACACCCGGTGATCTCAAGATTCGTGAAGAATATCTCTAGTAAGCTATGTTGCTCTCACACTCTTTCTTCTTCTACTCTTTTATTTTTCTTTTCTCACTCTCTTCGAGCTCCTTCTTCCTTCTCTCTCTCAAGCTTATCTACTCTCTCTTTTCTCCATCAAAATGCCGAAAAGAGGTTCTCACCCTGATTTTCTTGGCTTTGCCACTAAGAAACCCCGCACAAAAAGCTAGGAAGGCCCCTCAAATTCGAAACCTCTTGTCACCCAAGCACCTTGCGCTGGATGATAAATTCTTCCCAACCACAAAATTTTCGTGGTTGCCTCACATACAATCAACCGAGGTCTACAACTTTCTCTCGTTTCAGCGAGTTCATCTATCCTAAACTTGTCTCTCGAGTTTTAAACTCACCTTTCTAGCTCCGAGGGTATTCTAACCTCCGAGTTCGAACATCACTGTTCGAATAAACACTTCCCTCCTCCATCGTCCTGTTCAAAGTATCTTCCCTTTTCTTGAACAGCAATCCAATACCTTTCAATGAGGTCGCTGACGACTTCTTTGAAAAGTACGCCAAAGAGTTCCCTAGGTCACGTAAAAACTTTTATATGACCCAACTAAAGTCGAAGCTCGCCTTCTATGTTTCTTGCTGATGAGAACCTTCTTCTCACAAGCATTCCAAAGAAGGAGAACCCCAACTCCAAACATCTTAAAGCTCTTTTTGATATCCTAGAGGGCTACGAAGTAGACCTCTTTCCCGCTATCATTGAGCAAATGGTCGCTATACCAGCTCAAACTCGGAATAAGAAGAACACCCCTGTTCCCTTCGGTGCTCTTCTCACTCTCATTTTCAAACAGTTCAAAGTTCCTCTTCCCTCGGATCCGAACGCCATTTCGAGGCTACAATTATAGTCGGCAAGAAGGAACTTCTTAGGTACGGATACCAGGAAACCAAACCTGGTGTCTAGATCCATAGCTCGGAGCCGAGGCCACCCTCTCCGCCTCGGACTCGGATCGAAACGCCTCTTTCTCTTCCTCGCTCCACCTGGTGGTGCCTCCACCTCAGGTGCTTCTAAAACTCTTTCTTCCATTTTGTCTATTGCTTTCATGGACAAAATCTCTTCTGTGTCCTTGGAACTCAAGGACCTTCTCTCGGTCATTCAAGACTCGTATTCCAGTCCATGACCATCAACCGAAAAACCACCCAATCTCAAATTCGGGAGCACATGACATGCTCCTTGAGATGAAGGCTCTAGTAAAGGAGCAAAGAGAGCTTCTCGAGCTCCTTCAGGAGAGAAGATCCAAGGCAACTCAGGATCCAGGTAACTCGGACACCTCCGAGGAATCCTCGAGCCCCACCAAGTCCTCCTCGGACAGAGGAAAAGAAGAAGAAGAAGAAGGAGAAGAAGCGGAGGAGCTCGCAGCTGAGGCAGCTCTCGATCAAGGAGAGCCGAAGGACAAGGAGAGCAAGAAGCACAAGGAGTAAGCAATCGAGGGTCCGGGTGCTCCTGAGCGCATCCGGAGGTGATCGGCTCGGACACCGGTCCGAGTGGGTCGAAGAACCTGCCGACCAAGGCCGATCGAGCAACAGTCAGCCTCGAGCACAGCTCTCCGGGTCGTTGAGTTCCAAGAGGACGAGCCTCGGACGACCTAGTTCCGGGTCAACCACTCGAACCGAGCCGATACTGGAGATTCTCGTACTTCCTCCGCCGCGCTCAAGCACATCGTCAAGATCTTATCGGTGTCGGTGCACCACTCGTCCTTCCTCCTCAACCCCGACCGATCCATCCCCTCCTTAGTTTCTTAGTGTTTTATTTACGATATTTCATGTTTTTTTGTTTTGTCCGGATATCGAATATGTACTTTCTCATTGTATTCTTCCCATTTTTTTTATTTTTACTTGAAAGGCAAGGGGGAGAATAGATAAAAAAATTTGTTGTCTTGTTTAGGGGAGTCTCTCTCACCCTCTCGTAAATATTTTTTCTTTGACGTTATTGAAGTAAATGAATTTCATTAATAATTGCTATCTATCTGGATTTATTTCTTTTCTTACTCGATAGCTATGAAATCTCAAGTTCTTTTTCGAGCAAGTTTACAAAATCAGATTTATATCACCAACAAAGTTTTTGTCTAAGTTTGGAATGCCTTTCATCAAAAGGGGAGATTGAAAACTTAGACTTTATACTCACACTTTTCCGAGGTCCATCAAGGAATCGGGTATACGACTTCATCTCTTATAGGGTTTTGATTTCAAGTCATTCCATGTGCCTTAGAAGCTTTTCCGAGTGATATAGCATTTTCTCTGAGTGTTACAAAAACTATTATATATGCTTACGCTTAACTCGATCGACTCGTAAAGCATATTTCTACATGCCACTTCACATTCAGTTTTGAGTCACTCAACACTCGGATATATCGCATGTTCAAACACTTTATTTCACGAGCATAAACTCAGGTCCGACTTTGTGTTCCGGGAATTATATTGTTAATTCACTATTCTAAGTCAAGCATACTTTGTTTGAACTTTATTTAGTCTAGATCAAGCTTGTTTACTCGATATTCTTTATCCGACTCGATTATATTCTAGATCGACTAAGATGGAATTTTGAGTATCATGGATATTAGACTCGAAACTTCCATTCCTTTTCCGACTCGTATAATTAGTCACTTAATTATCTTAATTATGTTATTATCTCTGTCTAATCTTGGACCAAAGTATTTTATACTTTGAGGACCAAATTAATTTACTTTTGTAGGTTATTCAAACGAGGCTATCCTATTTTTGAATTACAAAAGTAATCGGCTTCAAAACGTCAAATCACCAACGAGATAAGGCTTTTTCCACCTGTGACCTAGCCCCGGACACCGTGTCAAGGTTGTCTGTTTCCAAAATGGGAAATCCGCAACACTAAGCTCAACAATGGTTTCCACCTTATTTTTCAAGACACCACCGAGTGGTTTTGGGACTTCCAAAGGAGTTAAGAGCCGTTGCCCAACGTTCATATCTCAACGGATATTTTCTGAGTGACTCGGAAAATCCATTACAACGGTCACAAGGGACTTCTAGTCGAAGATGGACACAACGGCTAAGCCGCTTGGTCATCTATAAATAGAACCCAACTTCCAACACTTGGAGATTGCTGAACCAACTGTTAATACACATACTTGAGCAAAAGTCATTGTATTCATTCTCAATCTTCTACTTACAACTCCAATTCTGTACTTATTATTCTCCGAGTTGTAAGGTCTTGTAGTCGATTACAAACACTCTCTTTCTTACTCTCTAAGTAAGGTCCCTTGACTAAGCTGTAAGGGTTAACTCAGCTCGGTTGTCCCTAACTGTAAGGGTGATCTTAGTTAGGAAGTACTAGATCGGATAAGGTAATTTCGAGTCTAGGAAAACTTATAAGGAGTTGTCTAAGGGAGCAACTCGGGTTGAGTCAGTCTACTAAATTTTGTGGACTCAAAATAGTGGATTTGATTTCGTGCTTGGATTAGCACGATCCGTGGTTTTCTCGCCCCAGGAGGGTTTCCACGTACTTTACGAGTATTACTTTTCCGAGTGCATTCTAGACTCAAATAGTTTCAAAGTTCTGCTTAATCTGTTTCTTCACTCTTCACTGAATTCCGAGTTAGTACTTTTCTAAGTTCATCCTTGACTCTCGCTCACCTTAGATTCATATCTATTTTAAATTTCAAGCAAATTTCATCATCACCCTATTCACTCCCTCTCTAGGGTGACTTAGCCTCTCCCAGAGCAAACCTTCATAAATATATTTAGCTAAATCAACTTTGGAAAACTTGAGAAAGTATTCAATTACCTCTTGAGGGCTTGTCTCCTCAATGTTTGAGTTGTCGAGTCGACTCGGATTCCGCTTCGAGTCCGTTAGTGCCATGAGACACTTTGAGTCATCGAAGCTTCATCTTCTTCGAGATGAGTATTCATCGCTCCATGTGGCCATCATAGCCTTCTTCTTCTTTTTGTCCTTCTTTCTCTTTGGACGAGTCCTTTACTATATGATCTTCTTTCAGGTGAATTTCATGGGTAAGTAGCTTCCCAATCAGTTCATTTGGCTTTAGTTGAGAGAGGTTACGAGTTTCCTCAATGGCTGTCACCTTGGGACCCCATCTTCTCTTTGGTAGACTTCTTAGAATTTCCCTGCACATTTCTTCATGGGAGATCTTTTTACCCAGAGATTTGAGATTGTTTGCAATCTCAATGAAGTGTATAAACATCCGAGTGATGTTTTCTTCTAGCTCCATTACGAACAGCTCGTATTTGTGAAGATATTGACTTATCTTTGCCTGTTTCACTTGGCTTGAACCTTCGCATGTGTTGACAAGAGTGTCCCACACATCTTAAGTCGTGTCACAGGTGACACTCTGTTGTACTCTTCCGAGTTGATAGCACACATCGGAATGTTCATCGCTTTGAAGTTCTTTCGAACTTCTTTGACTCCTCATTGGTGTACTCAAACTTTTCCTTAGGCACGAGATCTTGTACCTTCTATTTTCATTTGAATGTAGTCGCCTTCTTGGATGATGTTCCAAACATCTTCATCGTTGTCCAACAGAAAACATTCCATTAGCTTCTTCCACTGTATGCAAGTTTGATCCTTTGAACTTTGGTGGTGCGGTGCATAACTTTCCTTCATCGAACTCTCCAATGTTTTGAGCCATTTGATCTTTAGACCTTTGGATTGTTAGATCCTTCTTGAAAGGCTAGGCTCGATACCAATTGAAGGCTTGCTCTTGGAGAGTCTAAGTCACACTAAAGGGGGTGAATAGGGTGATGAGGAAATTTTCACAAACATAGAAACTTTAAGCTTGAAAAGAATGAACAACACAATCCGAGTCTAGATTGGACTCAAAAGGGTAAAAGCTCGGAGATACGTGGAAACCCTCCTGGGGCAAAAAACCATGGATAGTGCTAATCCAAGCACCAAGTCAAATCCACTATTTTGAATCCTCAAAATTGAGCAGATCGACTCAACCGAATTGCTCCCTTAGACAATTCCATACAATGTTTTCCTAGACTCATAAGTTCCCTTATCCGATCTAGTACTTCCTAACTGAGATAACCTTTATAGCTAGGGACAAGCTGAGCTGAGTTAACCCTTACAGCTCAGCCAAGAGACCTTACTCGGAAAGTAAGAAAAGTATGTGACTGATTACAAGACTTTACAACTCGGAAAAGTATTAAATACGGACTTGGAGTTGTAAATTGAAGATTGAATATGTAAATGATTTTAGCTTAAGTAATGTTTTTCAACAAATAATTCCAGCAATCTTTAAGTCTTGTGAAGTGGCTTCTATTTACAAATGACCAAGCGAGTGACCATTGTGACTTGGTTCCGAACAGAAGTCTTTACTGGTCGTTGTAACGGCTCTTCCGAGTCACTCGGAAAAGATCCGTTGGGATGTGAACATTGTGCAATGGCCCTGGGTTGTTAAAGGTGCTCTAGTCAACTAGTGATGTCTAAAAAGTAAGATGGAAACCACTTGTTAAGCTTAGCGTTGAAGGTTTCCAGTTTTGAAAACAGATAGCCCTTACAAGGTGTCCGAGCCCTCTTTAGAAGTATATTGGCCTTGTCTGTTGGTGATTGACGACTTGAAGTCGGCTACTTTTACAATTCAAAAATGAGATAACCTCATTTGGATAACCTACAAAAGTAAACCACTTTGGTTCTCTAAGTATAAAATACTTTGGTCCAATATTAGGCACGAGATAATAATTTAATTAAGATAATTAAGTGCATAATTATCTTAGGCCTAAAAGAGTTGAATTTTCTAAGTCTAATATTCAATGTACTCAAATTCCATCGAGTCGGTCTTGAGAAAAATCAAATTAGAAAAAGTAAAATAATCGAGTATAATGACTTGATCGGGACATATAATTCTCAAACAAACAAACTGACTTACAAGGTGGAATTAACATTGTAATTCACTTTGCATTGAAATATGCGATCGGAACTCATAATAAAAGAGTTAGAGAAATTATTTGATCATACAATAGTTTCGAGTACTTGTCCGAGTGAGTCGAAACACCAATGTACGAGATATACAAGAATGTGTTTTACGAGTCGAGTCAGAAACGAATGAAAACTTATACATGAGTTTTTATAACACTCGGAATGACTTGTAATCAAAACTTAGGAGGGATGAGGTTTGTACCTGAGTCTTCATGTAGTACTTAGAATGGTTTAGATTTAGAATCCGAGTCTTCATAAAGAATACGAGAATGACTTAAAATCAAAACCTAAGAGAAATAGAGATTTTTACCTGAATCTTCAATCTCCCCTTTTTGATGAAAGGCATTCCATACTTAAGATAGAAACTTGGTAGTACATTACATAAGTTTTCATTGCTAATGATCATAACGAAACTCACGTTCTCGAGCAAGAGTGACTTTGAGATATTGAAAGTGCTCTTCGGATCATAGCATTACTCGGAGCATATGTACGGTTAATGAAGTATGTGAGCTAAAAGAATTGAAATTAGAGTAGATATATAAATGAGTTAAATATCGGGGCATAGTGAAGTATCGGAGTATGAAATACAAAAATATGTACCTCGAAATACATATGCTTAGAATGAAAAGTATTAGTATCAAAGCATATAAAAATATCGGAGAATCAAAGTATTTCAAGACTGAGTATGCTAGAAGAAAATTCATTAGAACGAAAGAAAATAAACAAAGAGAAAATTCATTAAGCGGAGTTTCTCCCCTAAACTAAACATCAAGTTTTCTATATATTTTCTCCCCTAGCATTTCATCAAAAAGAGGGAAGAAAATAGTAGAGCGAGTACAACCGATGTTGGACAAAAAAATAAAAACAAAGAAAAGAAATGAACTAAAAGGAGGGGGCTAGGTGTCTATACGAGGAGGGACGAGCGTTGCGCTTGCGCTGTAAGTTTGTGAGGAGGTGGACAAGCAAAGAGGTTGCAGCACTTGTGATGTCGGGAAGCTGCTCTGTCCTGGTTTTGTGAACCAAAGGGATATCTTCCTTAGGCTTATCTTACTCGAAGACGGCTTCGAGCGGTGCTCTTGAGACAAAGGCTTGGGAGTGACCAACGTCGCCAACCTCTTCGACCCACTCGGAACATGATCCGAGGAGATCGGTCCTGGTTTAGGTTCTAGTGCACCTTGGCCCTTAGGTTGAGCGGCCTCTTCTTTTTCTTTTCCTTCTTCCTTCTCCTCTTCTCTTCTTCTTTCTCCTCTTCGACAGGAGCTGCTTCTTCTGCTTGCTTCCTCACTGCCTCCTCAGCGAGATATAGACTTAGTCTGGGCTTGAGGACTCCTCAAAAGTATCGAAGTGTCCGAGTCATGAGCGGCTTTAGATCATCGTTCGTGGAGGAGTTGGATCTACTCGCATTGCTCTTTAATAATGGCCTTGAATTCGAGCAAAAGATCCCGGCTTTCCCGATCCGGGACTATTCGGTTTTCTAGGTAATCACCGGGCCTTGATAGACGGTTTTGAGAGAGCGGAGGGTGTTCGAAGTTCTTCAGACATAGAGACAAACTTGTTTACCATCTCGGTAAACATAACAGCGAGAGGGAGGAGAAGGAGGTGGTAGAGAAGTAGAGGGACCAGCAGAGGGAGGTGGAAGTACTAGAGGAGTCCGAGTTTGAGTGGGAGGGGTGAGGGTGAGGGAGGTTTCAACTCGGACCAGTGAACCCAAACACTAGGTTTGACTTCCCGGTATCCGTACCCTGGAAGTTCTTTTCGCCAACAACAATGGCGGCCTCGAAACAATTGTTGGTTACGAAGGAAGGGAAATCTTAAAGCTGTTTGAAGATAAACATCAAGAGAGCTCCAAAAGGAAAAGGAGCAGACTTTTTGGAGTGAGATGGCACGTTGGCCATCCGCTCGATGATAAAGGGAAGAGGTCTACTTCGTAGCCCTCTAAGATATCGAACAAAACTTTAAGAATCTTAGAGTTTTGATTCTCTTTGCTTGGAATGATGAGTGAAAAGGTCTTCTTGAAGATGAAACAAAGTAATCTTGCCTCGGTCTTCATCCGAGTTACGGAGAAATTTTTGCATGACTCAAGAATTTCCTTGGCAAACTTCTCAAAGAAATCATCAGCAATCTCCATAAAAGTTATAGGATTAGAGTTGAGAAAAGAGAGGAGACTTTAAACAGTCTTTGAAGGAGAGGGATGTTTATACGAGACAACCTTCCCTTGAACCTTAGAAGTGATGACACCCTCAATGTGGGACATGTTAGCATAGAACTCGACGATGAGTTACGGGTAGATGAAAAAATTGAAGCACAAGTAATTGTAAACCCTAGTGTTTTTGATGTGTAGTAACCATGAGAAAGAGGTGGTTTGGAAAAATTTATCATCCAACGTAAAGTGTTGGATGACGAAGATTTTAAAGGGGTTGGAGGTACCCTCTTGAGCATTTTTGGTGCAGGGGTTTCTTAGTAGCCGACCCCAACTCTAGTCCCGATCGTCACTTTGGCATGGTGAATGAAGAGAAACGAGAGAGAATACGCGAGAGAGAGAGAGAGAGAGAGAGAGAGAGTACTTCAAATTCGGAAAGAGAATACGAGTGAGCATAGATTTCGAGAATAGAGAGCAAGTAAGCAATGAGCAAAGTAATGAAAACAAAGTAGAGAGGTGCTATAATAACGAGAGAAGAAACGACTTTTAACCTTTGTTCGACTCGAATATCAAACGGTACTCTCGAGACCATTATGACCTTCTACACTCCAACGGCTAGTATTCCAGCTGACTTTCTTACAACGACTAGAATTCTGCGATTAAAACACGTGACAAAGAGAGAGAGAAGAAGGGGTTTTTTAAAAAATTTATGAAATTCTCCATTTATTTAGAGATGATCTCGAAGCTTGATGTCCATTTTGCTCAACAACTTACTCGACTCGAGTATGATTTCTCGGTGACTAAGAACACTCGGAAAACTAATAACTCACAGTTGAGTCTCACTATGTCAACTGATCCATTCCTTATTAAAAAAACACATAACACACAATTATGCAAGGATAATTCACTTAATAAATCACATAATCATGCGAGTAATCATACCCGACTCATTCCTAATAAAACAAAACCGATCCTTACTAAGTGGCTTAGTGAAAATATCAGCTAACTCGAACTTTTGTAGGAATGAATTCTAGTTCAATAGCACCTTTTTCGAGTGGTCTCTCGGAAAATGATACATGACCTCAATATGCTTTGTCTTTGAGTGATGGACTGGATTCTTGGTAATGCTGATTGCACTCTAATTGTCACACTTGATTGGGATTGATATGAATGATAACCGTAGATCCTTAAAGTGCTGCTTGATCCACGGAATTTGAGCACACCATGCTCCAGCTGCAATGTACTCAACCTGAGTAGTTGATAGAACAAATGAGTTTTGTTTCTTTTTATTCTAGGAGATGAGGGATTGACCTAGAAATTAGCATGCTCCTGATGTGCTCTTTCTATCAACTTTGTATCCAGCATAATCAACATCCGAGTCTTTTGAAAACCATAGACCAAGATTCCGAGTCCCTATAAGATATTTGAAAATTCTCATCACCGTAGTGAGATGTGATTCTTTTGGATTAGCTTAAAATCTTGGACAAAGGCAGACACTAAACATGATATATGGCTTACTAGATGTAAGATAAAGTGGGGATCTGATCATACCTCTATAGAGTTTGTGATCTTCGACTTTACCTTTCTCGTTTGAGTCTAGTTTCAAACTAGTACTCATAGGTGTTGCTTGCTCTCTTCACGTCTTGAAGTTTGTACTTCTTCAAAAGTTCCTCGGTATACTTAGATTGATGGACATAAATGCCATCTTTGTCATGTTTGATTTGTAGACCAAGAAAGAAGTTGAGTTCTCCTATCATGATCATTTGGAACTCCTGTCTCATCAACTCAAAGAATTCTTAACACGAGTTTCATTAGTAGCTCCAAAAATGATATCCTCAACATAAATTTGAGAGATACGAAAATCTTTCCCCTTGGTTTTAATGAAAAGAGTTTTGTCAATCTAACCTCTTTTGAAATCATTTTCGACCAAGAAACTGCTCAAGCTTTCACACCACGCTCTAGGAGCTTGTTTAAGACCATATAAATCCTTTTGCAATTTGAAAACATGATTTGGAAATTTTGAGTTTTCAAATCCGGAGGCTGCTCAACATAAACTTCTTCTTAAATGAAACCATGCAGAAAAGGACATTTGACATCCATCCGACAAAGCTTGATATTCATACTAGATGCAAATGCTAACAGGATTCTAATTGCCTCAATCCTAAGAACAAGTGCAAAGGTTCCCCACAATCAATTCCTTCCTCTTGATTGTAACCCACGACTACCGATCTAGCCTTATTTCGACTACCAACCCTTCCTCATCCAATTTGTTCTTGAAAACCCATTTGGTTCCTATGACTAGGTGGTTAGAGGGTCGTTTGGTCGAGTCCGGACTTGGTTTCTTTTAAATTGATTGAGCTCTTCTTGCATGGCCTCTACCCATTCAGGTTCATTTAGGGATTCTAGTGTAATTTTGGGTTCGATTAATGATATAAATGTAGAAAATGCACACAGATTATGCAAAGAAGATTGAGTTCTTACCCCACTTGTTGATGTTTGAAAGTATATTTTCTAGTGGGTGACTAGATGCATATTTGAAAGCTTTACATGTCCTTTGACTTATCAAGTTTGTTGGTTGAACAGTCTAATCTTTGGTTGGGTTATCTTGCTTGAGTTTCGCATTGACTTGTTCTTCGACTTTACGAGCTGGCTCTTAAGTCTGTTCGATCCGAGTTATAACATTCCGAGTTACTTTACTAATTCTGTTTTGATTCTTTACGAGCTTAGCTTTAGCAACGTCGTCTTCATCTCCGATAAGGCCAAGATCCGAGTATGTGGACTCACTTATCCTGCCAAAATCAATCTCATCAAGGACAATGTGGATGCTTTGTTTCACTTTTTAGTTTTCTTGTTAAACACACGATCGGCTTTGCTATGAGCTGAATAACCCAAAAATATGCCTTCATCCGACCCAGACATCAAACTTAGTCGAAGCTCCTTACTCGTTGTTGTGAACAAAGCACTCATATCCAAATGGTCTGAAGTAGGAGATGTTAGGTTTCTTTCCCTTGTATAGCTCCTAGGGAGCTTTCTTCAAGATGGATCTAATGAAGCATCTGTTGAGTGTGTAATTTCTTTGTGTTGAATGCCTTAGCCCGAAATAATAAGGTAGATCATTTTCAATGATCATAGTCCTTCTTATTTCTTCAAGAGTTCTGTTCTTTCTCTCTACTACTCCATTCTGTTGAGGAGTTCTTGGTGCAGAGAAGTTGTGAGAAGTGTCATTCTTGCACGGAAGTCTGTAAATTCGAGTAGTCGAACTCCCTTTCATGGTCTATTCGAATCCTCCTTTCGAGTCCGAGACTCCACTTGAATTTTCCTACATAGCTTAGTGAATTCTTTGAAGGCTTCATTCTTGTTCTTGAGAAAACATACCTAGGTAAATCATGAGAAATCATCAATAATGGCAAGTATATAAGATTTACCTTGAAGCCTTTTCACAGGAATTTCACCACACAAATCTATATGAATTAATTCAAGCACTTTGGATGTAGATACGGTTTTGAGTGGTTTGAAAGAGGACTTGACTTGCTTGACTTTTGTGCTTGCCTTACAGATTTTATCTTTCTTAAATGTATAGTTAGGGATCGGGCAACAAGTCGGGCCGAGCCGGGTCGGGGTCGGCCCATTACTATAAAGGGTCGAGCCGGGCCAGGAAAAATAAATGGGTTCGGCTGGGTTATGGGCCAGCTGACCACGACTCGCCCATGGGCCGGAGCTAAACATGAATTGATGTTAGTGCTTGGTTCGGTAGCAAAATTTTCTAAATCTAGATACAAATTACTATAATCACCGGAATCCAGGCAACCAAAGCATAAAGTAGTAGCAGAACATCTGTGCTTGAAACAACTTGTAAGGCAACGAGTTCCCAATTTTTGACCCATGGCAAATTCCATTAAAGACATAGCTAATATAAACTGGTAATCGCTCGGAAAAAGTATATACCGTAGTTTGCTACCCTACATGATATTAAACTCTTGTTTCTCAATAAAAAGTTTTATATAAACACAAAATCAATGAGATCACATAACCCTGAAACACTGTTATATTGAGTGGATAGTAATTCGTTCAATCGATAAAATTTTTAAAAGTTGTTATCAAAAATTCGAGTTTAACGTTGACACCTTCTACCGAAATTATAAGGAAAATAAGTTTTTTTTTAAATCCTGTTTGTGCAAGAAAAAGAAAAACAGATAGTAACACATTGATGAAAAAGAAAAAAATGATGATTAGTGGTGGTGGTGGTGGAAAAATCTACATTTAAAAGCATTTTTCGAGGGAAAAGAAAAGCTACAATTAATAGTAGTAATAATGATGCAATTTGAAGTGAATTAAATAGGGAGATTAATTACTTTAGACCTCCGAGTCGCAGACAAATACACAGAACACGGTGATGACAGGTGTAAGGTTATGATTGGAGCGAGAAAATTAACGAAGTAGAATAATTAATTAAGCTTTAATGGGAGCCGAGCTTAGAAGTAAATTACCGAAACACGATGGACGGGCGTGCAAAACATGTTGACCCTTTTTGCTTTGACCCACTAATGGCCCGCGGCTGACCCTTTAATGGTCTATCTTCACATGACCCTTTTAGCCCGGCCCTTTTATTACTAAACTTGGATTTCGACCCTTTTTTTGCTCGGCCCTGCTGCCCAATGGGTACCCTGCCCATTGGCCAGCCCTATGTACTGATTAGGTAATCCCCTAACCAATTCATGAGATGCAAGTTTCTTGATAGTATGCATGCTGATATGACCTAATCTATGATGCCAAGTCCATGAGTCATCATTCACGGATACTTTCAAACAAGATAAATTCGACTTGAACCCGATAGAGGAATAGTGTATGTGTTACCTAATCTCGGACCCGAGAGCTTAGTCTCTTTTGTGATTACATCAGAAATGTAGTCGTTGGTTTGAGTGAACATTACCTCTTGTCCTTTGTCATGTAGTCGAGAGATGCTAAGGAGATTGTATTTCAGCCCTTTGACAAGATAGACTGGACTAACCGAGTTGTGTCCTTCACCAACCTTTCTAACCCCTACTATCTTGCCTTTGCTATTATATCCAAATGTGACATTTCCTCCTTTTAGATCTTCCAATTCGGAGAAGAGTCTTGAATCTCCTCACATATGGCATGAGCAACCACTGTCTAAGTACCAGTGACCTTTCTTCTTCTTCGACTTACCTGCAAGACAGAAACAAACTAACCCTTCTCACTTCTTCTTACAAACCCAGTGACTCCCTTTACTTGCGCTACTTTTATGAGGAAGAGCACTCTTGGGAACCCAGATTTGAATAATTTTGTGTCTATTCCGATTCCGAGTCTCACTTCTAAAAACCGAGTCTGTGTCTCCTTCTTTTGAAAATCTTTTCTTTTGTAAACAGGTGGAGAAGGATTTTTCTTGTAAACTTGTCTAGGCTTAGTCCTCTTTCCATTCTTATCAATGGGACCATGATCCGTCTTCCTGAACTTTATAGTTACGGAATCGATTTTGAAAAGATTTGAATTGGAATGAGATTCCTCTTCTTCATTATAGCCAAGTCCTTCTTTCTCGAATAAGACATACTAAGAGCCGAGTAAAAGATCAAGGTTTTTATGACCTTGAGTGAGTTTTAAAACAAGCTCTTAAGACTTATTGAGCCTCCTTTTCATTTGCTCATTCTCTGTTCTAAGTGATTCAAACTCAGTCTCATTTTCTTGAGTACTGGTCTTAAGTACTTTCCAATTTTGTCTCAAGTTTTCTAACTCATTTTTCAAAACGTTGCTCTCATTAGTAAGAGACTCGAGTTTTTCTTTGAACAGTGAAGAGTCGAAATTAGACTTTTCTTCCAAAGTATAAATATATCTAGCCAAGTCAACTTTGAAGAATTTGAGAAAATATTTAATTACCTCCTCAATATCTAAGCTCTCATTGTTTGACTCATATTCAGCTTTTGAATCTGTAAGTCCCATAAGACACTTTGAGTCGTCGGAATCATCTTCTTCGGATGAGTCGTCATCACTCCGAATAGCCATCATAGCCTTCTTCTTTCTGTCCTTCTTTGTTTTGGGACAATCTTTGACTATGTGCTCCTTGCTACCCATTCAAAGCAACTAGAGTTCATAGATAAAGATAACTTTGAAGGGATTAATATTTACCTTTTTGTCCTTCTCATCCTTTTTATAGAACTCATCCTTTAGCCTCTTTTCCCACTTCTTGTATTTCATCATTCTCTTGAAGCCGCGGGCTATGAGTTCCATAGGATCCTCTTTTAATTCCGAGGAGCTTAGACTTTCACGTCCGCTTTCGATGCCTTCAAAGCTATGTTCCGTTTGGTGTTGACCTCGGCATCTTCTTCTTCCGAGATGAATCTCGTGAGTAAGTAATTTCTCAATAAGCTTGTCTGGTCTAAGTTGAGAGAAGTTCGAACTTCTTTAATTATTGTCACCTTGGGACCCCATCCCTTCTTTGATAGAGTTCTCATAATCTTTGTGGACATTTCTTCGTGAGAGATGTTTCTACCAAGAGATTTGAGATTATTAGTAATCTCTATTAACCGAACATACATCTAAGTGATGTTTTCTTACGGCTCCATCTTGAACAACTCGTACTTATGAAGATATTGACTTATCTTCACCTGCTTCACTTGGCTTGTTCCTTCATAGGTTTTGATAAGAGTGTCCCACACCTCTTTGGCTATGTCACAGGCTGAGACTATGTTGTATTCTTCTATACTAATGGCACACATCGGTGTGTTCATAGCTTTGAAGTTCTTTACGAACTTATCCGTCTCTTCGGAGGTGAATTCGGATTTGTCTTTAGGCACGGGGATTCCATTCTTCGTCTTCATTGGAATGTAGTTGCTCGCTTGGATGATGTTCCAAACATCTTCATTGTTGTCCATCGGGAAACACCATCATCTTCTTCCAATGTGCAAAGTTTGACCCTAAGAACTTTGGTGGTCGCAGTGGATGATCTTTCTTCATCGAACACTCCATTGTTTTGAGCCATCCGATCTTTACCCCTTCGGATGGTTAAATCCTTTTGGAAAGGCTAGGCTCGATACCAATTAAAGGTTTGCTCTTAGAGAGTCTAAGTCATCCTAGAGGGGGTGAGTAGGGTGATGAAGAAAATTAAATAATTTTTGCACCAATAAAAACTAAAAGCGATTCCGAGTCTAGAATGGACTTAGAAAGGCAATAACACGGATATACGTGGAAACCCTCCTAGGGTAGAAAACCATGGACAGTACTAATCCAAGCACCAAGTCAAATCCACTATTTTGAATCCACAAAATACATAGGACTCGACTCAACCAAAATTGCTCCCTTAAATAATTACTTACAATGTTTTCCTAGAATCGAAGTTCCCTTATCCGATCTAGTACTTCCTGACTGAGGTAACCTTTATAATTAGGGACAAGCTGAGTTGAGTTAACCCTTACGACTCAGTCAAAGGACTTACCAAGAAAGCAAGAGAAGTATGTAATTGATTACAATACTTTCTTTACAACTCGAGAGAATATTAAATACGGAATTGGAGTTGTAAGTAAAACATTGAGTAAAAATGAATCCAATTATAGGTTCAACAATAATTCCGGAAACCTTCAAGTCTTGCAAACTGGCTTCTATTTATCGACACCCAGCGAGTGACCGTTAAGGCTTGTTTATGGACTGAAGTCTTCATTAGCTGTTATAACGGCTATTATGAGTTACTTACAAAAGATCCGTTGGGATGTGAACGTTGTGCAATGGCTCTTAACTCCAAAATATGGTCCAATCACATGGTGGTGACTGAAAGCTGCGATGGAAACAACCGTTAGGCCTAGAGTTGGAATTTTCTAGTTTTGGAAACAAATAACCACGACACGGTGTCCGAGCCTTGTCCGAAGTAGCTAAAACTTGTTTGCTTTGGTGGTTAACGGCTAGAAGCCGGTTGCTTTTGTAATTCAAAAATAGATTAGCCTAGTTTGAATAACGTATAAAAACAAATCACATAGGTTCTCAAAGTATAACAATACTTTGGTCCAAGATTAGGTACAAATAATAATTAAATCCGAGTAATTAAATGCTTAATTATCTTTGACCTAAAAGAATGGAATTTTCTGAGTCTAATACTCAATATACTCAAATTCCATCTTGAGTCAATCCTAAGTCGATCAAGTTAGAGAGAGTAAAATATCGAGCATAACAACTTGATCCGGTAAAATAATTCTCATAGAAATATACTAACTCGGAATAAAGAATTAACGCTGTAATTCTTTTTGCGTTGAAATACAAAGTCGGTGCTCGGGCAAAGTATGTTAGAGAAATTATTTGATCATGCGATAGTTATGAGTGATGTCCGAGTGAGTTAGAAACACCAGTGACAAAGATATGTAGTAAGGCGCTTTACGAATAAGTCGAACATAATGAAAACTTAGATAGGAGTTTCTAAAGAATACAAAATGACTTAGAATCAAAACCTAAGAGAGATAGAGATTTATACCTGAGTCTTCAATGTGTCCTTCGGTACACTCTTTAGAGTCGTTGCCCCTATAATGTTCTTCATGTGGTAGTTAGGGTTTTCGAGTCCAGTGGAACTTGATATCAAGCATGGTGAATTTTTGGGGTAACTTTCCTTTAGGGATTGAAGTGAATCAGTAGGCTAGATAGTAGTCATTGAACATGGAAGACTCACGCAGCAACTTGTCTATTAAATCTATTCGTGGATCAGATTGAGGCTTGGGCTAAGGCTGAGGCTTAGGTTGAGGGTTTGTTTCCTCTCAGTCCTTTCTTGCTTCATTAGCATTTTTGTGGAGGGTTTGAAGTATAAGATCAAGGGTTTCGAGATATTGACTCAATCTTCTTATCCCGGGCCTCAATTATAGCTTCTATCTTTGCAATAAACTCCTTGAACAAGGTCATGATAGGGGTTTCCTCTAGCTTGTTGGCCATTTTGGAGGAGGATTGCGCTTTGACCGTGGGCGGCGCACTGGTGTTACTAGTAAAGGTGTCTTATGTACTCCTATGGCACGTGCTAGTGTGGAACGTATCGGTGTTGACCATACTAGTGTTGAAGTAGACTTCTCATTTCCTAGCTGCTTTGTGCTAGGATTTTCGATTTGAGTAGGATTCCCTATCTTATGTCCCAAAAGAGTAAGTGCTCGAGATTTGTTCATGGAAAAGTTTTTAGGGAGATCGGGCTTAAGTGCTTGACCCGAGGAATGACTTCTCTTAAGATAAAAGAAAACAATATGCTCTTGTATGTCGATGCACGTAAAGGAATGTAAATTGAACCAAAATGAAATGCAATGATGCAAATGGAATCCCTTAGATTGGAATGAATTTGATTTGGCTAAATTCAAAGAAAGACTCACCTAATTTTTAAGATGAATTTGATTTGGCTAAATGCGAAAATAGACTCACCTAATTTGAGATGAATTTTAATTTGGCTAAATGCAAATCAAAAACTCACCTATTTGAGATGAATTTTACTTTGGCTAAATGCAAATAAAAGACTCTCCTAATTGGAGATAAATTTTAATTTGGCTAAGTACAAATAAAAATTTCACCTATTTGAGATGAATTTTAAATTGGGTGAATGTAAATAAAAGACTCACCTATTTTGAGAAGAATTTGAAATTTGGCTAATGCAAATAAACAATTCACCTATTTGAGATGAATTTAAATTTAGTTAATGCAAAAAATGAATGGGATCACTTATTTTTAGATAAATTTAAAATTTTGCTAATGAAAAAATGGACTCGCCTATTTGAGATGAATTTAAAATTTACCTAATGCAAAAATGGACTCACCTAATTTGAGATGAATTTGTTTTGCTAATGCAAAATGGACTCACCTAATTTGAGATGAATTTAAAATTTGGCTAATGCAAAAATGAAATGAATGGATGACTCAAAAATGCAATTAATGGACCAACCTAAAAAAGGAAAGCAACTTTGGACTTTTGGCTAAATTGCACAAACTGGACTGACTCAAGAAGGTTCATTATTTTATTTTATTTTGCACCCATGAAAGGATTATTTAGTAAACCTGGCTAAACTGCATAGGAATCACAAAAAAAAAGTTTAAATGCTAAAACAATCACACTCATTTCAAGCATGCAAATGAAAAGAAAGGGACCACGTAAACATTAATAAAGCTTAATGTTCATGCTAAATGCAAATGCTAACAGGATTTTGATTGCCTCAATCCTAGCAACAGGTGTAAAGGTTTCCCCAGAATCAACTTCTTCTTCTTGATTGTAACCCCGGGCAACAAGTCTAGCCTTATTTCTTACTACCAACCCTTCATCATCTAGTTTGTTCTTGAAAACCCATTTGGTTCCTATGATTGGGTGATTAGATGGTCGTTTGGTCAAAGTCCAAACTTGGTTTCTTTCAAATTGATTAAGCTCTTCTTGCATGGCCTCTACCCATTCAGGTTCATTTAGGGCTTTTAGTGCATTTTTGGGTTTAGTTAATGATATGAATACAGAAAATGCACACGAGATCATGCACGGAAGATTGAGTTCTTACCCCACTATTGATGTCGGAAAGTATGTTTTTAGGTGGGTGGCTAGATGTATATTTGAAAGCTTTACCTGTCCTTTGATTTATCAAGTTTGTTGGTTGAATAGTCTGATCTTCGGTTGGTTGATCTTGCTTGAGTCTTATTGACTTGACCTTCGACATTCGAGCTGGCTCTTGAGTTTGTTCGATCCGAGTCATAACATTCACGAGTCGCCTTAGTAATTCTGTTTTGACTCTTTCCGAGCTCAGCTTCAGCAAGGTCGTCTTCATATATGTTAAGTTTATGATCCGAGTATGTGGACTCACTTATCCTGCCAAGATCAATTTCATCAAAGACAATGTGGATACTTTCATCCACTTTGTTAGTTCTCTTGTTAAAAACACGATAATCTTTGGTATGAGATGAGTAACCCGAAATATACCTTCATTTGACCTAGCATCAAACTTCGTTTGATGCTACTTACCATTATTGTGGACAAAGCATTTACATCCAAATGGTCTGAAGTAGGAGATGTTGGGTTTCTTTTCCTTGTAAAGCTCGTAAAGAGTTTTTTTCAAGATGGGTCCGATGAGGCATTTGTTGAGTGTGTAATTTCTTTGTGTTGATTGCCTCAACCCGGAAATAGTAAGGTAGGTCATTTTCAATCATGATAGTCCTTCTTATTTCTTTAAGAGTTCTGTTCTTTCTCTCTACTACTCCACTTTATTGGGGAGTTATTGGTACAGAGAAGTTGTGAGAGATGCCATTCATGTCACAAAAGTTTGCAAATTCTAAGTAGTCGAACTCCCTTCCATGGTTAGTTCGAATCCTCCTTATCCGAGTCCGAGACTCTACTTGAATTTTTCTTGTAGAGCTTAGTGAACTCTTTGAAGGCTTCATTCTAGTGAATCATGAGAAATCATCAACAACAACAAGTACATACGATTTACCTCCAAGACTTTTCATAGGAATTTCACCACACAAATCTATATGAAGCAATTCAAGCACTTTAGATGTAGACATGGTTTTGAGTGGTTTCAAATATGATCTAACATGCTTACCTTTTGTGCATGCTTCATAGATTTTATCTTTCATAAATGCACGAGATAGGTGGACCCCTAACCAATCTATAAGATAAAAGTTTCTTCATAGTATGCATGCTAATATGACCTAGTCTACGATGCCAAGTCCATGAATCATCATTCACGGATGTTTTCAAACAAGATAAATTCTATCTTGAATCGGAGAGAGGAATAGTATAGGTGTTACCTGACCTCGAGACTTGAGAGCTTAGTCTCTTTGGAGACTGCATCATAAATGTAGCAGTTAGTGCAGGTGAACATTACCTCTTGACCTTTGTCACACAGACTAAGAAATGCTAAGGAGATTGTACTTGAGTCCTTTGACAAGGTAGACAGTGGCTGACTGTGTTGTTTCCTTCACCAATTTTGCCAATCCTTACTATCTTGCCTTTGCTGTTATCTCCAAATGTGACCTTTCCTCCTTTCGGATCTTCTAGCTCAAAGAAGAGTATTGAATCTCCTAACATGTGGCGTGAGCAACCACTGCTCTAAGTACCAATGACCTTTCTTCTTCTTCCGAGTTATCCGCAAGACAGAAACAAACTAACCCTTCTCACTTCCTCTTACAAACCTAGTAACTCCCTTTACTTGTGGTCCTTTTCGAGGAAGAGCACTTTTGGGAAACCAGATTTGAATAATTTTGGGTTCAGTCCGATTCTAAGACTTCCTTCAAGAAAACTAAGACTGTGTCTCTTTCTTTTGTAAACAGGAGGAGAAGGCTTTTTCCTGTAAGCTGGTGCAGGCTTAGTCCTCTGTTCATTTGTATGAATGGGACCATGCTCAGCCTTTCTAAACTTTACGGTTACGGAATCAGTTTTGAAAAGATTAGAATAGGATTTTGATTCCTCTCTTCATTGAAACCAAGTCCTTCTTTCCTGAAGGAGACACACTGAGAGCCTAGAAGCATATCAAGGTTTTTCGACCTTGAGTGAATTTCAAAACAAGCTCTTGAGACTCATTGAGCTTTCTTTTCAGTTGCTCATTCTCTATTCTAAGAGACTTAGACACTGTCTCATTTGCTTGAGTACTGGTCTTAAGTTCTTTCATATTTTGTCTCATTTTTTTAACTCATTTTTCAAAACCTTGCTCTCATTAGTGAGAGACTCAAGTTGTTCTTTGAACTGGAACGAATTAGAATTGGACTTTTCTTCCAAAGTGAAAATATATTGGGCTGGATCAACTTTTGAGAATTTGAGAAAGTATTCAACTACCTCATCAATACCCGAGTTCTCGTTGTCTAACTCAGATTCGAGCTTCGAGTCCGTAAGTTCCATAAGACACTTTGAGTCATCAAAATCATCTTCTTCGAGATGAGTCTTCATCACTTCAAGTAGCCATCATAGCCTTCTTCTTTCTGTCCTTCTTTCTCTTGGGACAATCTTTGACTATGTGCTTGCTTGCTGGCACATTCAAAGCAACTAGAGTTCTTAGATAAAGATAACTTTGAAGGGGAGGAATATTTACCTTTTCTTTCCTTTATATCTTTCTTGTAGAACTCATCCTTTGGCCTCTTTTCCCACTTCTTGTATTTTATCATTTTCTTGAAGCCTCGAGCTATGAGTGCCATAGAATCCTCTTCGATTATGAGGAGCTCGGACTGTCATGTCTGCTTTCTTAGGCCTTTAGCGCAATGTTCCTTTTGGTGCTAACCTCGATATCTTCTTCTTGCAAATGAATCTCGTGGGTAAGTAACTTCCCGATAAGCTCGTCTGGTCTTAGTTGAGAGAGGTTCCGAGCTTCTTCAATTGCTGTCACTTTGGGACCCTATCTCTTCTTTGGTAGACTTCTCATAATCTTTCTGGACATTTCTTCATGAGAAATCTTTCTACTCGGAGATTTGAGATTATTGGTAATCTCGGTGAATCGAACATAAATCTGAGTAATGTTTTCTTCGGCTCCATCTTGAACAACTCATACTTATCAAGATATTAACTTATCTTCGCCTGCTTCACTTGGCTTGTTCCTTCATAGGTGTTAACAAGAGTGTCCCACACCTCTTTGGCTGTGTCATAGGCTGAGACTGTTGTATTCTTCTATGCTAATGGCACACATCAATGTGTTTGAAGTTCTTTCCGAACTTATCGGTCTCTTCGATGGTGAACTCAGATTTGGCTTTTGGCACGAGTAGTTCTATTCTCCCTCTTCATTGGAATGAAGTTGCTCGCTTAGATGATGTTCTAAACATCTTCATCGTTGTCCATCACGAAACACTCCATCATCTTCTTTCAATGTGCAAAATTTGATCCTTTAAACTTTGGTGGTCCGGTGGATGACCTTCCTACATCTAACTCTCCATTGTTCTGAACCATCTGATCTTTATACATTTGGATGGTGAAATCCTTTTGAAAAGTTAGGCTTTAATACCAATTGAAGGTTTGCTCATGGAGAGGCTAAGTCACCCTAGAGGGGAGTGAATTAGGTGATGAAGAAAATTAAACAATTTTTGCATTAAAGAACTCCAATAGCAGATTCCGAGTCTAGATTGGACTCAAAAAGGCAATAACACGGATATACGTGGAAACCCTCCTGAGACAGAAAACCACGGACAGTGCTAATCCAAGCACCAAGTCAAATCTACTATTTTGAATCCACAAAATACAAAGGACTTACTCAACCAAAATTGCTCCCTTAAACAATTCCATACAATGTTTTCCTAGATTCGAAGTTCCCTTATCCGATCTAGTACTTCCGACTGAGGTAACCTTTACAATCATGGACAACTAAGTTGAGTTAAATCTTACAGCTCAGTCAAGGACTTACTAAGAAAGTAAGAAAAGAATGTAACTCATTACAAGACTTTCTTTACAACTCGGAAAATATTAAATAAAAACTTGGAGTTGTAAATGAAAGATTTAGTAAGAATGAAAACAGACAATTTGTTCAACAATAAATTCCGTTCAAGCAATCTTCACTAGCCATTGTAACGGCTATTCTAAGTCGCTCAAAAAAATCCGTTGGGATGTGAACATTGTGCAATGGCTCTTGGCTCCAAAAGATGGTCTAATCACTTGGTGGTGACTGAAAGTTGTGGTGGAAACAACCATTAAGCCTAGAGTTGAAGTTTTCTAGTCTTGGAAACAAACAACCCTAACACGATATCCGAGTCATGTCTAGAAGTAGCTAAAACTTGTTTGCTGGTGGTTAAAGGATAGAAACCGGTTGCTTTTGATATTAAAAAGATAGGTTAACCTCGTTTGAATAACCTACAAAAGCAAACCACATTGCTTCTCAAAGTATAAAATACTTTGATCCAAGATTAGGCACAATAATAAGTAAATCGGAGAAATTAAGTGCTTAATTATCTTTGGCCTAAAAGAATGGAATTTTCCGAGTCTAATATTCAAGCATACTCAAATTCTATCTTGAGTCAATCCTAAAAATGATCAAGTTAAAAGAATAAAACATCAGAATATAAGAACTTGATCTAGTCAAATAATTCTCAAGGAAATAAGTCGACTTAGAATAGAGAATTAATGTTGTAATTCTCTTTGTGTTGAAATACACAGTCGGTGCTCGGAATAAAAGTGTAAGAGAAATTATTTGAGCATACGATAGTTCCGAGTGATGTTTGAGTGAGTTAGAAACACCAGTTTAGGAGATATGCAATAAGGCGCTTTCGAGTCAGTCGGAACAGAATGAAAACTTAGATAAGAGTTTCTATAGTGCTCGGAATGACTTGAAACCAAAACTTAAGAGAGATAGGATTTATACCGAGTCTTCATGTAATACTCGGAATGACTTAGAGTTAAAACCTGAATCTTCAAGGTTGTTATCCCTTATCAAAGTGCATTCGTACCAAACAGAGATAGGTATAAGGTAATATTTTATTAGCACATGAAGTTATCAATAAATTTAACAATATTGAAGGGAAATAAATTTATATAGGTCTTAAATTAGACATGAAAAAGCTTATGATAGTATAGAGTTGGAATTCATTTTTTCATGTATGAAGGATATGGGTTTTCATCATATCCGGATTAATTGGATACACCAAATGTATCACCACTATAACATATTCCATTGTTATTTACGAGGAATCTTGTGGTTTCTTCAAACCATCGAGATGACTAAACAAGGTGATCCTCTGTCACCATACTTGTTCATTCTTTGTATGGATGTTTTAGCTACTATGAAACCTAAATCAGGTCTTGGAATTAAGATATGTCCACAATCATAAAAGATACTCTATCTGGTTTTTGCTAATGATAGGTCTGCTCTTTTGTAAGCCAAACTATGAAACGTGTCTCAAGCTCGTATGATATCCTGAATGATTTTCGTAACCAATCGGGCCAACTTATTAACTCTCATAAGTTAGTTTTAGTGTTTTCAAAAATGCTACTATTGTAGATAGAAACACTCTTTCTTCAAGGTTTAATGTTTCTCATAGAGATTCTCTAGGAAATTTTAGGTTGTCCTGTTTTTCATAGAAGGGCTAAAATTGACACGTTTTCAGATATTTTACAAATAGTTGATAGGAAATTACAAAAATGGAAAGCTAATTCGCTTTCAAAGGATGGAAGGGTGGTTCTAATTCAGCCTAACCTTGAAGTCCTACACGCCCATACAATGCGAGTTTTAAGTTACCGTAAAGTGCAACCGATGCTCTTGATAGAATTAATTGTGATTTTTTTTTCGAAAAATCGTAGGATAATAAAGGTCTACCTTTTGTTTCTTGGGATAAAATGTATGCCCCAAAAAATTGAGAGATCTTGGGTTGAGGAAATCGAAGCGATCAACCAAGTCTTTCTATGCAAACTTATCTGGAAATATCTTTATGGAGATATAACAATTTTTGGCTGAACATTATAAGATCCAAATACCAAACTACGGATTTTTCCTAAGGAAAATTAAAAAGTTAGATTCATGGGCATGGAAATGCCTTCTCAAGTGCGAGGATCGAAAGTCACTGGACTACTTTGATAGCAACAATTCGATTATTCCTCCTTTGGAAGCAATAGTTAGTGACTCGTATTACTCCTGTAAAAAGCGGGATCCGGTAAGTCTTAACACTTTTCTACCGACACATACTTGTCATTTAATTAAGGCTAGTCCCTTACCTGCCCATGAGATTGAAGATTTTTCTTTTGGGGTTTGTTTAATAGTAATAAGTTCACTACGAAATCGCAACATGGAATGCAAATAATATCCCCCGATATATCTACATGAAATTTTCTTGGATATGGAATTTAGCTATGATGTCTAACTCGAAGATTTTTATGTGGCAAATAAGTCACAATGCCTTATCCACATGTGATAATCTTATTAAGAGAGGTTTAAATATTGACATTATATGTCCGTTGTATAAAGCTAATGGTAAATCGATTAATCATCTTTTTCACGAGTGTTCCTTTGTTAAGGATACGTCGGAAAAAGCATTTCGGCACAAGTGGCTTGATATTAATTTAATTCAATCATAGAACTTTGTCTCTGAATGATATTTTTAATAAAGTCAAGGATATGAAAAATACAAATCAAATGATTCGCATGGTTCATTTGCTTTAGAGTATTTGAAAAAGTTGTACTCATGTTGTATTCAATAAGGGAAATTATAGTTCGTTGGCTACAATTTTAAGGGCCAAAACTTTGCGGGTAGAATGGAGGGTCGGAGGTAGACTTGATCACTATTTTAATCCTTACTCTAAGGATCAACCACATTTTCCTAATACTTCAACCCAGACTTCTCAGTGACACAAATCACCGGCTGGGTTCATCAAAATCAACTTTGATGAATCGAAATTTTCTTCAGGAGGTTTTGTTATTAGAAGTTGGGATGAATGATTTATTCAAGTTGGGACATCTAATTTGGGACTAGCCTTTGTGTTGCTAACTCGAAACTTCCACTATACGAAATAGAGTAAGAGCGAGCAGTACAAGTAGGATTCGATTCAATTGTGTTAGAAGGGGACAATCGGATGTCACTAAAGCAATTAAAAGTGATATTCAC